>JAVRXN010000003.1:70054692-70529692 GCA_033556935.1 Timema podura | reverse complement strand
CAAGTGGTGACTCCAGGTTAATGCGTTGTACCACTTTTGATTTTTGAATTTTTTTTAAATAAATCCCAAAGGGTTTTGTACTATTTTTTTGTCCCACTTTGTACCCCAAAAAAAAAGTTTTGTACCCACCCATTTTGAGTAATTGGGCATACCCAAGTGGTGACTCCAGGTTAATGCTGTTGAAACCTTTTTGTAAATTTTGAACTTTTGATCCAAAGTTTTGTCCGTTTGTACCACAAAGAAAAAGTTTTGAAACCTACCCGTTTTGAGTTTTTTACATACCCAAGGGGGTGCTCCATTTTTAATGCTGTTGTCCCCACTTTTGATTTTAAAACTTTTTTTTGTGCCAAATTTTGTACTATTTTGTACCCGCTTTGTTACCACAAAGAAAAGTTTTGTTCCCGTCCCGTTTTGAGAAATTAGCATACCCAAGTGGTGACCCCCAAGGTTAAGCTTTTGTCCCACTTTTGAATTTAAAACTTTATTTTGATGCAGAAATTTTGTCCCCTATTTTTGTACCGTTCCGATAAGAAGGGGTTTTCGAAATGAAAATCCCAAAGTGTCACGATGGTTGAACTTTTTGTTTGGGTCAAAATAATTGAAAAAAAGCTGGAAAGAAAAATTTGGCCGGGGTTCTGTCTCAAAAAAACCAGAAAAAACAACATAAACAGAGATAATTTCAAATTGGAGCCCAAGAAAAAAAAGGAGGGATATGTGGTGGGAGACTATATTATTTTAATAAGATTAGGAAAAATATTTTGTAAAATATGATATACCACTCCATCAAAAAAAATCCCTCTTGAAATATATAAAGTATAAGAGGGGATTTGATAAAAATGTTAGAATTTTTATAATTTTCAAAACAAAGAAATAACTACCTATTAGGTGTAAAACCCAAATTTTTAAATTTCCCCAGGCATTTAAGGGACCAAACATATATTTTTTTGAAGTTTGAGAATGTATATTCTTAAATGTTTCTGTTTAAATAAGGGAAAGGGAATAAGGAGTTTTTTTCCTCCCCAAAATGAAAAAAACTTTTAAGTATAGTAAATAATTTTAAATTAATTATAAAATAGAAGAACAACTCCAGATAACCAAATAAGTTTTAATTTTAAAAAAATTTCTAATCTTAGTTGTAAAATGAAGAGGGGCAGGGATTTATAATTTTCCCAAAAATAATTAAAACAACAAATTCTCGGGTGCAAGAAACAGAAATTCAGAAAAAAAGGTAAAGGGGGCTCTTCGAATAACCAGATAGCCTAAACATTTAAAATTCAAGTGTGAACCTGAAAATATATAAAAGGGGGGAGGGGTGGGGTTGATGTATAAAAATATTTTTAGGTGTGGTAGAAAATTTAAAAATTTTACCAGCAGGTGGAAGGGCTCCTCAGATAAAAAAAAAAATCTAAAATTCCACATTTCTAATGGAAAGTGAAATGTTGAAAAATAATGAAGGGGTGGGGTTAAAATTCCAAAAATAAATTAAACAATTTTCTTTTTTTAGAACCGAAACTTACTACCCTTTGGGTTAACCTTATATACTAACTAATTTAAAAACCCCAATACGAAAGGGATGAAGAAGGTTAATTAAAGGAAGTGCACCTATAAAAAAGCGTGTAGTGAGAAAGGAAAAACATTCAGGAATAAAACCTCCGGGTTTACCCACCTTGGGTTTTAAAACCCCATCTCCCCCCTCCTCAGTAGACAGTTTCCCAAACCCAAAGAAACAACCGTTTAGACAGCCGGCGAAGCACGTTTGAAAACAACTAAATTTTTTGTGTGTAAAAGAACTGAAACTTGAAACAGGTATAGGTACCAAAACCCAAAAATTAAAAGGTTAAAAAAATTAAATTTAAAAATTTAATAAAAAAGACTTTTAAGGGGCCCCCCCCCAGAAAATTTTATTTACCGGAAATATACAGGGAAAAAACTTTCCCAAAAAACCCAAAAATTAAAAGGGTTTAAAATTTTATCTATTTAAGTTTGGGGGCAGGTGAAATGGGGAATCCGAAATTTAACAAAAAACTATAAACGAAATCATCGTGGATAGAAGACCAAGGAATCAAAAATGGTAAAAAAAAAAACATTTCACATGTAACTAGAAAGTTTGAAATATATTTTTAGTTTAAAATCAAGAAACTGGTTTAAGGAACTAAGGAAAATTTTACAAACTAATAGTAAAAAAAAATAAAAAAAAAAGGAACAGGGAGAAAATGTAAATTTTCAATTAGTTAGCCGATCACCCCCAAAAATCAAAAATAAAATTTAAGATTTTGTGTTTTCCCCAAAACTGGTCCATAATGGGGAGCTAAAAATTTTTTTGAAACAAATAAAAAAACTTGTATGGAAATAATTTAATTCCAGCATGTAAGTAAATAATCAACAGAAAAAAACGATTTATGTCTGAATAAAGGGAAATTTATATGAAAAAAAAAAAAGAAAACCCGGAAATGGAAGAGCTCGAAAGTAATAACAACCATAAACATGCAGACACAAATTTTTGGTGTTGTTTGAAAAACTGAAATTTGACAGGACGTAAAAGAACATTTAAAAATTGCCAAATAATTTCTTAAAATTTCAAAATAGGAATGTTGAAACCAAAAAGGGGGTTTGAGAGGTAGCTAAGACTTTCTAACATTATTAAAAACATCACCACTCTAGGGCGGAAGAAATTTTAAAATTTTTGGAAGGAAACAGAACACCCCCAAATAACAAAAATTTTGGGAAAAATTTAAAGGAAATTAAAAATAGGAGGGCTCGGAAACGGTAAAAGATGGTTGGGGTTGGGGGGGCACCATCATTCCTGGTTTTAAATAGAAAAAAGCTTTCTCAATATTTCAGGCAGTTTAATTTTGTCTAACAGATGAAAAAAAAATTTAAATAAAGATACACTAAAATAAAAATTTATTTAAAGTGGACCTGATCCACCCAGGGTTGCGAACCATAGCTAAAAATCGAAAGAAAGTTTACTGCCTAACTAGAATGACATAAAATTAAAATAAACAACTTCTGCTCACATTCCCTTGGGTAAAACCAAAAACCCCTTTTTGGGAAACCCCCAAATATGCTCGTTATTAAATATGGTTCTGTAACAGAATAATTATTTCATTTACGTTCTTTTGGGTTAAAATGCTTAGCTCTTTTCCAACATTTTCTTTTTCCAATCTAAAAATACTTAGTTTCATTAAACTTATGACCTGCATAGACATAATTGTAATAAAATAGTGAAACGCAAATATGGACAATTTAAGAAATTGTCTCAAAGATTTAAAATTTTTTTTAATTTTTTTAATTTCTATAATTGTTTTGGATTGCCCCTAGTAAAACAGGATGGCCGAACTAATACAAAGGTAGTTTTTCCGGATGTTTAACGACTTATTAATATGAATTATGCGGCTTTCCCTTAAAAAAGAACGGGCGAACTGCTAGGTTAGAAAAAAAAACCTATTCTTTAAGACCCCACTAGCTCCTCTAGTGATTTGCAAATGCCACAATTTCAAAAATATTTTTAAAAAACAACCCGAAAAAAAAATTACTTCTCTGCAGTGCAGATCTTAAATAGGGGGACCTCTGAGCAGCACTAATCATAAATAATTTAAAAAATATAAATATGATTCATTTTGGTCCTTTAATATAAGGTATTTGGAGAAAGGAAATAAATAGCACAGGAAATAAATGCCGAAAAAGTATTTTACATAAACATTAAAGCCTTTAAAAAAAAATTGCTTTGTTTCTCTGATCTTAGACAGGTAATTTCACAACACCCGTAAATACAGTTGAAAAAATCGGTGATTTTTCTCATTTCTATTGTCAAAAGTTATTTTAAAATTTAGAGTGGACTACCCTAATATTTCACTTGAACATGAGAAAAATACATACCATTTTACTTCCAATTTAACGTAAAAGTGACAGCTCGAGGAAAGTTCTTTGTTGGCTAGCTTTAAAAAATTCTTCTCGCGAAAATTGAATAGCTTACATCAATAATTATATAAAATATGCTACTAGCCACATTTTACAAAAACTATTAAACGGTAAAATTTAAAAAAACCTGAAAAATATCCCCAATATATCAATAAGTTGTAGTCCCAAAAAAAAAACTTAAATCTGGGCATGACGTAATAAAATTTTCAACGGCATCTTTTTACTATCCAAAACAAACAACTAATCCCAAAAAAACCTATATAATATAAAAATCATTAAAAAAAATATTGTGCGCCTTAAACGCCCCAAAAAAAAAAATTCAAACTATCAAACTGTACGAAAACCATGCCAAATCTTTTTTTTAAAATATACAAAGCAAAAACAAAGTATAACCAAATAACAAAGGGAGTTAAGATAGTAAACCATATTTGTATTAATCAATCAATATTATTTGTAACATAGTGGGTTTTCCTTTCAAATAAGGGGTTGTGTGTATGTCTAAAATATTGATTTCCCCAAATAAATCAAGAGTACATATAAACCTACTTAAAGGGAAAATTTTAAAAGTCCTATCTAGTGCAAACAAAATAAATGAGTAGCTGGCATCAATTATAAATTTTTGACCTAATTTTTACCAGATCCTAATGAAAAATTTGCCGATTTCTCCAAATATTTTAAAACATGGGAATGCTAAGATTGATTTCACTAGGGTATTCCTATATAGTTTGAACAAGTTAAAACTAAATAAGCTCAGTTTTCACTAAAAAAAATTGCAGCGAAGCTTTTTTTAAAACGAACGCCAAATGCATAAATTTAGAATTCAAAAACCCAAAAATTGTATGTATCAACGATTTCTTTAAAACAATTTATTCAAGATGAAATTTACAAAGGAACATTTAACTGCATGTGAACCGCCTTAAAAACCTATTTGATTAAACCCTTTACTATTACGTACTCGTTAATTAAATAAAAAGGATATTACTAATTCACTAAGCAGTAAACAAAAATACAAACGAATAACTATATAAAATAAAAATATACACACCCATTTCAAAAGGGAAAATATTTTCAAAAGACCAATACCATCTTCATAAAACATTGAAGAAATTTAAAGAGTTCATTAAAAAATTTGAAATTACTTTTTTTACACAAGTAAAAATTCCCGAAATATACATCAAAATTTTACAGGTCAATGAAAATAATTTTTTTTGGGTACAATAAATAACAATTAAAAAATTTTTACATTTACACACGCAGTCCAAGTATGTATGTAAAATTATTCTTATATAAAGTCATTGGCTATGATATTAAAAAGGTACATTTAAAATAAAAAAAATTTACTTAGCATTTTACGAAGATACATCAGTATTGAAATATTTATAAAATGTTAAGAGCAAATTACAAAATAGCATTTAATACAATTTACACACATAAAACAATTCACAAGAAAATTAATTGAATCTTTTTGATCACTTTGGTCAAATTATTAAGTTCAATTATAAACGACCCTTTTTAACACATTTGGGTAACAAAAAAAAATATTTTAGCAGATAGTTGCCATCAAAAAAAATACTTTCCCAGTGGCTAGGTCCAATTTTTAAAAATTTAACATCAGGCACCATTTATTTGTAAGCAAATAAGACAGCTTGAAGTCAGAAGAGTTGGCAAATCATTAACAGGTACCGAATTATGAATCCACTTAACATTTTTATCACCAAAACTTATTCCCCATTTTTGTTTTGTTTTTACTAACAGCTTTAATTTCACAAGCTATAAAGCCAAAAACTATCCTTATATTTTTAGCCAAAACAAAATACTGTTAAATGCTAAAAAACCCATACAAAAGGGGTTCAATAAAATTTTTCAGCGCTAAACAAGAAACTTGATTAATGAAATCTAAGGAAAAAAAGAATAGGTTCGAAGTTACGTTAATCTATGATCAATTACCTCCTTATCAATTAAGTGTTCCCTGAGTTTGTAATTTAAATAAAGAAATTTTAAAAAAAGATAATAAATTAGTTTCTTATTTTAATATAAAAACCCCCTTTAAAAAAGGGGGCACTTGGGAAAATTTAAAAATTTTTAAGACCCGTCTTTAGTATGATTGATTACAGCATGAACATTTCAAGTTATTTTTTTATCATTAACTTTATAACAATTATTTTTGATGTCATATGTGAATTTTCCATGATCATGCTTTATTCTGTACAACAACACATGGCACGGGTATATTTTCTCCTGTCCACAAAGTTGTTTTTTTCTCGGCCAGGTCATCTAGATTTCCCACTGACCCTTTGATTTTCCCTGGTAAGCTAAATTAATGCCAACAACTTAACAAAGAGCCCCTTTTTTTGTAACCAAAAGCTCCCCTCAGAATGTAGTTTCTTTTTTTAAAATTTTATGAAAAAAAAGGGGGGGGGGGGGGGGATAAAAAAAAAAAAAAAAAAAAAAAAAAAGGAATACTCTCTATTTTCATACAACTCTACTACCAATCTAGGATTCTTCCATTGGTTCAATGAATAATTGCTCGTGTGTACTGGGAAAAATTCTTCTTTAAAACCTTTTACACTGATTGGGCATGGCATAAAACAAATCATTATGTTTTGGGCCAAGTTCCTCTAAGCATATTGAAAATGTATTATTCAATCTTTCTTTCAGAGGTCTATATGAAAAATGTTTTGCCCCTTTACGTAAAATTGGGGGTAACAAGGAGGGCTATTACTCTTGATCTTTTAGGGCATTTGGGGACGTACAAACAGTGGTCTCTGTGTAGCTTTCAAAACCTATATTAAATTTTAAACCCAATTAACTGGGAAACACAGTTTCTGTGTTTAAAACTTAACAATCCTTCCCGGTAGTTTTGTTGGCTTTAAACAATGGCCTTAAAATTTGCGCACGCATTTTTTTATGTTTTTTGAATTTTTACACCATCATTTGTTTAACAATTCCCCGCTAAAATCCAAGTTTTACCTTGTTCATTGAAAAAAATATTTATAATTGTGGCTAACACAAAATGCTACACACAAATTTGTACAACTGTATCAAAAGCACTTTGTTTTGTCAGTACTATCATTCATTCCACATTTAAAAAGGTTTCAATATTGATTTTTTTTCCATTTTTAAATCCCAAATAAAGCTAATATATTGCAGTTTGTGTCTTTCATAAAAACATCTAAAACTAGGCTCTAAGTAAGAATGCCTACCTCGTTTTTTTTCAAGGGCAGAGAAAGCTTAAACCTCGCCAATTCTAAAGGTAGTTTCTTTCTATGCTTGTTTTTTTTTTCTGAATTACTAAGAATGTTACAGCGGGGGCAGTTTAAAGGATTTTTTTAGTTTCATCATTATTTTTTTTATAATATATCTTCTCTATATCTATTTGTACTTTGCATATCATGCAACAATAGCTATCTGAATTTACACCAATCTGGCAACGGTCCTCAAAATTTGTATTGATGTCTGAATTAAATACAGCAATGAATACATCCTTCTCCTTATTAGTATCCATGTTCCAATTTTTGTACTGTCACTAAATCAATTCATTAGTATTCTTGGGAATCTCTTTGTTCTTTCGTTGTGCCTCAGCAGTTTAGCTGTTCCTTGAAGAACCTTTATGTGGAGAAAAGTAGGTCATCTAATCTGGCCGCATGTGTGATGTTTTACAAATCCTTTTATTTCAAATCATTGAAACTTCCTTCTACACTTGCACTACAAGTTATCCGTTGCCCATATCCAAAATAGGGATTCAAATTGCACTCCACAGGGGTAGAAGATGAGCAACATACTTATATCTTAATTAAATTTGGAAGGATAATTGTTGGTTACCTCTATTACCTTCCTCTCTCAACCTACTATATTATTTGCCTCGTCAACAATGCTCTGGACCCAAATGCGGAAGGAGATGTTATACAAGATTTTTCTTTAGGGATAGGGTTTCAACATCAGCTTTGTCTTCATAATCTTCAATATTAATACCCCCTAGTCATACTCTCTAATAGGAATTTTTTCTGCTTTCAACACTCCGTATCTTCGCCAGTCACTAAATTTGTCCCTATCAGTTTCACACAGAGCTACAGTGAAAATGCTGAACAAAAGTTTTTTAACTTCTTTTATATCTTCAGATTGAATCACTAATGCTATTGACCGAAGATAAAACTGACGTGTTCGTTTAATTTCTCCTTTCAGAGATGAAAAACTTGCCGCATTTTTCATAAAATGGAGCTACAACAATTCTCAAGAAACTCAAAGGTGGTGTAAATATCTTTTTCATTTGTTTTCAGAACTATGTTTCCCACATTTTTCTAAGTAGCTGGATAAAGATGGTAAGAGTGTAAAATGATTGAACACATGCTGATATGAGCGCAGATGACATGTCCACTACAAACTTCTTTTGGAAAGTTATGGCACCATCTCTCAACCACATAGTTAGCCAGTGGCGAATTGTTTCAGTGTGGGTGGCGTTCAGACAACATGTTACACACGGAATACTTCGTGTCTGTCCCACTATCTGTTATAGTGCACTCATAAAGAAATAAATTTCCAGATTTCGGCCATTAGGTCTCTCTAAGCGCCGAACTAAACCACCCGTAGCGTCAATGGGTGATTTGAGATACCTGGCTGTTCCCACACACAGCACGCTCCACGTGAATCTGGGCAGAACTCCAATAATGAACTACTAATTTATCATAAGCTACATCTCTGATGACAGATTGATAAAGGCACGGGATATTTGGCTTTTACAATAGCCAAATACGGATTTATTGTCAAGTCTTGCCTTCTTCAGTATTATTGCATTTTGCAACTCTTAAAGCATTCAATGAGGGAAGATGGCTTGGTTCTAAGTCACCAAAACGCATAATTGGTCTGCTTCTATTCGCCTTAACGCACTTGCTGAATATTTTCGTCTTTCATTTTGTGGGACAAACTCTTCTCTGCGTGAACCGCTAAGGTCTCTCTTCATTGTTTTGGGTGATGTTGTTTGTATTGACCTTTCAGAACACATTGCATGTGCACTCTTGTTTTTAGGGTTTGGCTCATCATCGATTGTACCCTTAAACTTTTTGAATCACAATATTTACATGATCCTTTTTAAATTTTAGTAAAGGGACTACTCTTTTCATTTGAAATCTTTCCTCCAGTGTAGCGCAATATACACGAAGTTCTAGTATGTTCCCAAAAGTGTTCTTGAACTAAATTTGTCCATACTCTTCTTTTCAAAACCTTCATGCTTCTAACACTTATTTTTCCCACCGCAAGTTCGCATGTACAACACCTCTTCGGGACTAATTTTTTCCCATTCTTCTTCTGAAAATGTTATGGTGAAATTCTCAACATAAAAGTTAAGGTCACCTACTCTTTCTTGATATTTGTCAGTTAAGCCATACGTAGTATATTTTCATCTTCACTCCACTCTCTCCACATCTTCACTGCTACTGCTGCTCTTTCTTTCAGGACTTATGCTTGTGAAAACCTCACAACTGTCATCGCAGTCATCCACTTCCTTTCCTTAACAATACCCAGAAGTTGATGAAGTCCATACCTATTAAGTTTTGTAATCGTGTATAAAGAAGTAGGTGCAACATAGTATTGAGTTTTGATACGATTGCTTAGAGTAATCCCTACCTGGGAAGATTTTGAGGCTATCGAACCATTCTGAAGAACAATGTCAAACTTTCAGTTCAATAAAATATTGACGTAATGTGTCCCATTGGAAAGGTTACGGGTCGTGGCATTTTATTTACCTAAAATAAATACAAATACGGTTAGTCAATAAAATGTTTGTGCAAAAAACTCTTGATGCTATAGAATACAAAAAAATAAAAGGTCTACCGCACCAGTCCCACATGAAAGCGTTGCAGATAAAAACTATTATTGAACTAAAAAACTTTATCTTAAAACTATATTCAACCCATTATAAAATTTCTCTTGTTGCAAATAACACAATGATAATAGTGCCAGTTTAAAACCTAACCAATATGGTCTAATTAATCTTTTTTAATTACACAGCGCAAATATGTAGGCCTGTACTAATATATAAAACTAAATTTTGCAAAATGGATTAGATCTTTGGGGGTGACCTGGTGGTCTAGGGGTAAGGTGTCAGACTTCTGTGCTGGGGGTCCAGGGTTCAATCCTAGGTCCCGGCACAGATTTATCTGATTGCCAAACCCTTCTTTCACCTTCTGACAAGACGTGTATTAATCACAACTTGTGAATGTGTGGAATGCCAGGCCTCCACTGTGGTTCGGATCCCACGCTAAACTGTAGGTCTTCCATTTCATCTCACAATCACCTTACCACTACACATTAGCGTAAGTGCGTACAACCCGAACGGGTAGTAAGACGTGGTGCCAATAATAATAATAATAATAATAATAATAATAATAATAATTTAAATAAAACCCTGCCCGTGGGAAACAAAAAACAACCACCCTCTAAAGTGAAGAAAATAAAGATTTGGGGTAAAAACTTGAAACAAAACTCCAAACAAATAGATTTAATAACTATTCCTCTGTGTTAGAATTTAAAATCAATCTATATCGAGTAGGAAACAGGCATTTAGATTAGCTAACAATAAATACATCTTCACTCCTAATAGTTTAGTAATAATAATAATAATAATAATAAAAGCTAAAGGATGAGAAGAGAGAAATTCCATTTTCTCAAAATCGGCTATAAAGATTTTGATTAAAATGCGTATCTAGTCGTTGATTAAGATTATAAAAAAAAATGACTTTTTCATTTTCCCATGAAAATGACTTTTATGGTTCTTTACAGAAGCTGAAATGTCCTTAACTCTGCAACTATTTGATATACTAAATAACTTATCATTGTAAAAGTTTAGTACTATTAAAAATAAAATCTTTTATTTGAAATATATTTTTATAAAACCAATAGTTTCTGAGTTATTGGCACATATTAATACAATTTTGTGAGCTCTAGTTGTGAAGAGATACTACTTAAGTGTAAATGCAATAATTCACTAATGCCCTAGAATAAGCAAATAAGTAAGTCTGTCAAGACGTTGATGTTTTTCTATGACATCTTAGGGGAAATGTTTGTAAAGCACAGGAGCAAATCCAGGATTTTCGTGAGGGGTAGAGGGATGTGGGGTCTCCCATCCGGATTGGGTTGGGGAGGGGGGCACCTCAGGAAATTTTGACATAAAAATACTTCAAAATTTGAGAGTAAATCCTTAAGTGTCACGCTAAACTTGAGAATAATTGTCTAATGAAGGGTATAACTCGAAATTTGCAATTAGTATTGAAATTTACTAAAAGCAAATAATAAGAACATCAACAAATAGTGATTATCAAGAGGGAAATAAGTTTAAACATTATAACACTTAAATAGTTTTTTAGCTATTCAATCAATTAGACAAAATAGATGGAATTATTCAGATTTCGAACAATCGAACTCCACTCTATAGTATAGCTAGTTATTTTCTCACTCTAAATCAAAATGTTACCACTAAGCCATATTAACACGTTATGTATGTGGTATTATTCAAATATTTTGTTTAAAGCGCGTTATTTAAAAATAAATTATTTTAAAGATCTTTATTTATTATTAAAATGGTTTATTGAAATGATGATGATGATAATAATAATAATAATAATAATAATAATAAATTTAAACCTAAAAAATGTTTGTACAACAAGTTGAGAGGCGCGCAACTTAAATTTGGGTGATTTCATTAATGCCCATTTTCACCATTTTAATACTTAATGAGATTTTATTAAGTATTTATAATAACTACCGTATATTAATCATTTAATAATATTACCAATAGCAATTTTAAAAAAGAAATCTAGTTAGTGAGATAAAATTACATGACAATAAAACTAGTAGTGACTTTAACAGTGATTTAATTGGTTTAATTTCTTGGAGGGGGAGGCGTGCGCCCTCACCCCCTTCCTGGATCCACCTCTGGTACAGCAATATCTATCTCTCTCATTTTAGATTCAATAGTCAATAATTACAAGTCAAGATTTTATTAAGAAGTGTTGACCCTTGGGAACCCAATATCGATTTTTTTATTGGTCCAAATATACAAAAGAATAAATTAATTCTTTAAAAATAAAATTATAAAATTTTAAACCGTGAGCCAAAAATTGTTTTGCGTATACATAGCGCAATTTGTTCTCGGGTTCACTAGAGTATATTATATTACGATTTTTGAGTAAAATCACAATTTTTAAACAATACAGCGAGAAAGTCGTGTGGAGTTCCGTACCATTTTAGTTTTATCTTGAACTAAGGCATTAATAGTCTCCAAGTGAAGTATAATATTATATAGAATATGGTCATTTAAAAAAAGGAAGAGTTTCATAATTTCCGAATAAATTTCTAGTTGTAGTAAAAAATAACTTATTACTCATTAGTCTTTGCTTCAAGCAACACTTTTGAAAATTAAGAAACATAAAAACTTGACAATTATTTGTAACCACATAATTACGATTATAAAATATGCAGATCTATTGTAAATAATGGAAAATAATATGTTTTCTTGGATGGAAATAGTAAGAAACTCTGACCAGCCTCAGTGGCTGTACGGTCTAACACGCTGTCTCGTGTAAGACTGGACTGCCGAGGACTGGGAGATTGGGGCTCGATTCCAGTCGGGTGCACTGAGGGTGGTTTTTCCTAAATGATTTCCTACTCTCTCTCTCCACACAAATGCGGATGCACTTCCTATCCATTACACCTACCTCATCTCTAACTCATTAGTGTAATTAGTACATAGGCGTATAAACCAAACGGGTAGTAAGATTCGGTTAAAAAAGCTCTGTTCACTGAAAATACAATTATATAACAGTTTTTTGAGTTACTTACACTTACAGTACTTTCACTAAAAATATTTTGGTAATGTACCGTGCATTTTTAAATAAATTATTATAATAAAATGACTGAAGTTCCTTTTATAGTAAAAACATTTACAGGCTTTGTTTTTCCGCCTATAAATTATAAGTGTTTGCGCTAAAGTTTTCTTAAAATCTTGTGGTATCTGATCACAGTTCTAATCAGTACAATCAATTATGTAACCAAGGTATTTTATTTTTCTCCTATTGACTAAGAACTTTGTGAATGGCTAATTGCTGAATGGATAATCTTTACACAAATAGTAATATTATTTAAACGTCCTGTTTTAAGCTGGGATATCCTCAATATTTATAAACAACTTTTATTTACAAACCAATATACATTCCTTGCAAGATTTATTTCGACTTAATATTGTTAATGAAGTTTAAATTTACAGTAGAGCTATTTTGAAAGACATTTTATAATGCTACTAACTCAAGAACCGGCGTAAATCTGTTTTTCTTAAAAATAAAAATTTAGTAATGATTCCATTGTTGAAGCGTCAAATAATGTATATACTTAGAAATGTTAAGTTTTTATAGAAATTAGTACAGTTTTAGGAAAGCCAAATCAATTTTTACACCTTCATTGGGAATTTTTATATATGCAAATAAAGTTTCGAAATCTTATGTATAGAACACTTAAAACTAAATAGAGATTTTTTTTAAATATAAATTTCTAGGCACGGCTGGTTATAAGTCTAAAAATGGTAAAGCTGACCTTTATAATTAAAAAAAAGTAATCATGTAATGTATTCAAATTTAAAAGTGTGGAAAAATAATATAAACAAATGTCATGTTCAATTAAAAGTATAAAAGGATCTGCAAAAACACACTTTAGTTCAATCGAATATAATGTAACTTAACAATGTATATTGAAACTCAACAATAATGTATATTGAGAGATATTTTAGTTTTAGAAAATTAAAATATGTTAGACTGGTCGTAAAAACTGTATGTATGTCGGTTTATCTTAGGGGTGGCACTATTTAAATTAAAACAAAGAATTAATTATTATTAATTTAAAAAAAGACACACTATAGTAGCAAGTAATGTTTTATAATATTACTATAATGATAACTGTTAAATGTTCGCGAATACAAAAATAGGATACAATTTCGGATAAAATTTATTCAACATTAATAAAAGGCCCTTCATACTAATTTTCGCCATAAAAAAGGTGAACAAGGTAGACATACATTATGCTACTAGCTACACATGTGAGACAACATAAGATAATTAAGTGTACTTACTTTTTATAATAATTTGTTCGCGCGTTCAATGATGACTTCTTTCTTTTCTTCTTTTTTATTTTCCTAAACAAAACTCACTTGAAATTTTTCAGAAAACTAAAAAGATTTAGAGGATCGCAGATGCTTATATACTAGGGTATAAATTGACCTGTTTTGTAGTGAAAGGCCATGAGAGGCATTTCTAAGAAACCTTCTAATAAGTTTATGTTTCAAATTTAGTTTGAAAACAGATAATCCCAAACATGGGTGCTTTTAGAGGAGGTGACACATCTGTCTCCTCCCTCCCTCTCCCAAATAATCTGCTCAGATCTGAACAAAGTACGGAATTTGAAAAAATCTTGTTTTAACAGTATTTTGCAGCTTGATTTCATGTGACCTACCCCCATCATTATCCCACACAAATAACACACAGATGTAAGAACAAGAGAGCTATACATTTATTTCACAATTAACATAATACAGCTCAATGAGGGAGAGGATCTTAAGAGCTAATGCGCTAAACCAGAACATAAGCCAGATGGGCAACAAGACACAAGGGTTACCGCCAAGGTCAGATGGGCACTAAAACAATAACAAATGACAGAAGGTCCCTTATTTATTTTAGCGTGCCAAAATGGCATCATCAGAGGATGACAATAACTCTAATAAATTGGTCCCCTAACTCACAATAATAAATACCTCTCATAACAATGACAAAGAGCCAGCACATCCCTAAAGTAAGACTTAGGCGAGAAAAGATCACCAATACTTAACTTTAAATAATGGTGGAGCTATATAAATAATACGTGACAAAATATAAAGTTCAAAAGTCTTGCAGTAATAAATGAACCTAACGTTTTAACAATAAACGGAGTGCCCTCCGCTGATATAAACATCTGGTGGCTCGCGGCCCCATATTTAATAACCATAAGATTATACAAGCAAAGAGACAACAATAAACTATCCTAAATTTAATAAACAACAATATTTCCACAAAAGAGTTAACTTCCCTGCCGGCTCGCGGCCCCATATTTAACCAACCTCTAAATGAAAACAAGGCTGTAAAAATGAACTATCCCAACTTTTAACAGACACCTCAAATAGGTCTAGCGATAATAAACAATGCCGACATAGCGTGGCTTTCCCAGGCACGTAACAAAGGACCACAAACTTTTCGTGAAGCTGAAATCAAACATTCAAAAATAAATGAAACCAGAATGGTTCCCTCCAAGTTAACATTGCCTTATGTGCAAAGAGCAATATATCAAATCATAATAATTAGTTATCCATAAATATAAATATTGAGTACAGAAGTCCTAGCACTAATCAGCACTAAGGTAGCACAAACGATGGGCGTTTTCAAAAAAGGGCTACCTCTATAATTTCTTATACCGGGTGGCCAGGGAGATATCTCCATAGCCACCCATAAGAAATCGTGAATTGGTGCCTCAAATTTACAGCACTAACGATGAAAATTGAGCACTAACCAGCACTAACGCACAAACAATGGATGTTTTCAAAAACCGGGTGGCTAAATGTTGGGTGGCCAGGGTGACACACATTTCCAATGTCATGTATTCCAATGCTTGTATTTAAAAAGAAGGAAACCCGACATTGAAAATGATTTATTCAAATCAATCAATGTTTATAAATGAGGTCTAGCTTATATGACCAAAAAAAGTAAAGTAAGTAAAATCTCTAAACCTCTAAAAAATGTCTACAAATTTGCAAAAAATAAAATAAAAAAATTGAGAATTTAAATAAAATATTGAAATGAATGCATATGACTAAATCAAACACACGCTTTACAAATGGAAACTACCCGTCTTGGTGGAGTAGCTAGCTAACGCGCTAGTCGTGTTGAGCTCGACTGCTGAGGACAGGGAGATCAAGGTTCGAATCTCGGTCGGGTGAACTGGGGGTGGTTTTTCCTAAATGGTTTTCCACTCTCCCTCCACGCAAATGCGGGTTTACTTCCTCTAATTCAACCTTCCCAATTCCCAATCCATTAGCGTAATTAGTACTTAAGCGTATAACCCGAACGGGTACTAAGACGCGGTGTTAAATAAATAAAAAGAAAATACAAATGGAAACTAAAAAATAACTATGCAATGAAAGTCCTTTAACAACAATTTAAACTCGTGCATTCTGCTAATTATAGCATTAATTTACGAAAATCTGCTGTTGTACCACAACTTTCAATTTACAACAATCTGCTGTTGTAGCATAACTTTTCACCGCTTAGCAGCAGCGTCTCATGGGTGATGTGGATTTTACAAACATGACAAAAAAAGAGGATAAAGAGTTAATTCTCAACCTTATTCTTCATTCCGACAACGGTTTGATTAAAAAAAAGTTAATATTTATGCATTCATAAAATATTAGTAGCATTTAAAATGTACTAATCTAACATAAGTGACTGGCAATTATTCAAAAATGCCTAAAAATGACTCATAAAAGACGAAACCAAAAATATAATATTAGCTTAAATCCAAAATAAAAAAAAATATTAAAAAAACGTTTACACAACCAAGGGGTCATGAACAGAAACGAAAATGTTTGCGGAACAATCCGTAACAAACAAAGATCAAACAATTGAGATTATAAAAACTTGAATTTTTAAAAGTAGGGAGGCCAACTTCACGGACGTCTTAACATTTGAGAAAAGGTTAGTCCAGTCTTAATAGCTTCACTTATACTAGGCTCTGGAACTAGTGGTTCAGCAGTGTGGATTTTGACAACCTCTTCCGATTCTGATTCTACATGGACTGTTCTGTATTGTGTGTCTTTGCATTTTGCTATGCGCATATGTTTTACTGTTGTCACGTTCTGTTGCCATGGGCCTGTAGTCTTTTGTTTTGTTTATCAAAAATGAAACGACCGAACAGGGTCCTCTTTTGTGCTCGTGATATAATAAAATAATACTTAAGTCTGAGTTGTTTAATTCAGTGGTCCTCCCGGTTGTTATAAATAGGGATTCCTCAGCCCTCAATCCCGAATATGGACATTCAAAATATTACTGAAGTGGTCCTTCCACCTACTAAAAACCTCGCTCATATCTGCCATCAGATTTCCATTCTTATTTTTCACTAAATATCTCTTATAGTGTTTCAAGTTCTTAATGCCTAGAGTAAGTAAGGAAATAAGTAGCTAGTAATGTATATTATTTCATTTAAGATATTTGGTGGAGTATTTCTAAAACACTATAAGAAATATATTATTTCGTTTCTGCAACAATATAAGAAATATATTATTTCGTTTCACAAATATTTCAAGATTTTAGTTAATCTGTCTATTTTAAGATAAAAGAGGGAGAAAGTCCGTACGATGCACGGTACTATTTATTTTAAATGTTCCCCTTTTAATTCTTTTCTGAAAAATGAAATCCTTCAAAGTTACATCAAAATGAGTTCATTTATGCAACATAACAGCCGTCGCTAATTTTTTAAAGTCGATTTTTTGCTAATTTCTAATAGCCGAAAAGTGATTAGTACATATTCGTAAATCCCAAAAGGGTAATGAGATGTGTTGATAGTAAACATATAATTATAGTATTAGAAACCTCTAAAAAAAACTGTAGAAATCAGCCCTAGCACATTCAAATTACATTTCACACAAATGGTTTGGTCTGTCTCTGGCCTAAATATATTTTAGGTTAATCATGTTATTCGGGGAAAAGTGAGTTTTTGTGAACCAGAACACTAAGCTTTTTATTTATAGATGAATATTAGATACATTTAAAAAATATATGTATTTTATAGTGAGTTTTAAAATGGTTTAATTGTTTGTTACTATCAATATAAGTTTAAACTTTACATTCATGCATAATAAAAAATAGTAACAGGTAGCGTAAGATATATTAATAGTGACTTACCTTTATTTTAACTATGTTAAAAAGAAAATTCACTGTGGCATCACTCTTGATAAATATTTCATAAATAATAAAGATTAAAAACCATTCTTGACCTAATAAAACATATATTTGACAGGTAAATATCACGACAGTTTGAACAATTCTATATTACAGTTGAACACTATTAAAAAATATAATAATTTTAAGTATCTGGTCTAGACGCATTACTGTATGTAAAATCGTTTAAAACAGAACACCAAAAGGACAAAATTAAAACGTCCGGGATGATCTTGAATACATCGTCGCCAGAAACAAAATGGGATCTGTTTGCAGTTAAAAGCCTTGAACAACTAAACTCTCACAGTCAGCTAAACATGAACATTGACGTCCAAATACATGCTCAGAAATAGCTACCACCCCCAAAACCCTTAGTTGCAATATCTCACAAGGAATGTGAATTTTACAAGAGTGATGGTAGAGATGGTACAAAAATAATTTGAAGCCTACATTGTTTTCTAATTCCAACAACTGTGTGTTGAAATATGTTTTCTAATTCCGACAACTGTGGGGTGAAATATATTTTATTTGACTAGTCATGTATTTAAAAATATCAAAGTAGTTCTTATTCAACATAAATGCATTAAATGACTAAAAAATAGTGCAACACTAGAAAAAATGACCATAACTCTTCAAAGGAAAAAATATTGAAATAAACTACTCCTTACCACAAGCACGGTATTATGAACTGAGTGGGGTGAGTATACGTAATGTTTATTTTTGCAAGAGAGAACGTTTTATGGGATGATGTCATGTTGTCATACAGAACAGGCGATAGTACACACATAGTACTGGTTTTTAACTTGGCACGTCCAAAAGTACTTCTTATTGTAGATAGAGAAAATAATATTTTAAATTAAACAGCGTCAGGGCAATGAACATCATTATTGGACAAATGTAAAATACGCACCAGACGTTAAAATTTGAATTTAAATATGTCTGAACGAAAAATAATTTTCCTGAGTTTATTATCAATTTCTTAAAATATACGAAAAAACTGTTGTCATGATTAACTTGAAATAGCCAACTAAAGTGAGTTATAGTTAATAATTTTGTTTTTAGTGCTTTCTTCTCCCCATCTTTTATTTTCCTATATTTTATTTCTAATATTCCAATTGTAAAATAAACATATGGCATATTATATACGCGGTAATATTAAAAATTAATCGCATTTGTAAAATATTTTTGTCCTGGATTTTTTTTAGATTTCTGGTCAGCATAATGTATGTCAAACATCTCATTAGAATAACTATCTATATAACCAAAAATTTTAGATATATGAAATTACCTCAAAATCTGGGTACCTGCTTGTTATTAAGTTAAGGACATATAAAAATACTAATGTGGAGTAACCACAGTGATATGTTAACTATACAAAACTAGTACGGGTACAAAGCTTTTTGTTTGTGATTTGTGATACAAAACAGTACAAAACTTTGGCATCAAAAAAAGTTCAAAAATCAAAAGTGGTACAACAGCATTAACCTGGAGTCACCACTTTGATATGCTAATTACTCAAAACGGGTACGGGAACAAAACTTTTTCTTTGTGGTACAAAACGGTACAAAACTAGTACAAATCTTGGGCATAAAAAAGTTCAAAATTCACAAGAGGTACAACAGCATTAACCTGGAGTCACCACTTGGGTATGCTAATTTCTCAAAACGGGTACGGGTACAAAACTTTTTCTTTGTGGTACAAAACGGTACAAAACTAGTACAAAACTTTGGCATCAAAAAAAGTTCAAAATTCAAAAGTGGTACAACAGCATTAACCTGGAGTCACCACTTTGATATGCTAATTACTCAAAACGGGTACGGGAACAAAACTTTTTCTTTGTGGTACAAAACGGTACAAAACTAGTACAAAACTTTGGCATCAAAAAAAGTTCAAAATTCAAAAGTGGTACAACAGCATTAACCTGGAGTCACCACTTTGATATGCTAATTACTCAAAATGGGTACGGGTACAAAACTTTTTCTTTGTGGTACAAAACGGTACAAAACTAGTACAAAACTTTGGCATCAAAAAAAGTTCAAAATTCAAAAGTGGTACAACAGCATTAACCTGGAGTCACCACTTTGATATGCTAATTACTCAAAACGGGTACGGGTACAAAACTTTTTCTTTGTGGTACAAAACGGTACAAAACTAGTACAAAACTTTGGCATCAAAAAAAGTTCAAAATTCAAAAGTGGTACAACAGCATTAACCTGGAGTCACCACTTTGATATGCTAATTACTCAAAACGGGTACGGGTACAAAACTTTTTCTTTGTGGTACAAAACGGTACAAAACTAGTACAAAACTTTGGCATCAAAAAAAGTTCAAAATTCAAAAGTGGTACAACAGCATTAACCTGGAGTCACCACTTTGATATGCTAATTACTCAAAACGGGTACGGGAACAAAACTTTTTCTTTGTGGTACAAAACGGTACAAAACTAGTACAAAACTTTGGCATCAAAAAAAGTTCAAAATTCAAAAGTGGTACAACAGCATTAACCTGGAGTCACCACTTTGATATGCTAATTACTCAAAACGGGTACGGGTACAAAACTTTTTCTTTGTGGTACAAAATGGTACAAAACTAGTACAAAACTTTGGCATCAAAAAAAGTTCAAAATTCAAAAGTGGCACAACAGCATTAACCTGGAGTCACCACTTTGATATGCTAATTACTCAAAACGGGTACGGGTACAAAACTTTTTCTTTGTGGTACAAAACGGTACAAAACTAGTACAAAACTTTGGCATCAAAAAAGTTCAAAATTCAAAAGTGGTACAACAGCATTAACCTGGAGTCACCACTTTGATATGCTATTTACTCAAAACGGGTACGGGTACAAAACTTTTTCTTTGTGGTACAAAACGGTACAAAACTAGTACAAAACTTTGGCATCAAAAAAAGTTCAAAATTCAAAAGTGGTACAACAGCATTAACCTGGAGTCACCACTTTGATATGCTAATTACTCAAAATGGGTACGGGTACAAAACTTTTTCTTTGTGGTACAAAACGGTACAAAACTAGTACAAAACTTTTGCATAAAAAAACGTTCAAAATTCAAAAGTGGTACTACAGGTTAATGGAGCTACAACAATCGCTATCCAAAACTTGCAGGCATCACCTAAAATAGCCTATGGGGTACCCTCTCACTCTCCTTTGCTAAGGGAACTTCTAGGTGCACGAGGTCTTGTAGAAATATGAATTTTGTCTTAAAGTTACCAAAAAGTTATTTCCTTTAGATTTCTGCAACATATTTAGCATGTTTTGATGAATATTCTTCAAACTCCCGTTCACAATGTCTTATTAAATGGTGGCCACTTTTTGTGATTGAATGTGTACATATTTTAACACCTTTATATTTTCTGTAAATAAGTAACTCAACATTCCTTACACATTTCTTAGGGAAAAGAAAAGGCTTGTTAGTTTCTCACTGTGATAATATATTTAACTAATCAAAATGCTCTGCTGATGACGGGGAGATGATTTTAAACATCGTCTGGTTTACTAAGGTGTATTTACCTAAATGGTCAACCAGTCTTCTTCCAAGCAGAAGTGGTTAGATTAAAGCTTGATTTACACGTTTCCCGGAAATAGAAAGCAGAATCTGACTCAGTGATTCACACGCTGTATGTTGACCAATGTTGCATTGCAACGCTAGCTTAAAACATCTGATCAACATATTTTATTTTCTAGTTGATATACATATATTTTAGATCTGTAACTCGATGGATGTTATCAAATTATAATGCTGTGTCGCGGCATAATTCAATACATCGATACACACGCTTTACATAAATGGGTTATTTCAAATCTTCTCACAAAGTACCAACAAGTCTGTCTGCTTTCTCCTGGCTGTAGAGCGCATGTGTTGTCAAATGCGCATGCGTATTGATTTGATATGGTTGGTTCTGAGATTTGATTGGTTATCTTGTCCAGGACACCTCAGGCAGAGCAGACTAAATAAAGATGTGTTGAACTTCAGCGAAACAGCTCGAAACGATGGTGTGGAAATCCTGTGATTTGCTTAGAGCTTGTCACGTGACCACGTTCCCGTTCTGCGTTAGTTTTTGAACGTGTGAATGCACAGTAATTCTAAAATGCTTTAAACCTCATCCCTACCCCACTAGAGTAGTTAACATAATATAACTTACTAGTTTTTAAGCCTGTCTATGATAGGTTGGTGTCAATTCTACACAACCTAACAAGAACTGAACCTTCAATTTGTAGATGCATGAAAGGTTAGGTTTTGTTAGGTTGGGCTGGCTTGTTTAGAATATATATTTCTGTCACTCAATTACATTAAGTAAGAATGTCTAAAGTGAGAAATATATAGTTTAATTTTACTTTTTATAAATAAATTACAAAATTCCTTATATACACACAAAAACTAACAATCAAACGGTAATTTTATTTATAAGGCTATGTCATTTCTTACTCTGCAGTGTTATCTGTCTTTTAATTAGAATAGTGATCAGTTTATATGAATACATATTTAGGCTGTGTAAATATAAGCTCAAATTAAATAAATATGTTTAAAGTTACCATATAATATTTTCATTGTACCAAAGAAACAATTTTTGCAAACTAATATAAATACCAATCAACCAAACCATTAAACCAAAGTCACCGTATTACAAAATGCAATTTCTCTTTGTATTTGAGATTGGAATTTATATTATAGTTTATTCCTACTTTTAAAATCAAAATAAAATATCGTTGAATTAAAATGATTTAAAAAATGACGATTTTATTTTAATATATTTTTATTTCTTATCAGTTTTCAAGTATGACAAATTTGCGTAGCTCTTGAGTGGCTTCTCTACAATTTAACCAAATTTCAAAACTCCATCTAATTGAGAAGTAACCACTAAAAGTTCTCTGGACAGATATACGTAGTACATAATATATTTTACTGCCACCATTAGACTTTTATTAATTTAGATGTGTATGACCTCAACGAGTATTAAGACAACGTTATTAAAAAATAAATGCCTATCTATATTCACCCTAATTAGGTCTACAATGCATAATATAAATTATAGTTTGTCTTGAAGATGAGTTCTTAGTGATGGCCCAAAACATAAGGTAGCTACTATCAGTATAGTAATTATATTGTCAGGTTCAGATAGGAAAAAACAATGTGAGATTTAAAAAAAAAATACTAAAAAGCTTTAAATTATTCTTACGTCAAATCAAATGATATGCACTTAGTATTTTTGAAATCTAGTATTAACAGCGTATATTAGTACCGCGGTCTAGTGGTAAGAGCTCCTGTCTACAGCTACAAAGGCCTTGGGTTCGATCCTCGGTTCTTCGAGATTTTTCTGTGAGGCAGGAGGCCTGGAAAGGCGATAAACTCAGCCTCGTGAGGACAAATGAGGAGTTACTTGAATAAAATAATAAACGGACTGAGACGGCTGATGTATTCGCTGTGCTGATCACATGAAGTCCTTTATCCTAAGAGGGTTGTACTATCTTCGTCAATAGACGGCAGTCACTCCGTCGGTATGGCTCGATTTTGAGCTGACACCAGGGAGTTTTTTCTCTAAATAAAATAATAATGAAATTGCAAGCGTCGATAATTTGGACTAATATGGACTTACCTAGTCCAAGTTATCGATTTGTCCGGATTTTTTTTTTAAAAATGTACCCATTACAAAAAATCAAAAAATAAGTATAAACGGGATACTTATGGAAACTCATTGTTAAGGTAGAAATATTTTTACTTTATTTAAAAAAGAACTTAAACATTGTATTTTGGTTGCTAAATATAATAAATTCTGAAGGAGTATAATAAGCCAAAAACCTAACAACGAAACAAGTTTGCTTTTTTTAAATAGTGGTTGAGGTGCGCTTTCAGGTGGCCATATCTCTGATATTAATACCCATGTGGTTATTTTAATATTTATATTTTTTTCTTGGTGATCCATATTATCGACGATCCGGATTTTTGACGTCTGAATTATCGACGCTCTACTGTAATAACAAACTAAATGTAAACAATTTTAGTTACAAGAATGTTCGTATTGAGGAGACAGCAATTCATTTAACTTAAAATAGTTGAAAAATGACACCTGTACATGGGAATCGAACCCAGAAGTTTTGTCTTAGCACGTTAATGATCTACCAGTGACACTCCAGGATTCATTCATGTGTCTTTTTTTAAACTTGTTTCTATTAATTTAATTATTTTCCCCTCCATACGGACAACATCGTAATTAAATTGATTTGCAATATGTGTGTTGACATTAATTGAATTTTGCTTTAATTATAATCTTGGACAGTACATTTGACAGCATAACAGCCCTACCGAGTCGTTGTTGGCTCTGGAATCAATGATAGATCACCCATTATTCACACACATTCATCACAGGCTCTGCCTTAAACTGTGATTGAATTATTATTATTATTATTATCACAGCGTCCTACTACCCGTTTGTATTATACGTGCTTACGCTAGTGCGTAATGGTAGGGTAATTGTGAGATGAAGTGCAGGACCTACAGTTTAACGTGGGATCTGGACCACGGTTGAGATCTGGCATTTCTCACATTCACAAGTTTTGAATAATACACGTCTTGTCAGCGGTGAAGGAAGGGTTTGGCAATCAGATAAACCTGTGCTGGTACCGAGGATTGAACCCCGAACTCCCTGCACAGAGGTCCAACACCTTAACCTTAGATCACCAGGTCATCCTATCATTGAATAATGACCCTGGGCCACAGACAAATAATACACCCAGACACTCAACTTCCAACTTAAAATGGTTACACTACTTTTGGCAGCTTGAGTCCTTCAACACTAGGATCGCTGTCGTTAGTCCTATTATCACTCAGCAGTGACACTAGCGAAGCCCAGTGTTGAAGGACTCAAGCTGGAAAAATAAGCGCAGTAAAACCTCTGTAAGGTTGAGCGTCTGTTTCTTCCTTGTCTGTGTCCTGGTCACGGGACGAATCCTGACTAGCTCAGTGGTTGGAGCATATACATACTAATCTAAAGATCCTGGGCTTGATTCCCATGTCCAATTAAGATTTTTAAATAAATTTAAACTAATTCAGCAGAAAAATATGTTCATTTTTCTAATAAAAATATTCTCTTCCAATGAGAGGCCTATAACAAAATACTTTCTCCTGTAATAATCTGACAAAATTTTTAGTCTGGTACAATCTGGTTTGGTGAAGGGAATGTTAGGTTTAGAATCTTGTCCGGGTTTAAGAATAATATTTTTACCTAAAGGGGTTTTTTCCGCTCTCTCTTACCACAAATACAGGTAGATTTTCTCCAAAATGTTACATTCCTCATTTCTACTCCTTAAGTGTAAGTATGTATGTATATTCCCAAGTATAGTAATTAAAGGGAGCAAAATAAAGTGCAGGTAGACTTTCTTCAACATTTTACAATCTACATCTCTAATCCATTAGTGTAAATATATGTACATCCCCTAGTATATTAAGAAAGGGAGCAAAATAAAAATTGGGTAGATTCTCTCCGAAATGTTACATTCATCATCACTGCTCCATTAGTATAAATATTTGGAGCCATGAGTATAATAAGACAGGTAGCAAAATAAAAAGCAGAATAATATCGGCACGAGAAGCACACCAAAATTCAACCGAAAAGAGAATATAAAATCCCCGTTCTTAAATTAGAAAAAGTCCTTCATTGCATTCGACCTCTATTCTAAGTTGATTCTTCACCTTAAGGATAAGTTCTAAATTACCTAGTGTTAAGCAAGATCTTACGATGGCTCCTCAAAAAGCACTTTAGAAAACCTGACGTGCACTTCATAATCAAATGAATCGTATCAGGAAATAACTAAAACTAAAAATATAGGAATAGTTTTAATGGCCTTAGACGCTCTTTGAGTGACAATTAAAAGTCACGTACGTATTTTAAAATATTCGTCCGCTATACTCAGAATCAAGTCAGGGTTCTCCTTGACGAGTTGTCGACAGCTCTAGCTTCTAAGCATTGCCTTCGATTGTCCAATGTGATAAGGGCGATATTACACAGTCATGTTTCTGTGTGAAATACATTTTTAAAGATTTGACACTACCTTTCACAAAATATGAGTCATTACATTACATTACAGTATATTCAAAGTTTGTAGAATATATTAAATGATAACAAAAATTGATCATCTCATCAATATTTACTAATGAACTATGATATTAAAAAAAGTCAACAAATTTACGTTGTTAATTAAAGTAAAAAGACGTTCATGCAATAACCTAAGTGAGGAGTTTGTGCCTTCATACTGTATAATTACATTTTTAATTGCTTTTCATGTAAAGATTAAACTTTCATGTTTCGCAATTTTCTTCGATAAAACCCTAAACATGCTCTGCAAAGTAAATATTTTATAAAATAATTCATTCTTTTTTAAAAGGTATTTGATGAATCGTCATATATATACATTATATTTATTTTCTCAAATATATTTTAAAAATTATATGATAGTTTGATACTGCCCTAGGGCATCTCTCTCGTAGAAGAAGAGATTGACGATGACAGGCAGATCGGGCTTAGAATCACGATTGGGTGTGATGAGAGTGTTTTTCCCTAAACGGTTTCCCATTCTTCCTCTACGCCAATGCATGCACACTTCCTCTAAATTTAACCTTAATAATCCATGACTTACTAGCGTATTTAGTGCATCTGCGTATAGCCCCAAGAGATAGTAATACGCAGCGATTAAAAAGAATTTGACCACTAATGATTGGGAAATGCGGTTTCAAATTCTGGTCGAGTGGAGCGAGGGTGGATTTTACTAAAGGATTTGTCACTCTCCTTGCGCAAATACGGGTACGTTTTATCTAATAAATCATATTCCTTAACACAAGCCTCGTTATTTAAATATTTAGATAGCACAGTAGGGGAAATCCGTGTAATTTGGACCACTTAAGAAGTCCCGGAAAGCAATAAAACTCCCCCCAAAAAATTTTTTTAGCTTAGTAAATATTATTAATTATTCTCTTTAAAATGATATTTTATACGTGAATATATCTTAACGACAAGTTATTTAAAAAAATAAAATCACTGATGGTTTTTTTAATTGCCTCTATAAACACATGTTTTATTTCAATTAATTTAATAATTTACCATTTATTTAATCACTACTATATTCTTGGCATAGAACTACTAGAATCTAGCTTATTACTAGCGCATCATTTATTGTTTTATCGAACTAATTACTATTGTAATTTAAAGTTTCACAGTTGTCAATCATTGTTGGTAAGATTTACATACGATATTCTTGTTTACTATAGTTACAGGTGCTGTATACTTTAACTTTTCAGATATTTTAATGAGTATTACTTATATTTTTTGTGTTCATTATTAGTAGTGTCTAATAATACCTTGGTGTTTGGGCAGAGTGTTCAAAAAAAGAAAGAATACAGGCAAAAAGAAAATACTGTACCTTCATGTAGCTGTGTCAGCAATATCTGAGTTTGACCGAAAGTCAAGACATTCAGTGTAATTTGGACCGTTTGGTCGTGTATCTTGGACTTCAATATAAAAAAGTTATTTGAATTTCTCAATATTTATAAAGCACATGGGGGTTACAGAACAACATTAGTAAAACATGTGAGAAAATTATTGTGAAGAATCGTTGCAAATATAGTAAAAGTCACTTGTTAATTCGGCGCAGTTTTCATGTGCCGATCCTTTGCACTTATCACATTAAAACCAGTTTTCCTCATAACATTCATCACATACAAGACAGTGAATTTCGCTATCATCTGTTGCGCCTGACATCTCAACAATGACTGTTGTTTTCCCAAACGGCTTTTTTTTTATGGTAGCAGAATTTAACGTTTCCAGCGTTTTCTTGTGAGGAGTTCCAGTCAAGATTACCATAGATACTGTACCACGCTTTACAACTTTTCTCCTTGAACCATCTGCACTGGATGAAGGTAAGAGAATAATTATTTGAGCTGGAACATAATCTGGACTCTCATGCTGGGTCACATTTGAAGGACCTGGGGTTGATACTGTAGTTGTAGCAAAATCGGCATCAATAACATCATGTCGGTCTACCAGCCACAATCCATTAGCTCTGAACCCATTGATGGCAATTTCCATAGTTGCTGCTCTTAGGAATGCAATACCGACGAGGGAAACCACGTGCTCAGATGTTAGTCGTTTCCCAGGATTCTCCCTTAGTCTTGTCCCAATTGTTGATCCCATGTATGTACTTAGTGGCTTGAAGAAGTACACATCTAAAGGCTGCATCCGATGGGTACAATGGGATGTTAGTGACAACATGATGATTCCATGCTTTCGGGCAACTTTGATGGCAGCTAGATTTTGTGTGTGGGTACTGTGCCCATCCATGATCAACAATACCTTTGTTTCAGCTGAAGGTTTCACGACTGCTAAAATGGGTTCAATCCAATGACAGAATACTTCTGCATCCATCCACCCTTCATCCAAACAGCAGAAGATTGTTCCCGGTGGAGCTCCAAATGAAAGAGATTCCTTCATCCTCTCCCTGGGGTCGATCGACGTTAACGGGATGTAGAAACCTGTTGCGCTGACAGCGTAAGCCCCTGTCACATTCTGTAATCGTTCACAACTAGTAATAGCTCCTACCTGGTGTTTGCCCTTATGGGCCACGATTTTTTTTAAGGACGTAGCACAACTGTATTAGAAGTTTCATCCATATTGAATATTCTTTCAGCATTTATTTTATGTCCATCAACAATATTCTCTTGTACATCAAATAAGACTATAACCTTGTTAAAACCAGAATCCCCAGCCTGGGAGATTAGCTCTGGTTGTCTTAAGCTCAGCTTAGGGTGACGCTTCATAAAGCCTTCAAACCATTCCTGGCCAGCTGATCGCTTGTCCTTGTTGAAGCACGTCTGCAACTTGGTTGCCACTGCTATTTCAAACGCAAGTATCATCACGCCCTTTCTAGTCAGGTTGTAAAAAAGAACAAAGGTTGTACAATGTATTCTAGACAGATACGGATATATGATATACATACCAAATTCTTGTAGAGTAAAGTAAAATGTTGGGAATTTTTTTAAAGTTATAGTACTTTAATTGCATCAAGCAGACAAACTAGTAAAACAGCTGTTTAGTAAATAATAAAATAAGAATGCTTACCCATAAAATATATTTCCAAATGAAGCAGATGATGGACAATAACATCTTCTACTGCAGTAGGCAAGTCCATTGAATGACCATTTCAAACTTCAGGGGTGATTACTTGACTACGGATATATCTTTTTAGCGTCGTTTTCGGTATTTTGAACCTCGTGGTCGACTCAATAACACCTAAACCATCCTTCACAGCTGCCAAATACAATTTAAGATCGTCATCTTTCCATTTACCTTATATACAGTTGTCCAAATTACACACACTCATATGGTCCAAATTAAACGATATGTTTTTGCACCCTGCCCACGGGCTTATTCCCTCACTAGGACAACCTAAGCCCCTAATTATCTATCTCGGGCAGTCAGTGTTTAATTGTACAAAAGGAAGAGTAACCACAGGGGATCTTATTGATTATTTCCTACAAGCCCAGAAATTCCCATGTCACGCCTGAACATACACAACTATGCCTAAAGGACAATTCATAAATGCAATTAAATATAAATAATAATGAAGGAAGGTTCACAATCATGGCCCAACGGCTAATTTATTGGTGTGATTATTTACAATAAGATTAATAGAAATTTATATTGAATAATATTTCGTACACAAATTTACAATATTTGGAAGGATGATTAAATCCCCCATACTACTGACTCGGTAATAGTGAACGCCACATTAAGCTAAGCGTGACAAAAACAAATTATATAAATATATCAATGTCTTAACATTGATTAAATTTAACCTCATATATACAGTGATTAATAAAACAAAGTTAGAAATAAGATGAATATAATGAGTATGTAGGGAATAGCCAGTTATCCTTAATCATAACAAGAACGTGTTAGGGCCCTATAGTTCCTAGACTTATCCATTAGACCAAAAGTGAAAGAGTCATATGTAAGGATCATAGTTATTTGTTAATTTACAAATGTCTCGCGAAATGGCGAGCATAAATACCAAACTTTATCTTAACCTGACCGTCATCAAATAAACTAATAATATTTAACAAGTCCCGCAAAATAATTACTTTAAACAACGAGAATCACAGCCATCTGGCTTTCCACTAGCTTTGAATCCCCTATACATGATCAAACTCGTAACAAATTACTTCCCTAAACATTATACCAAGTATCTGGCTTTTCACTAGCTTTGAATCTCCTATACATGAACAAACTCGTAACAAATTACTTCCCTAAAAATTAACATTCCAAACATATAGCAAATCTGCCCCAAGACTACAACCCTAACCTGAACATTTACACACATATGGTCCGAAGACGAGAATTACTGGATTATAGCAGATCTACACCAAGACCAGAACCCTGACCAGAATTTAGCAACCAAAGGGTCCGAAGATAAATCCCTACATATTTAGACAGACTTACATTAGTTTAGTCCTAGCGGCCTACATATCGCCCATGTACGCCTAATATCTGTAAGGCATCAAAGAGTAACCTCCATAGTAACAGACCCGCTTATATTCAATCTTATTCAGAAGGGGGAAACAAGGGGAGGCCAGGATGACGCCATGAAGCGCTCATCTCTTGAGTCTAGCGCCTGCGCACAGCGACGTTGACCCAGGGGGGGGGGGGGGGGGGGTGGGAGTCACTCCTGTTACCAATGTCCAGACAAGTCCTTATTGCGCATGCGCGTTTTCACGGGCAATTGCAGTTCACAATTTGGGTCAGATGCCACTTCACACACACAGTTCATTTGTCGATTCTGATCGTTTGTATGGCGTGATCATAGTTCTAATGTGAAATTGCAGCACGTCCGTTGGCTGGGGTGAGTAATGTTTGTAGCCGGAGCAGGGTTAGTCTTTCCACGGTACATTTTAAAACTATTAAGTTTCGAGTTACGTATCTGAAAATACTTAAATATAATTATAAAATATCTAACTTAAGGTTTTATTGAAAAACAAATACAATTTCGTTTCGATTCTAACTGTAGAAGTAAACAATACACTATCCTGCATCTGAACACAAATAATAAGAAAAATCACGCCACACTAAATCAACACCCTTCCAGCACAGATACTCCCGCTCGTGTGGACAAAAATGGACGTAGCAGGTCCTTGACACCCAATCATCACTTCCCCATCAAATAGGTGGTGCCATCTTTTGTGCTTGCTCCGAAATAAGTACTGGTTCAAATTACACGCTGGTCCAAAATACACGGACTTCCCCTACACACTCTCACACACAAAATGCTACTTAAAAATGGGGGTAGGTAGTAACGTTTATATTATAACCTTAAAGTACGATTCGATGACCTGGCGGTCTAGGGGTAAGGTGTCAGGCTTCTGTGCTGAGTACTAAGTACTAATTACGCTAGTGGATTAGGAATTAGGAAGGTTGAATTGAGAGGAAGTGAACCCGCATTTGCGTAGAGGGAGAGTGGAAAATAATTTAGGAAAAACCACCCTAAGTTCACCCGACCGATATTCGAACCTCGATCTCCCCGTCCTCGGCAGTCGGGCTCAACACGACTAGCGCGTTAGCCAACTACGCCACCGAGGCGGGTCTCTTGAATTAAAAAGTTTGTTAGATAATGCCGCTATTATCATGAAAGATATTTAACAGTTATCAAAATAACCACGTGAAGAAAATTAAACTTTATGTTTCTACTTGAGAAATATTTTATTTAATTATTTCCTCGAAAAAAAAAGTTTTGATGCTATAAAAACTGCAAAAACAATGCCAACTAACCCACGGACCTTACATTCCTTCCTTAAAGAAACTTGTCAACAGCTTAGAAGATAAAATCAGATGAACGACATATAAACCAAATCACCCACCGAATAAAAAGTCACTTCAATCAGTAGGTTTCAAAGTTCAAAAGGGACCAACCACAAAGCTAGTTTAGCGGTCATCGACTTTACTCATTTGAAATGGGTCTGTCACCAAGGTTGTAATCCTCTCTATCAAGTTACTATACCATTGAGGAGCTTCTATAGAGGGATGTCATGTCGACAGTAAGTAGGGTGGTGGGGTGGGGTGAGGGTGTCTATTAGGGACGCCACTGGCGTGCCAGTAGTTTTGGGAAGGGCGCGGTAGTCACGTGATACTAAATGGCAGCGAGAAGGAGAGAGAGAGAGAGAACGTGATTGAAAAGGGAGGAGTGGGGGGAGGTAGGAGTAGGTATTACTCAGAGACAGAGAGAGAAGGATGCATCTACACATACCCCCTCCTGCTCCAAGCGGAATTCAGATCACGTGGCCGCGTTAGGTCCAACAGGACCTGGGCAACTGTCGCCTGATATTAATGACCGTGCAACAACGTCCACGGGCTGCCCCTGCCTGGCGACTAGCCCTCTCTCCTCGTGTACACGCGGATTGAGTGTGTGTGTGTGTGTGTGTGTGTGTGTGTGTGTGTGTGTGTGTGCGCGTGTGTGTGTGTGTGTGTGTGTGTGTGTGCGCGTGTGTGTGTGTGTGTGCGCGCGTGTGTGTGCTCTCACCGGGAGACGTACAAAACAGGGTCAAATTTGGGACGGAAGTGAAATATGCAACAGTTTGATTCGATCGTTGGGGATATCCACAATGTCAAGTAGCAAGTGTGTGGACACACACACACTTACAAACACATACATGCACACATATGTAATACATACTTTCATAGACGGGACTGTTAAACACAAATCTACACATACACGCACGGATTGATACAACATACGCAAATACACTTACACACATACACAACACACATATACACAGATATTGATACCACATAAAACATACATTCACAAAGACTACACATGCACATTCTACACTAACTACACATGCACATTCCTAAACACTTATTCACACTTATACATACACATTTATACACACATATACACACACATTTATACACACGTATACACACAACACATACGAATTACACACCCACATAGAAAAATACATATACCTTCATAGACATACACACATATACACACATTACAGACAGTGGCTGTGTATGTCTGATCTCTTTGATCTGATAATGATCAGAAGAATTGATTTTTATACTCAACTCAATTGTATTTTATATTAAAAAACATATTATATTATTTTTACAAATTTACCTAAGTGATTTCTAGTAGCGTTTAAATAACTAAAAAACAGAAATCGTAGCTTTACAAATAATTCTTAGATAAAGTTTACACATATATAAAAAATATATTATGTTTCGGAATAAACAAAGGCTCTTGATGTAATTTATTTTAGTAATAAAGTTAGCGACACTACCCCTACCTTCTCCCCTACCTTCCCCCCTACCTCCCCCCCCCCATGGGCTCGTTTTGTCAGGATAGCTTGCGGGAGGGGTATAGTTTCAGGCAAGGTAGTTGTGTGGGTTCAAAATAATATATAGGCTTACGAATTTTGGTTTAATAGTAGACACTAAAAGATGAATCAAAATGTGATATTGGTCATAAGATGAATGTTGACCCATGCGCGTGGAAGAACTGGCCTAACTTGTTAATACTTAGATCGATCAAGTTAACTGTTAGTACGTGGTGTCTCTACGGAAATCGATCCCGGGACCCTGGGCTCCAACGATGCCCTCCAAGTACCAGTACTATCGATGACCCGAAGAGGTGGTCTGTATCGGTAAGGCGTCTCCGATATAGATGGAATTATGCCTCTATTGTTGTAACAAGGAGTAAAGGTCTTTTATATCACAATATGACCCATTTTCGGGCTCGCTAATTTAATGCTCGGTTAAATAGTTAAATAATGCTCGGTGGTTAAGACACAACTAAAAAACCATCTTTGATTGACTTTATTTTAAAAGTAAGGAAAGTAGAATTTTTAGTTAAATCTACCTGAATTTGCGTTGAAGGAAAATGGGATACCATAGAGGGAACTTGACTTAGGTTTGCACTCAAATCTACCCGTTGTTGGAAAACTAGACCATATGGGGTTAACTCCTTAGTCCTCGTGAACATCTATATAAGAATTTATACACTAAAGGATTAGATTATGGATTGTGTAAGATTTGAATTAAAAGATTGTGGCAAAGGAAATAGTTTAACAATGTTAATTATTGGTTTACGATTACAGTTGAAAATACATGTCACGGTGTCCCACAAAGGCTTTCTTGCTACTTAACCTAAAAATGGAACCATTTGCCTATTATAGGAAATGGAGAGGTAACCTATATATTCCTATTTATGAAAATACTGTTTACAAAACATCATAATAAAAAAGGAAAATGAATCTTAGAACAATAATTTAAAATAAAATACATAATTTAAAGAAAACCGTACCTAGACTTGTGTAATGCATTTTTTTTACATTAATTTATTTGAAATATTTAACTGCACTTTCTGAACCGAGTGATTATAATCAACACACGAGAATTTCTATGAGCTAGTGAGAAAGGTTCAACCAATTTGGTTGGGAGAGCTATTTTCATATACTTCCTAGGCTACTTTTATATCTCACAATCGATACGGGACCAACGGTTTTACCTCCCCTCCAAAGGAAATTGTGCTACGGATCTGTATCGCTCAGGAAAAATCCATCGACCCTGGCTGGGTCTAGACATAAGAACCTTGGGTCTTGAGGAGCGTTCTCTAGCCCTAGGCCACTGAGATTGACTGTTCATTTTAACAAACAGAGTACACAAATAAACGAATTTAATAGACAACACAATCTCTGCAATAATATCGATTATATGATAGGCGAAACAAAATAATATACATTGTTATAGAAACGTAAAAAAACGAGAGAGTAAAAAGGAGTCATCTTGTTTCACCACGCTATGTAAGCAGATGTTTATTTAATAATTGATATGTCCTCAGAATATGTTGGTTAAAAATTGCAGCTAGCACATGTGTATTATCTATAAACATGATTAACAAGGTAGAATGTATTAATACGTTAAGTTAAAGGTGAATTATACATTTATAGCACCACACCTTACTACCCGTTTGCAATATACGTTAATTATATATTAAATTGAAAAATAGTTGTATACCTTTCCACGTCACAGAACCCTTTTGGGCTGTACGTATGAACATACAACAATAACACCAAATTACTAGGCAGGAACAATATAGAATTAAAAAAAAATATACCCTAATTGGACTGGAAAGAGAGTGGGAAACGACAGAAATCCTTAAGTACACTCGACCGGGACTTGAACCCCAACATTTCATTTTTACCAAGCCTAACTAAATGAGCAGAAACATTTGATCACGTGGCCATCAACCCAGGTGATAAATAAATAAATTTATTTTAAATAAAATAAACCTGTAATATTTCTTAAAATAGAAACGCTACCAGAAGCAAAATAAATATTCAATGTTTATTTAGGGACAATGTGATCTCTCTTTTGTTTATATATATGATGTAGTAATTTTAAAAAGAAACAACCTGCAAGCGTAGATCATGTGATTTCTTATTTTATATGTTCATTGGTAAATAACAAATAATAATGTTTTTTGTATTGTCCAAACTTTTGATTATTTTAAGGGATATAATGAGATCAAAGATATTATAAACCATAACCAATTGAGTTGTTCTGGAAGAAATGTTTACTTTAGTATAAATAGGTTTCTATTTTCATGGATACAGCCTAATCTGACTTATAAAAAAGGTCTACTTTAATATATTCATGTGTCAAGTCATAGGAACTCACGTCTGTGGCCGGCTTAGGCTAGACTACCGATTATGGGGAGATTGAGGTTCGAATCTCGGTCGGGTGTACTGAGGGTATTTTTTCTATGATAATTTTCCACTCTACCTCCACGCAAATTCAGGCACTTACTATATAAATGTCCCTATACTAAAACCATTAGCGTGTAATTAGTATATAAGTGAATAATCTGAAGCCCGAACGTGGTTCTTAAACAATAATACTTTTAAGTTTTCTAGTTCTAGCACTAACACCAATACGTCATATACACGCACACACCAACATTAAACATTAGTTTTATTTATAAGGTTATGTCCTTTGTTACTGTCCAGTATTATTTGTCATTTAATTAGAGTAGTTATTGGTTTGTATGAAAACATATCCGTGCTATATAAATGGAAGCTCAAATTAAGAAAATATGTTTAACACTACCCATAAAATTTTAATTGACTCACAGTATTATAATCTGAAATTTCTCTTTAAATTTGAAATTGGAATTTATATTCTAGGTTATTTTTCGTTTTGAAATGCAAATAAAATGTTGATGAATTAAAATGATTAAATAAATCCTGTATTCATTTTATATAATTTTTTTATTTTGATCCGTTTAAAAGTTTGGAGTTTCAACAAATTTCACCTTTCTAACTCATTGAAAAGTACTAAAAATTCTCCATACAAATATACATACATAGATACAGACACCATTAGATTTTTATTAACATAATAATATATTGCGGCTTGAGCCTTGAAAATGTGTAGATTCCAATTTGAGTACTCAGGAAGTAAATTCTTTGGTTTTAAAATAATAAAATAGGAACCAGACCATTAAAATGGAAAAATTATTGTCGAAATAAATTGTGCTTTCTTTAAATATCGGCTTCCTCTTAGAATATTCTTTTAACTTATACATTTTGGGGTTAATTCTTAGTTTATATTCTTAAATTTCTTAAAACAATTGATACAAGTGTTTGATTATAGCTCTGGAAATCCTATCAAAAGAAATAGCTCTACATTTAGAAATAAATAATAAGAATACATTTTTATCTTAAATTTCTAGCTATGTATATTTGTTCGGTCTTCATAAATAAAATCAGACCATCCATATTAAATCTAATAAATTCATAGCTAGTCCTCAACACACATGTTTAAATGTGTCCATTAGAGTAATCAGAGTAATTATACTACACTTTACTGATTAAAAGATGGCTTAGAAAACATCCCGTCACTGTAGGGCTAGATAAATGAACTGGGTATTTACCTGCACGATCAAAAACATGCACCTAATTACTCAGTACGCGCGTAAACAAACGGCCCGAACGGTAAACATACAATAAACTAATTCCGTTAGGTACTAAATTATTGAGAATATATTAATCTATAAATCCAATCAACGCTTTGGTGGCACGTTATTTTATCTCGGTGACTTACCACAGCTTAGTATGCGGAGTACAGATACCAGTCCTCTTTATTCTGAACAATATTTTTCAAAATATTGTAGTGAAATACATTCAATGCTTGGACGCGAAAATATTTGTCAGCAATATACACACACATTTATATTAATGGGTATTGGAATGTTAGAATTTAGAGGAACTGCACCAATATTTGCGTGGAAGAGAGTAGAATACCAAAAAGTAAAAACATTCTCAGTACGTACGGATGTGACTCAAACCCTAAATCTTCCCATCTGCGACACACCAGACTAGATTAGCTTGACGTTTAGTCAGTATGCTCAACGATGTGGTTATTAAATATGTTAGTATGGAAATACATGAAATTTACGATCAATGTATCAGTTTCACCAGGGAGGACTGTTATTGAAGCCAGTGCTGTTTTAGGTTAAAGCCTCAACTGATTTTATCTCTATTTGAAGAATAAGAATATCTTTAGACTGGACTTCTAATGATGGATTGATCGAGTATCAAATATCACATTATCACACTGGGGAGGAGTTTATTTACTAATGTATTTATATATTTTTGGTTCTACCATACTCCTTCCAAATTAAATTTATTTTCCTCATCCTTAACAATTAGAATAGTTTGTAAACAACCATATATAATGACGTACCAATGAAAAATAAAATGATTTATTTGATGAGTTTGTTTTTCTAAGGGAAATTCTGAAGAACTTGAAGTTTCACTTTCAAATAAGATACCTGTTAAGATATATTAGGGAACAATAGTCTTATTTAGGTAGTAAGGAATTATTCTTAACAGATTATTAAATCATGTTAATACTATTACACGTCAATTGATTTGATATGTACCTCCTCATGGAGTCCATTCACCATAGGAAGTGTGGTAATTGATAGCTAGTAGAACATGTAGAAACTGTTTTCAAATAAAATATTAGTTAAAAACAAATTGTTTGTTATGAAAGTTTTGATTGACAAAAGCTACCCAAAAAAATCACTATAAGGTCTTGCCGATAGTGGATATCCAGGGTATATCTGGTAAATTCTGCTAGCTCTCAGTTACTACCACTCCTATGGTGGATGGACTATAGTTAATATCAATACCTATGAAATAATATTTAAAGTTTAGTATAATATTATCAACATTTTTCTTGTATTTTTAACAAAGCTTCTTTCTACCTGTTCGGGCTATACGCATATGAACTAATTGCGCTAATGAGTTAAGGAGGAGGAGATTTGAGCTTTGAGGAAATATACCTTTATTAAGTGTATAGATAGAGTAGAAAACAATTAATATAAAATACCCCTCAATACACACCACAAGTACTATAATACCGATATTTGCATCCCCGGCAGTCCAATTTATTGCGAGAGTGATGCCTTAATCTATATGTCCACCAGAGTGACAGTTGTCTATGTTAACTACAAAAAAAAAGTATTTTGTTTTACCAAAACTTATGTTACCATGTATACTATTCTTGCTACACGATCATAAAATAGTAATAGACAGTACTGTCATAGCCGCTTAAAATAATTAGTCACACATATAATATGAATACAACGTTTACCTCGGGACTACACGCTAACGGCTATAGCTGTTTGGCCACCGTACCGACGATTTATTTTGGGACGATTCATAAATGTCATAACCACGTCAATATCGGGGCGTTCCGAGACTTCCAGACAACAAATCAATTTTTATATATCCTACTTCTAATCGGTAGTAATTTGTAGTTTTTGTTTATGAGATTGGGGGAGAATTTAAATGTCCTGCTGTGAATTGGCGGATTGTAGAATGTTTTATGGTATAGTAAGTCCTCATTGATTAAAGTGAGGTATGGTATAATTTAAAATGGGAATTATTCATTTCTGGTTTTGATTAAAATAATATAAAACTTTTAAAGCTATACACTCTGTTTCTTATTAATTACCCGTTTTTTTATTATCATGTTTTAATACTGGTTAAGGCTATAGTTCATTTTATTAATATATTAGGTTATGGGTGATGAATTTAGAGCCAAAGGAAACGTATAATCATTTGCATTGAAATTTAAGTGGAAATCCGTTTAATAAAAACATGCTTTACTACCCAGCTGTTTTTCTAGCCTTGATCTACATTTTACTCTCACTACAATCTATTGTGAGATAAATGCTTCAGACCACGTGGTATGTCCATTAAGAACGTATAATAAATTAACTCCAACCCTTATATAAATAAATGGTATGGTGTACCACACAGAATTCCTCATTCCTCTACCTATACATTGAGATAATTGCTTAAAACACTTAATATTATGTAAAACAAAATAACATATATTGTTGTAGAAACATTACGATAAAAAGGTCATTGCACTTTACCAAAGAGCAGAAATGACATAAAACACACTGTTACAGAAACATAATTGAAAAAAAAAACCCATACCGGTCCAGTGAAGATTATAAAATCAAATTCCCACTTCCCAAACCTCCATTTAAAAATATACATTTGATTAAATATCTGAAATTATTGTTTTTGTAAAAACACCCTTCATATAAAATATCTTATTTTCAATAGTTATAAAGGCAATAAGATACGTGCATGGAAAAATATATATTTATTAAAAATTATTTTATTATTTAAAATCCTACAATTTTTCATTGATAAGCAATTTCTTATCTCAACGGGCTATGAAGTTGTGATCCAGATGAATGGTATTATGTAAAATATTGTATAAGTAATATATACAGAAAATATGATACGCACAACTTTTTTTGTAATCATATATAATGTCTAGGTTTTAATTTTAATGAAAATCTTTAGAAACGATTTCGAGAAAAGGAATCTTTCATATTTTCACCCTTAATTAAACTATCTTTAATTTTAGGGTAAGAAAGCAAATTCAATAAATACCTTTGGGACATCTTATTATAACTCTAGATATCATGCTTTACCCAATCAGTAAAATGGTTTTGGTTCTAGGCCGAGATACAGACACACAGATATACAGATGGATAGTATAACTGTAACAACTTTTATTGGGGGGTTCAGGGAGACATGAAACGACGACATTTATAAAAATATCGAGCTCGAATTTCTTACTATCTAAAGCGATGCGAGAAATTATGAAATATATTTTACTAACCGTATAAATTTCTCAATATTTTATATTTGAGTATAATCTCTAAATGTTCCAAAGTAAGTTCAACAGGGATTTCGGCTTTTGTATTTAGTAATTTGACTACCCACCCAATACATTCTTGATTCAGTGTTTCTTACTCAGCATGAAACAAATATTTTCTTTTATTTTCCTCATTTTCCTGTATTTATATTTTCATTCGTTGGATATATATGACGCTAATGGCCACCTTTGTATAGTAACGTTTTAAAACCTTAGTAGTAAAAGGAATAAAAGTAATAAAATACTTTGTGTTATTTTTCTTTACCCTTTTAAAATAAATAGAATATATAGGACTCTAATTAATGTTTATTTTAGAATATTAAATATATATTTTAAAAATAATAAAAGATTTAACTCTTGTATAGAAACTTGAGTAAATTATAATTTATAAAAAAATTCTATACGCACATCGGTGGGCACGAGGACTAAATAACAGTTCATCTAGCATGATTAGCTCAGGATGAAAAGGTTAGGGTTTAAATACAGGACGGACACAATGATGTGTCTTTTTTTTAAATAAATTTATTCTTTTCCCTGACGCAAATGCGTAAACATTTTTCTAAATCCTACAATCTAATACCTACTTTATTGGAGTAATTAAGAGTGTATAGCCCAGACGGTTAGTAAGACTCAAGGTAAGGATTATATGAATAATTTTATTCACTCAAATAATGGAATTTTGTTGAATGAATAATCTTTCATTGAAATAAGTTAGAGTTGCGACTATCCGGCCTTTGATTATCCAGCCCAATTCTTGGTGTTAACAAGTGCGTTCTAAAATAAACAAACCGGTACATATCTAATAATAATTAATAAAATATTGATCGCAAACGCCTTACAAATGTTACATTGGGGACAGTAAATCAGAACTTTTGTGGACACGGTTGGATTATATTACAGTACAATAATTGCAGTTGCATAAGCTTGGCCAGTGTAGATAACAGCATTGTTTGATTTGTCTAGAAACAGAAATTGTGTCAAGGGAGGTGTAGAAAGCAGCAATGTTTTGATATGGCTGGAAACAGAAATTGTGTCAAGGAGGTTGTAGAAAGCAGCACTGTTTTGATATGGCTGGAACAAAATGTGTACAAGGAAGGTGTAGATATCATCACGGTTTTGATTTAGCTGAAACAGAACTGTGTCAAGGGGTGTAGATAAGCAGCACTGTTTTGATATGGCTGGAAACAGAAGTTGTGTCAAGGGAGGTGTAGAAAGCAGCACTGTTTTGAATGGATTGAAACAGAAGCTGTGTCAAGGGAGTGTAGATAGCAGCACTGTTTTGATATGGCTGGAAACAGAAGTTTTGTCAAGGGAGGTGTAGATAGCAGCACTGTTTTGATATGGCTGGAAACAGAAGTTGTGTCAAGGGAGGTGTAGATAGCAGCACTGTTTTGATATGGCTGGAAACAGAAGTTGTGTCAAGGGAGGTGTAGAAGCAGCACTGTTTTGAATGGATTGAAACAGAAGCTGTGTCAAGTGAGGTGTAGATAACACTGTTTTGATATGGCTGAAACAGAAGCTGTGTCAAGGGAGGTGTAGAAAGCAGCACTGTTTTGATATGGCTGGAAACAAAAATTGTGTCAAGGGAGGTGTAGAAGCAGCACTGTTTTGAAATGGATAGAAACATAAGCTGTGTCAAGGGAAATGTGTGTGAGGCGTAGCTACATGAGCTGCATGCACCCTCATTTAGACGTGGCAGACTAACAGTAAGTAATTACACTGTGACTTTTTCTGTTTAGTTCGTGAAAGCGTTCCTTACGTGTGTTTATATCAATGTTGTTATTACTTTGTAACCGATGTTCCATTTACAAATTAAAGTAATATACTAAAGATTTTAAAATTTATTTCTCGTTTAATCTTTACTGTTCCCCTACAATTATGTATTCCTATCTACATCTCAATCAGAAAAATGGTCAGATTTTTTAAAACAAGGTTAAATATTTTGTGGAAAAGTAAAAAAAACATGGTAAATCCATACAAAAATTATTTATACTTATTCCGTATTATCCAGTTTTTCTGTTATCCGGTCCGAATGCCACCACTTAGGCCAGAATCACGGCTCTAGTGTATTTCAAAGACATGGATTTTATATCTGACCATGTATAGCAATTTCTTTTGTGTTTGGTATTGTTCAGTTTGATGACGTTTTAATGTTATAGTATTTATATGTAATGTACGAATGTGACTCTACTCTTAATTTAGTGTTAGAATAAAATCCATGTTATATACAATATTTTATATCGTGAACAAAGAATACAGCATTTTTAATCATTTTGTAAGTACTGTATATATATTTTATGTTGCTTTAATTCATTACCAACCCTTAATTGTCATTGTTGAATCTGATGTGAAGTTTCTTATTCTTCTCGTGTTTTGAAAGCAGTTGCTATTTGACTTGTAAATATAATGTATAACTCTAAAAGAAAAAGGAAATTTTTTAAAATATATCAAACAAAATTATGCACGTGTTTATTGAAATAACTTACTAAAGCAGATAAATGACCAAATTATAAATTACTCTAACACCCAATTTTGTACCAGTGAAGTTTAAAAACTTTGTCATAGTGGGTTTTCTAACCAAACAAATAATAAAAAGACTTGACATCCGACAAAGATAAAAATATTTGTAAAGTGTAATATGAACGTCTGCATTAGCAGTCACTTATAAGTTTAAAGTGTGCAATCAAACTTTAATAATCCTGTTAGGATCAAACGCTGGCCTTCAGGTTCACAGTCACGCGCACTGATAGATGGATATATACCGAAAGTACATTTCTTTGAGAAAAGGTACCATGCCATTTTGTTTATTTGTTTGAAAGGTATTTTATTCTTGTAAACATCAATATATACAGTACATTATTAAACAGGAATCATATAAATAATATATAAAGTTGACACCTGCCACCAAGGGCTCTCGAATACAAACAATACACAGAATACATAAAACGTTAAAGAAATTCGTTGGTGCCCTGGCGGGCCCCATGCACATTCTTACTAAAGTGATTTAAAACAACTATTAAATAAGACAAGTTACTAAACAAGTAAGTATATAAGATCTAGGAGATCATTACAAATGGTAAATTACATCTTCTTGTCGTCTTGATCAAACGGTCAGAGCTTCAGTCTTGTAATGGACAAGATTATCAGTGACAATAAGGTAAAGTTTCAAAATTGGGCTATTTAACTAGGTGCAGTATTTATAGAAATGATTGTTCAATGTGTTTTTTTCAGTATCTTTTCCCCCCTCATCCATACCCCACTAATTAAAACCATTGAATAACCTTCGTTAACCACTTCGGTAGCTGCTTGGTCTAAAGCAATACTCTCGCAATAGACTGGATTGTCGACGGTGATATCAGGGCTCGTAGCCCGGTCGGTGGAAATAATTTTTATAAATGTTTAGTCACTCTCTCTCTACAGGCAAATGTGGGGACATTTCTTCTAAATTTAGCTTTGCTCACCCCTAGAATATTAGCGTGATTCAAATATGTAAACATTTTTTTAAACTTGGAAAATTAAAAATTTATTGAATAGTGTTTTAAGAAGTTTTATATATACTATGAAGATTTGGTTCATTTTAGCATTTTATATTATAAAGATAATCACTATACAATATATTTAGTTCTTAATTATTGCAATCAAACAAATTAGTATATAATTTTATATTTTAATGGTTTAGTGCTAAAGTTTATACAAAATAAAAGTTTAATGGAGTTAACTTTTCAATTGAGGCACATCATGCTTCCTATTCAATCTAGCACAAGCTAATACTTCGTTTGTGTGTGTACGTGTGTGTATGTGTGTGTTTATGTACGTATGTATGTACACGCTCGCATTTCAAACAGAACGAAACTTTGTGCTCTTTCAGCGCTTCAAAATTTATGAACGCGCTGCTCCCCAAAAGCAGAATCAGCGAAACGTGGGTTTTGTGTACATCACTTTGAATGAAGATGACGGTGAATTAAACGCTGTCAGGACCGCATGTTATATCAAAATAATGTGTGATGAAAACATTAAAGTAAATATCAAGATAGTTGGGGTGTAGAACTTTATCAATAAGTTTAGAAAGAAGATTATAAATATTTCACTTTATTTCCTTAGAGTTCCAACCTTTCATAAAGTGGATTATTAACAGATGGCTGACTGATTACCCATTGATAATTATTTATTCATCTATTTTTTATCCATATTATTAAGTCTGTGATATCCATATCTAGTTAAACTAATAAAGAATGGAGGAAGAAGGTCAAAAATAAAGTAAACATACATATATTTGTGTCGAGGGAGGTTGGTAAGCCATTTAGAAAAAACTACCCTCAACCCAAAAAGTCAATAACTCTCGCCCCAACCCTTCCAGCTCCATTAATTAATCAGTTAATAGTCTGGGTTAAAAAATTAGATTAAATTCAGATTTTTTTCCCCCTGCGCTAGCACAATCACTGGTGGTAGTGAAATCTAAGGTATTATGCTTTCAATAAGCAGGTTAGCTGATAGCATTTAAGTTTATGTTTTAATTCAGCTATGAAAGATATTTTACGTTAGTCTTATAATGGCCTGTATTAAATCTCTTTACATTTTAATGCAGATACATTTATTCATCTTACATATTCACGCTTATCCTATTTTAGAAAATATGAACTAAAGTAATTTCTGGACGAAAAACTGTGTAGTTCATAAAAAAAAATACCAGTGTCTTCATAAATAACTAAGTAAATTTCTAATAATTAATAAAACAAAAATTAGTTTGTGTAAAAAGATGTGTATGATAGATTTTTCCTGACGTAACAGATATACTATTTCAAATATGCTGTAAAGATTAGTTTATTTTAAATATGGTAGAAATATAAATGGCACAATCGTACACATTTTTCATATAGTTCGAACAACATTAATTTTTTTCAATAAACAACACCTTATTAATTACAATAAACCTTTATGTAAATATTCAAACCAAAATATTCAAAATATTTAAAGTAAAATTCACCTTTTAAAAAACAAATATTGGTAAGTCAAATTCAAATTATTTATATTTGTAAAAATATAAATTTGTTAATGCTAACGTTAATTCATGGTTCTGAAGCGTGGGTTTGTTAGGAGAAACACAAGAGCAAGGTGAATGTGATGGGATTGAGATATCTAATAAATGCATATGGAAAATCTCGTATGAACAAAAGGCCAGTAATGAATGGGTGCTGAAGGAGTGTGTTTAAAAGGGAATCCAATAGGTTAATGTGAAAGAAGCACCTTACATTACTTTGGGTTTGTTGAGAGGATGAGTATGGATCGAGTGACGAATCAAATATATGAAGGTAGAGTGTATGGAGCAAAAGGAGGGGTAGTTCATGTAAGGCGTAGCTAAATCTAGTAGATGAATGTGTGAAAAAGAAAAACAATATTAATAGATTTAAGACTTAAAGAGCATCTATGGCTCGGTGTATAATTTTTGTTGAAACGAAGAAAGTGTATAAGAATAGAGAAGTGTAGAGAAAGTTAGTGAGGATGGATTAAATATGAAGTTATTTTTTGAGCTATATTCACAGTTCCGTAAGGGAATGGTGTGATTAGGTATGTATGTATGTGTGTGTAAAAAATAATAAAATAAACTATCTATTTGTTATTAATGAAAAATAATTCTCATACCCATATTTAACTAGATCTTAAAAGCTATTTTCGAAGATTTAAATACTCTAAAGCATATCTTAGTTAAAATCACCCTCAAATTATTGTTTTAGAAAATCAATATAATTCATAATTTACCATGTAAAATAGTCCCTTGATAACCAGTTTTAAAAAATGTTTGAAGATAATTTCAAAAAACCATCAATTTTACCAAGATCGTTTAACTATTTATTTATATAGTAAAAATAATTATGATATTCCCATTTTGTATCAAATGTTTAGAGTAATCTTATAACTATTTCAAATCTTAGTTAATTAGTTTTAGTAAATTAGTTTAAACCAATTTTTCCCTGGAAAAGAATTATTAATTTTTATTTGTCATGTTAAACTCTCATACGATGTACATATTAAACGAAATCATCAAGTATTTTTTGACTTGACCTACACTTCTTCACAATCCATCCTGACAACTCGCCCACGGCGTAATTAGGGGAGTGTAATTGTGTCCTAAATTATATGTGCATTTTAAACAAAATTGTCTAGATATTTTTGGAGAATTGGAATTAAAAAAATTTCTCATCAGTAAATTACTCTTAATTTATTGGATTGGGATCAAAATAAAAAAACGTCCCAATGGATAGCTATATAATATTTAACTAACAAGTTTGAAAAAAATTCATTGAACCATTTCCAATTAGGTCCAGGGGCAGACAAACTAAACTGTAAAATACAATTTTTAGGGTTCGGCTCGCATAAAATGTAAAGTGTCATCATAATCTCAAAGCCAATATTTTAATAAATATTATACTTTATATTTATACGAGAAAGTAAAAATATACTGTTTTCAAATCGTGTGAAACTAAGGTCTAAATTCCTAAATTTAAAAGATGAAAATATTTCTTGTTACAAATAAATATGCATTGCTTAGTATATTAAAAAATTAAATTCCAAAAACTAAATTTATGAACCTATACATATTATTATAGTATTTAGTTAACAGATTTTCACTGGAAATTTAGCTAGATTAAATATTAAATTAAAAATAGCTCTTTATTTCTAATAATAAATGGAATGAATGAATTTTTACTTATTCTATAATTATAAAGCAAGGATACCAACACAAATATTAAATTCCACCCTATATTTCCTGTCTTAAAACATTTCTACAATTTAACTCTTACTTTATATAAATTCAAAGCTACTCTTTTCAATCCTTGACTACTATTTCCTTTCCTAAATTATCTCTAAGCGATGAAGTTGAATGACTGGTAAACGTGTGACAACCCAAAACAACTCATTGGAAACTTGCTCCCCTTCTCTCCTCCACCACCTGTTAATGACGTCACTGTACAGTGGAAGTGACAAGCAGCAAATGCAGTCATTTGGACACAATGAATTCGGCTGAAGTGTCTATTAGTTGTCGCTATTAATCACACTCAAGGAAAGACGAGCAGGGCAAGGCGTGTGACTCTCGAAGGAAGGGGGATGGCTGGTTCTTGTTGAAGAGAGGGACATGAAGGGCTTAAAGAAGGTTCCACCCCCACCTCTCTACCCCCCCTTCTCACCAAGGAATCTACTTTCTACTCTCCTCCTTCCATCCTGCATAAAACTATCACAGCCTATCCTTCTGACCTGTCACCAACCAATTTGTACTCCAGAGAGCGGGCTATAGAGGAAAGACAAGACTAATAGGACTTGATTATGGAGAGGAAGGATGTGATTAATACCATTTACTTGTCAACAATTTTCTTCTTATTCTTATTAATATTTTACAAGAGTTCATATTTATGACTAGCTATAGACCATTATCGTAATCTTCTATTGAACTTGTCCACATCTCGCAAAGAGGTCAGATAGGGCTCACGGTCTCTGAAATAGAAGAATACTTAGAAGATGTGACATTACGCCTGGTTTGGTAGATTATTCTTTAACTGCCAAATTTTTGGAAATTTATTTTCGTGCTGTACGTCTTACTTCACATTAGGTCCATCTGAAGATTTATTCTAACTGGGTAAGGGTGAGTAGGATGGGATATAGAGTAAAATGTACTTTTTTTGGGCGTGAACGACGTTGGGGGAAAACCCACCCTCAGTATATCCAGTCAGGATTTGAGCTACAGCCTCCTAGTCACCGTAAAACCTGGTGGCTTTAGCTACTTGCCCACTGGTGCTGTGTTGGAACAGTAGAATAATCGTGCTGGGAAAAGAATGGGAAAATATTTTTCCATGAACTAATCTACGCGCTTATACTTGATGACAATACGTCAAAAGCCTCAGAACCAAGAAAATTAGTAATTATAAGTACAATATAACTGTCGGTTATCTGGACGACCAGTTATCCGGATTCGTATGGCAGCTGCGGTTTTAGTTAAATTTGGATAGAATATTTTTTAAATATCTTCTTCCTAATGTTTCAGAATTTTATGCATGGTATGTAGTTATTGCTTTCAAGATGTTGAAAATTTATTTTCATGTTTTTTATAGCACCACGTCTTAGTACCCGTTAGTATTATACGCCTATGTGCTATTAACACTAATTGGTTAAGGACTAGGGTTGCTTAATTTAGAGGAAATTCCCCCGCATTTGCGTGGAGGGAGAGTAGAAAACCATTTAGGAAAAACACCTTTAGCGCACCCGACCAGGATAGAACTCCGATCTCCCCGTCTTTGGCAGTTTATTCCAACACGACAATAACGCGCTAGACCACCCTACCACCGAGATGGGTTATTCTCATGTTGTTTTTTATTATAAACACAAATGTACATACATGTGTATTTTGTGTTAGTATGTGTTGTAAGTACATATGTTGCAATGCTTTCTTATTACTATTTTTTAAATAAAGTCTTTTGGTGTTAAATTCTCGTTTTTTCTCTATAAGATCAGCTATTATCTGGATTTTAGACTACACTGATTAACATAGGTCAGGTCTATTTAGTCCAGAAATTCGAAGTTCTGATGCATATCTGGTAGTTTTGTTATTTAACTGTTGAAAAATTATTTATCCATGTCTTAAATAGAAAATACCCTTCGCAATCATGTCCCCTAGGGTACTTTGAAAATAAACCGTATAGTTTCTTTAGCACCTGGTAATAATTCTGCAGTAAAATACAGTACCATAGTAACAGTCCCCGAAAACCACCTATCTATTTTTTTTTTATTTCCCATTGTTATGGACCGTCAGTGAGAGAATGCAAAAAGTCAAGGATGGCCCGATTACATTTAAGTAGTAGCTCCTATAACACCATGTCATAAGTTTTTAAAGGCTTCCTCCCGCTGGTGTTTTCCAAAATGGCCTCTTGTGTAAGCCACGCGTATTTCTCGCGATAAGAATGAGAAAGCAAAGCGTTTAAAAGCTGTACTGTATTCATGAGAGTATTTCTCTAGAAAGGATGAAGGGGTTTGAGGTAGGAAGGCGTCGCGACGTTTCATTTTATAGTTCAATGTTTCTGTCCACGACAGAATAAGCGTTTCTTAATGGTACGCCCCACATTACAGTGGTGTTGTTAGGGTTGAATACAGAGGGAAACTTAGGGATAAAAAAAGAAGAACAAAAACACATAAATGTAGTGAATAAACATGTGTGTATACTGTATATGAAGACATTATATTTATCTTTACTTATGTGATGTTCTTAAACTGATTTTGCCTAATAAAGTCAAGATACATTTTATAACTTTTTAAAATCATTAAATGAGTTAAATAATTTTAAAACGTTGTTGGAATATGATGCTAATTATAATTTGTTCGTTTAGCTATGATTAACTGTCAATTTTGTTTGTTTTTAAGTATTACTTTTAAAATAAAGTTGATTTAATATGTCTTTCTTGAATTTGTATGATTACCAAATTATAAATACCAGATTAAATATGTTAACTAAGTAATATTGTAAATCATATAAAAATTATATAACCTGATTCTGTTCTGAATATTGGCCTAAGCTATACATTTTATTTGTTGGTGATTTATGTCTCGTCTTTTAGGAGTAAGATGAAGAGGTTGTAAATACTAACTCAACTGGGACAGTAAGGGGGCGGCCAGACTGAGCGCGCGAGCGAGCGAGCGAGCGCGCGAGCGACTAAAATATAAAATAGAATACATGGGTTGTAATGAGAGGTGGCCAGACTGGAGCGCGCGAGCGAGCGAGCGAGCGAGCGACTGAGCGCGCGCGCTTGAAAGATAGAACTGGTTCTATTTTTCAAGCGCGCACGCTCGACCCGGTACAGTCTAGTTTACAGGCGCTAGGCAATATTATTGTGTGTTGGTTCATCGAGTGCTAGGAAAACTTCTCATTTTGACATTTTTATTAATTTTTTATTACTATCGATAGGTTTAGCACACTTTCTGGAAATTGAAAAATCACACCTGGACACGGGAATCAAACCCGGTACCTTTGGCTTAGTACGTCAATGCTCTAAATACTGAGCTATCCAGGATTCGTCCCGTGCCCAGGGTCATTCTTCACTCATATTTTAAAGCAGAGCCTATGATGGAGTGCGGAAATCGTCAGCTACAAGTATGTGATTATATTAATATCACGAGCTATCTATCAGATAACGCAGCCATCCTCGACTCGGTAGTTGGCTTATTGCTGCATTTGTACAATTATTATAATTGTACGGGATTTCATACTAAGAATTAAATAGCCAAAGCTATTATTTATGCTTTTAGTGAGGATTACTCCATCTAGATATCATATTCTGAAAAGTGAAAAATGACACCTGGATAGCTCAGTGGTTAGAGCCTTGGCGTACAAAGCCAAAGATCCCGGGTTCGATTCCCGTGTCCAGGTGTCAATTTTCAATTTTCAAAATATGATAGCTAGATGGAGTAATCCTCACTAAAAGCATAAACAATAGCTTTGACTATTTATTATTATTATTATTATTATTATTATTATTATTATTATTATTATTATTTATTATTATTAGCACCGCGTCTTACTACCCGATCGGGTTATACGTACTTATGCTAATTTGCAATGGTAGGGTGATTGTGAGATGAAATGGAGGACCTACAGTTTAACGTGGAATCCGAACCTCGGTGGAGGCCTGGCATTCCTCACATTCACAAGTTGTGATTAATACACGTCTTTTCAGAGGTGAAGGAAGGGTTTGGCAATCAGATAAATCTGTGCCGGGACCGAGGATTTAGCCCCGAACCCTCAGCAAAGAGGTCATACACCTTACCCCTATACCACCAGGTCACCGTTTGACTATTCAATTCTTATTATTAGCACACTTGCTATTAACGGCCTAATTTAATTGCTAAGGTCATAAACCATGTATATATTTATATAAAACTGATATGTTAAAATACTTCAATATTATCAAAGTAGGCCTTTACAAATAAGAATCACCATTAGCGTGGAGAGAGGAGGAGAAAACCACAACAATAAATCACTTGTTAAAACCACCCTCAACTCACTCAGCCAAAATTCGGAGCCTCCTCGTCAACAAATAACGAGAGGTATCAGCTAATCACGCGCTCGCTCGCTCGCGCGCTCGCCAGTGTGGCCACCTAGTCGCTTACGCGCTCGCTCGCTCGCTCGCGCGCTCGCTCGCACGCTTGTCAGTCTGGCCGAACCCTAAGGGGGCGGCCAGACTGAGCGCGCGAGCGAGCGAGCGAGCGCGCGAGCGACTAAAATATAAAATAGAATACATGGGTTGTAATGAGAGGTGGCCAGACTGGAGCGCGCGAGCGAGCGAGCGAGCGAGCGACTGAGCGCGCGCGCTTGAAAGATAGAACTGGTTCTATTTTTCAAGCGCGCACGCTCGACCCGGCACAGTCTAGTTTACAGGCGCTAGGCAATATTATTGTGTGTTGGTTCATCGAGTGCTAGGAAAACTTCTCATTTTGACATTTTTATTAATTTTTTATTACTATCGATAGGTTTAGCACACTTTCTGGAAATTGAAAAATCACACCTGGACACGGGAATCAAACCCGGTACCTTTGGCTTAGTACGTCAATGCTCTAAATACTGAGCTATCCAGGATTCGTCCCGTGCCCAGGGTCATTCTTCACTCATATTTTAAAGCAGAGCCTATGATGGAGTGCGGAAATCGTCAGCTACAAGTATGTGATTATATTAATATCACGAGCTATCTATCAGATAACGCAACCATCTTCGACTCGGTAGTTGGCTTAATGCTGCCATTTGTACAATTATTATAATTGTACGGGATTTCATACTAAGAATTAAATAGCCAAAGCTATTATTTATGCTTTTAGTGAGGATTGCTCCATCTAGATATCATATTCTGAAAAGTGAAAAATGACACCTGGATAGCCCAGTGGTTAGAGACTTGGCGTACAAAGCCAAAGGTCCCGGGTTCGATTCCCGTGTCCAGGTGTCAATTTTCAATTTTCAGAATATGATAGCTAGATGGAGTAATCCTAACTAAAAGCATAAATAATAGCTTTGACTATTATTATTATTATTATTATTATTATTATTATTATTAGCACCGCGTCTTACTACCCGATCGGGTTATACGTACTTACGCTAATTTGCAATGGTAGGGTGATTGTGAGATGAAATGGGGGACCTACAGTTTAACGTGGAATCCGAACCTCGGTGGAGGCCTGGCATTCCACACATTCACAAGTTGTGATTAATACACGTCTTGTCAGAGGTGAAGGAAGGGTTTGGCAATCAGATAAATCTGTGCCGGGACCGAGGATTTAGCCCCGAACCCTCAGCAAAGAGGTCAGACACCTTACCCCTAGACCACCAGGTCACCGTTTGACTATTCAATTCTTATTATTAGCACACTTGCTATTAACGGCCTAATTTAATTGCTAAGATCATAAACCATGTATATATTTATATAAAACTGATATGTTAAAATACTTCAATATTATCAAAGTAGGCCTTTACAAATAAGAATCACCATTAGCGTGGAGAGAGGAGGAGAAAACCACAACAATAAATCACTTGTTAAAACCACCCTCAACTCACTCAGCCAAAATTCGGAGCCTCCTCGTCAACAAATAACGAGAGGTATCAGCTAATCACGCGCTCGCTCGCTCGCGCGCTCGCCAGTGTGGCCACCTAGTCGCTTACGCGCTCGCTCGCTCGCTCGCGCGCTCGCTCGCACGCTTGTCAGTCTGGCCGAACCCTAATACTTTTATAATCATACAGTAAACAACTTAAAAAAAAAACACTAGTGCTTCAGTATTAAAAATGCCAAAGGAAGTTTAATTTAAAAAATGAAAATTCATTGATCATTATTTTAATATGATATCGGTATTATATTACTCTTTACAGTATTATTACATGCTCTGTGGTTAAATAGTTTAAGGCATCATTCTAGCAATAGACTGGACTGTCGATGATGGGGAGTTGAGTTCGAATTTAAGTCGGGTCTACTAAGAGTGTTTATTTCCTAAATAGTTTTCAGCTCTTTATTCATGCAAATACGAGTACACTTCCTCTAAGCTCAACTTATCCTATTTCTAATACATAATCGTGATTATTGCACAATGTACATGAGTATAGTCTGAACGGCTAATAATACGCAGTTCTAAAATAGTATTACAACATTTTTTAAATATAGACTAACCTTAGAGATAATTTTATAAGCCCGTTTCCGGTAATAGAAATTATGAGTAAATGACTGAAAAGATTTTGACAAACGAACACTCATTCAAACGGTTAGTAGTCCAGGATGTTGGTAGAAATAGTAGTTTTCTGCCAAGACCCGATTTTCACAGACAATTTTTAGTTTATCATTATTGATTTAATCACCATGGAAACCGTTATTTGCTGCATGGCTGTTACTAGATCTCTAAATAAAATATATCTCTTTGGCGAAGAAATAATAACTCAATATTTAATTTGTTGATCCGAACACATCACAATTTTCTATTTGATTGAATATTTCTCTTTGGTTGCTGCTCATAACACTGGGGAGAAAATTAATTTTTTATTTGAATGTTGTCGTTAATTCACATTTAAATCAATAATATTGAGCATAATTCGAAAATTAAAAGGTTAAATTGTTAAATTAGTGAAGATATGGTCTAAGTCTTTCATTCGCATATGATAAAATGATGTTTAAATATGTTTTGGTATGTACTATAAGCTCAAAAATGATGAAATGATTTTGAATAATGGAGAAAAATTAGCCATTTAAATATCTAAATATGAGCTTGGTGTTCATTTTTTTCAAATCATGGGTTTTGATTTTCATTTTTGAAAATAGTAACACAGTATTAATACACAAGTTAAGCTATGTTTTCATTTTACCGCTTATTTTAGAGGATTTGATATTTCAAACTAGCGTAATATTTGAGTACCACACCTATATTTTCACATTTTTTCATTAGCATATTTTCTTTCCGTCAGTTTGGTTTATACGCCTATGTACTAGTTATCTGTGATCAATATTATAATTGTAGGAAGTGTAACCACGTTTGCGTGGAGAGAGAGTGGAAAACCATTTTAGAAAACTACCCTCATAGCACCTGACCAAGATTCAAACTTCTATATCCCCACCATCTGCAGTATATATACATAAAATTACAAATGTTTTTTTATTTTCATATTGTTATATTATTTTCTGTGCTTATATCTAAAATCGGAATGAAGTTTAGCCTTATCTATATTGATTTATTTCAAACAAATCTGATTTGTTGTGATGACAATATATCCTTATTTAACTAATATTAATAACATTAAGATTTTAATTTTTTTTAAATACTAAATTAAAAATTTTTAAAGTTGAAAAGAAAAACTACAGATTTAATGTTGGGTCCTCTAATTTTTTACATCCTTGGGATCCCACAGATTTAAATCCAGCCCTTATAGTTAGACAAAGTTTGCTAACTAGATAGGTTGTTTAAAATCTTTCACTATTTTTATTATTAAATACTATTTATTTATTTGAGGTATTTTAACGTGCACTTATATAACGTACTGTTTGTATCAACACATGAGAATTTCTATGAGCGAGAGCGAAGGGGCTTCTGATTTTCACAAAACTCCCAAGGTTCTTTTACATCCCACAATCGACATGGGACTGACGGATTTACTTCCATTCCGAAGGAAGATGTGCTACGGATTTTTATCACTCAGTGAAACTCCATAGACATCGGCTGTGTTTGAGTCCAAGAACGTTTTATTATTACAGTTATGTAGAATACTAGCTAATAATATGATATTAGCTTTTATAAGCTTATCATGGGGGTAAAAATAATGGGGGAGGGGGTGAATTAAAGAGAGGGGACTTGAAAGAGTGTCTAAAACAATCATCATTATCTTCATCACATAATGTTTCCATCCAGCTTATGGCCGAGTCAATTTAGTAAAATACCTCCATATTATTTATCCTTCCACCATTTTTCCTAATGTTATTGCTTTCATTCTTCTCCTCTAACTTGCACGCTTTATCTTATCCGCTACTCCCATCTCTATCTTGTCCTTCCTTGTGGTATTTTCCCTACATACTTCATTTCCATCATTCTCTTTGTTCATCCTATTCACAATTAAAAAATTCCTCATCACCTCATTCTTAGATTAAATAGTCTGAAATAGAATATTGGCCTTCCAAGTCTGCTACACTATCCAAGTGCCTTGATATCCTGAAAAAAGAGAGGTAGGTATGGTCTAATTTCTTTAACAGCTCTACATTTTGAAAGTAGTAAATATTATTTACAGAGCTCAACATTTTATAACGCTTAACCAGAATAAGAAGATAAATAGATAAGATAAATCTACTTTTATTTATTCCAGTACTTACCAAGGGCGACATAATTATATCAATAAAGATTAGCGTTTCCATAATACCCCAGTCATTACTACGTACCATAATAATGAAGTGCCAATAAACGCACCCAAAAGAGAGCCACGCCCCTTTAACTACTAGCTTTTTAATGATACGACTCAAGCTAATTAAATGAAAGTACTTCGTGAAACTTGGTGTATTTAGCTTTGGTAGCGTGGGAATAATGCTTGTTGACACTCACTAACGACTCGTAAACTCGTTTAAACACATATCGTTAGTGTTGTGATGCATAAAAAAGGGGGAGATTACGTTCAATTACTAGACAACTGTTTTTAAGGATGGTTAAAACTATCACTATGCTATGCTTGGTAAAATCACACTAATTGTTATTTGAAGTATTTAATGTACACTTTCTGAATCTGATAATTATATTATCACATGATTTATAAAATAACTCATACATAAAACTTAACACAGCATCCAGCCCCATCCAGCCCCATCCAGCCCCTTGGATTCTAGTTCATAAAACGAAAATGTAAGCTTCTATCTGGCCATGCTGGGACTCGAGCACGTCACATCTAGTTAAGAAGGTAGGCTACTAATTGAGCTAAGGTATTGGATAAAAACCCGTTTAGTTGTTAATTAGTATGAATAATTTTTTGCTTGCACCTCTTCTTACTACCATTAGGCGCTATCTGCATTTAAAACACAAAGAGGTGAAGTTATAATCTTATAGAGAATGTATCCTCATTTGCTTGAGGAATTTTAGACAACCATGTAGGAAAATTGACCTTCAATAAACCTGGTCGAGATTTTAAATCCGATCTCTCTGTAAAAGTGAGCCAGACTAGACAACCCGGCGTTAAGTATGCGTGACTTGTGTGTGTGATAAAGAATTGAAGACTGTCAAAGTGTGCCAGACTAGACAACCCTGGCGTTAAGTCTGCGTGACCACTTGTGTGTGTGATAAAGAATTGAAGAGGGTAAATATCTAGTCTAATATAAACTTAGGGTGTTAATTTAATACTGACTTTTATTTACACATAGGCTTTTATATTTTTAAAAATGTATATTTAATTTTTAAATATTTAAAGTATTTTTATACTTATTTAAAAAAGCTATAGAAATGCATCCAAGATCTTTAATGTAATAATATGCTATCTATCTTCATTAAATTCATCATTTAGGCTAGATCACAAGTGGAATACGAACCCAAGTAGTAGATAAGATTTGAACCTTGACCGTAACGTTTATTTTAGGACAAAGCAAAGTAAAACAAAACACAGTGAAACATTTAGAAGACCTTGTCTATCTTCTTGTTTGTCAAGGTTCGCCTAAAAAATGCTATATTGAGTGGATGAAATTACTCAAGTCCCAACAGGTAGTGTACCCGCAATTGCATTGCGAGTGAGAGCAAGAACCAGTTTAGAATAAAACATCCCTTTGTGCACACAACTGGGATCGAACCATATCTGCCCCGTCATAAACCGTCTAGTCTATTGCAAGAATAGCACCTTAACTGCAACAAACCAAGCAAGTGGCTCACTCTTAAGTGTTATGTTGTTTTTAATTTAATATCTATAAACACAATGTTAATCTCTTGTTCCTTTAATTTTACGAGAATATTAAAAACAAAAGAAAGAGGGCATGCGTAGGTGGACCTAAAATAATAAGACTTAAAAGTCCAAACTCCTGAACAAAATTTCCTAACATCACTTGACCTAACATCACTGAACTTAATTTTATAGCTTCTAGCTTTATTGTACCTAAAAGAAAAGGACCGAAAAAAACATTCTTTGAAAGTCAAGTCTACTAAAATAATTTAGGTCTAGTGTAATAATGTCCATCGCATGTCATTCGAGAATATAGTCAATATCGTCATTGAATATTTACACTGCCGGGTAATGCATTGGCACAGGATCAAAACCCTTTCTATTTAGGAACCACATTAGAGTGTTCATTAAACATCTATAGTGCTCAATAATTATGTACATAAAAATATAAATTAATTATTAATTACACAATTATGTGTCACGTAGAAATTATAGCTTGTACAATTTGGCTCACGGAACAACTTCCGTACGAAGCATTCCACCCCTCTTCCATCTACCCTTCTTTCATTATAAATCATGTACATGCGCAGATCCCGTTTCCGGTCGTGTACTCATTCCCCTTACTCTCTTAACCACCCTTCCTCCTCCCTCCCTTTTTTTTTAACATCCTCCTTCCATCGTAGGCATACAACATTAGTGGGAAGAGACGCGGTCATTCGAATGAGATAACAGGATTATATTTGTTGAGACTTGAAAGTTAAATTCGTTTGCGTGTAGTGGTTGTTTCGAATGAAGTGGTAGATCTTTTATTATTATTGCTGGCTTTTTTTTTTTCATACGTGATTTTTTTTTACCATGTTTACTTTCTATCATTTTTATTCATAACCCATGGGGTTCGCTTTCGTATGTTTCATTTTATGTTTTTAGAGGATGGACAACTAAGGGGGGGAAAAAAAAACTTGACATAACGACATTAATTTGCCCTCATGAACATTCAAATCATATGCAACGCTTTTTAATCATAGTTTGGGTTGGAATAATTTAAGCATTAATATCAGAAATTTTAAGCGTTGAGCATCGCAATGAAAGATAGTACAAATTAAAATGTTACGTTACGACGATAAATTAATTATTGATGTCAGGCACAAGCCTGTATAACTGGTGCTTTCCAATCTTAAAAATGTATTTAATTCACTAAGAAAAGTAAAATGCTCCTTTCCCAAAATTTGGTTGTGTGTTTAGAGTAGTATTTTCAAAATATGGATCTTTGGCTCTATTCCAGTTGGTGTTATATTTGTATTATTCATTTATGTATTAATTTTAATATCTACTTAGTAAATATATAGGTGCTAGGTTTGGGTGTATAGTACTTTACGTATTTTTTTAGGATAAGTTGATTTAAATTTGTGTGTTAATAGAACTGTATGTTAATAAATTGAAAGTTATAATATAATACAAGTTATATTCTAATATTTCTTCACATATAGCTGTCTATCTTTTAGTAATAACAGTAATTTTTTTTTAGGAGGTATCAATTCTGAAAGAACGTACTATTAACAATTTTTTTTAAACAAATTTAAAGAATATGCCCATAAAATATTATTAACTTTTGTAATCTACATTAATTTGTTGATAACATTTGCTTTTAACTTTATTTAGTGTCACTAGATAATATGTTAATAACATTTTATTATTTAATTTAGTCAATAATATTCGCTTTAAATATTTATTCTCTCCATTGAAATGTCGATAATATTGTTGCTAGCTTTGTTCAGGGCGTCGATACACCTGAAATAATCATCATACATCCGATTAACTTTAAGTCAATAACTATAGTAACACCCGCCTCGGTGGCGTAGTTGACTAACGCGCCAGTCGTGTTGAGCCAGACCACCGAGGACGGGGAGATCGAGGTTCGAATCTCGGTCGGGTGAACTGGGGGTGGTTTTCCCTAAATGGTTGTCCACTCTCCCTCCACGCAAATGCGGGTTCACCTCCTCTAAATTCAACCTACCCAATTCCTAATCCATTAGTGTAGCTAGTACTTAAGCGTATAACCCGAACGGTTAGTAAGATGTGGTGCTAAGTAATAAAAAAAAACTAAAGTAGCTTGATATTCACTGAACTTCCCCCACTACTTTTTAATACCGATGGCCTCCAGGGTCGATTATACTGCGCGAGATTACTAGCTACTCGCCGGTGAATTTACTCGCTGATGTTTAACTCGCCGAATGTAGTCGCAATGGCTAGTAAACTCACCGCTCTCTCTACCCCAGCGAGTAAAATTGAACACCAGGTGACTTTACAAGCTACTGACTAGCTAGTTAGCCCTCTGGCTAGTAAAATCGCCCTGTGTAATAAGTGAAGCTAGTAAACTAGTACTTATGTTCCACTGCTACTTTTTTTTTGCTCCTTTCTATCTTAGCTAGTTCTTGTTGGTAGACGTCTTTCAAAATCTTAACTCTTGCTTTGAGCTGTTTTTCATTGATCCACTTATGCAATCCTTCTTTTTCAAGCTCTTCACACATTAAAAAAAATGACATCTTTAAGATTTACATTGATATAGTCAAGATGTTTGATGTTCCACAGAACGGGATTTTGTTCATAAATTGGTAAAAAGTCTACAATATTATTACTGACTCCAGACATTACGATTAACAAAGCTATTCTCGAAAAAGGAAATCAACTCTACTGAAAAATGAAAACGACTCTACTGAGCGGGTGGGTGAGTTTGGTGGTTCAGTGTAATTGACACTCGCCGAGATTGTTGGAACAAGCTTACTCGCGCACGAGTTTACAAGCCATCACAAGTAGCTAGAGATCTAGCACAGTGTAATCGACCCTTAGAACTAGTAGCTTGTTGGACGCTTTTGTGCTTGTTCTCGCTTGTATTGTGGTTGTGAATTCGAGCGAGTTCTCAGCTGCTCAGTATCACACGACTTTTTCGAAAGTGTACATATAATGGAGTTGCCTATGAGTGAAAAGATATCTGTATATGAAAGTAGTTGTTTTAAATCTAGATACATACGATGACGAAGGCATTCAGTGTATCCACTTAATATAAACCAACTTGAACTGGGGGAATTCCAACATTTGCATAAAATTAATAAGGAAAACGAAAAAAGATTTTTTGATTATTATAGGATGATGCCAGCTACATTTTACTATATCTTTAATAAGATAGAAGAGCGTCTTTTTTGCACTTTACTAATTAATTTTTCACACTCCATCTCCACTACTCTGCTGACAAGCTCCAACTAGCACGAGCCAATATATGAAGAACGATTCACTCGCTGGTATGAAAACTGAAAGCGGCAGCTAGCGCTAGCTGGGGCCTGTAAAAGTTAGAAACTCTTCCACACATATTTAAAACTGTAGGAATCAAAACAATCGCCTCCTAGTGCTAGCTAGCGCTTGCATGCACTTGTAGTTCCGTAACTGCAGCCTAAGGCTCTTCAAAGAGGAAGGAAAATGTTGCTGGCTCCTATGAATCTTATCTTGGACAATATTTGCATCACCTAAATTAACTTACAACTATCGGTGGAGTGCGGGTAAAAAAACTACACACATTCTTTGCATTAACATTTGTAGCAGCTTGGGCGTCTCGTATTGAGCCATTAATGTTTCTTACCTGTCTTGTGAGATAAATAACACAGTACCTATAGTGAAAGGGAATTTAATAGACCGATGTGTAAGAAGTTTCTTACGTTGGTTTGGGCATATTGGGAGGATAATTGTCAATCGAGTGACGAAGCAAATATATGAAGGTAGGTTATACCAAAAGGAAGGGGTAGGCCATGTAAGACGTGGCTGAATGTCGGACAAATGTGTGAAAGTGAAACATTAAGGTTGGATGGAAGAGTACGTAAGAAAAGATCCGTTTTTTTGTTTTATGGCAAAACTTTTTTGGCCAAATAATTAAAATATTGCTCCAGGACAAATATAGAGTTTAATTTTCTTTCACAAGTTGATATCAACAGTTATTGAATATCTGTCAAGAGCATGGTGGAGTTATCCAGCAAACTCTTTAATTAAGAGAAAAAGTTATTATTAATTTCTAGAACACCCTTGACGAATATTCAAGAAATTTTGAGGTCACCCTGTGAAGAAAGTTAAATTGTATGTTTGTACTGGAACAACATTTTATATATTTTGGCCAAAAATGTTTCGCTATAAAAACTTCAAAATTACTGGCTCTTCCTCCTATCCCCTTCCATCCCACCATAAGAGTTTTAAGACTAAAGTAGCATGTGTGACTGTATGTAGTTGTTGTTGAAGATAAGGGAGTATGCAAGAATAAGAAAGTGTGGAGAAAATGAGGATGGATTAAGTACGGAGTTCTTTTTTTGAGCTACATGCACCGTTTCATGCTTATCCCTTAAGAGAACGGCGTGATTATTTAGGTATGTGTGTATGGACTCTCTTGATCTAATGAAGTTGTCTGTGACAGTGAAATCTTGTCCTTAAGAATGTGTTTGTGTGTGTTTTTAGTGTTCTGTATAAATAATTTCCACCACAGTAAAGTAGGTGTGCTGGCTATCCCTCCTAATTTAAACCATGATTAACCTAGTACTCTATTCCAAATAACCTTTATATTTAATATTAATAACCTTTAAAACTAAGTTATTATTGCTACTCAAACATTTTTGTTCCTGATATATCTCAGTGCCCTTTTAAAAGTACTTATTTCTGGCTAAGCAAATGGCCTTTGCTGATGTCCCCTGGAAAAATTTGGAAACCCTTCTTTTAGCTAAACTGATAACACTGAATCCTAACTTCATAAGATTGAAAAACAGTCTTGATTTTATCAAAATTATGTAACAGCAATACAAATAATAAAATGTGCCATTTCGGTTGATATGTCTTCAAAGTAAAATAGGGTTGATACTCAGTAAGTGATATTCTCTATTTGTGTCAAAATCAAATTACACCAAATATTGTTTAGGAACTAATAATGGGAACCAATTTAAATGTCGCACTTTTCTGTCAAACTATATTAGTGAATATACCTCTTTTAGCTAACTTTTTAAATAATAGATACCTATTTTAATAAACAGATTTTGTACATAAATATTTAACACTTATATTTTATTTCAACAAGGCAATGTTTTTAAAACAATTATGAGCTTTGAACAATACAAGTATTACCTTTACGCCTTGAGAAAATAACGCAGGGAAAAAAAATAATTAGAAGAATACAGCACGTAGGATGTAATTATAGCGCTTGTAAAAGCCGAGGAAGCCTTTTTCTAATTGGTATGATACAAGTAAAGTGGCAGTGTTAATTACGCGCTCAATTTGTACAAACTGTTTCTTGCAGCCCCGGGTATTGTTGCAGGGTTGTTAAAACACTTGTTGGTAACAGTGGGACAAAAGGTAACTTAAAGAGGGTATCACACGACTCAAGAATTAAGGTTTCTGTCTGAGAGAGTTTTGTTGTTTAAAAAAATATTGGAACAAACGAGTGGTCACGTGAGATTAAAAAAAAAATAGAACAATAAGACAACTAGGCTGAACATAGTTAATCCTGGACTTGTTTAATTATGAGGCTAGGATCCATTCAGAATAATGTATTTTTCACTCTTTTACATGGTAGTCTTAGTAATATTTTCTACTATGATGATTTTATTCTATTAATGTACAATGATTCTACTTTTTGGGAATAAATTAACTCGATTCTAATCTTTTGCTTTGTAAAACGAAAGTACATTATAGAAAGTGATCTAATTATCAAATATTTAAAGGTGTAGGGTTTTGTGTAACAGTTTCATCTTGATGCCTTATGGAGGATTTATATTCTTTATAAACTTGGAATGGTAATCAGTATAAATATACATTTTTTTTACTATATAATCCTCCCTTATTCATTGGTTTTCATGATGAACTCCCACACGTCGCCATGCAGAGAGTGAGAAAATTAAAACTTTAAATTGTAAACAAAATATATTTCCAGGGGTTTCATGTCGTCAAGTAAAATGTTTTGGCTAGTTACTTGAGTTTACTTTAAACTCTCATAAATATTGTAGTACTAAAAAAAAGAAGATCAAGTGTTGGTTTTTTTGTGTAGTTGCACTTTTCCTTACATCCAAGTGGTAAGGTTTAACATTCCGTACAAAAGTGTTGAACTATATAATTATAACGTTGTTAGTTAAAAAAAATTATTAAACTTATTTCCATCTACAACTGGAAGCTAAATGATTTGGTTGGGTATTTATTTATTTGTGTGAAAAAGTGTTCATTGGTAAACGCTCCTCTGTGGTTAGATTGTATAACAGATCCTAAATTGTTGAAAATTTACTCACAAAAGCCATATTTTCAAGCAAGTTAAGATTTATTACAGAGCAATACACCAGCTTTCCTTATTCGTTTTAAGGTGTGTGTATGGGAAGGGGGTCATAAAATATGAGTTTAGGCCAAAATGTTTTCGGTTTATGTAAAAAAAATCCTTTTAAGTTTAATTTTAATAAAAAATATAATCAATAAATAAATTTAGATTAATTTTCTTCACATATTAATCTCAACAATAAAATTATTGAATTTTGTCATCAACCTAGCTGCATTTAATTAAAAACTTTTAGTAAAAATACGTATTCAAGTTCCTCAATGTCATAGCAAATAATGAAGAACTATTGAAATTACTGAATATACATATATATTCAGTAATATATATATAATATATATATTACTGAATATTAACCCTTTTAAAATTACTGAATATATATATATATACAGTAATATATATATTACTGAATATTATATTAACAATATATATATGAAAAACTATTGAAATTACTGAATATATATATTCAGTACTATATAAATTATATATTATATATAATATATATATATGAAAAACTATTGAAATTACTGTATATATATATAAAATAATATATATATATTACTGTATATATACAGTTATATATATATATTACTGTATATATATACAGTTATATATATACAGTTATATATATATATTACTGTTATATATATATACAGTTATATATATTACTGTATATATATATACAGTTATATATATTACTGTATATATATATACAGTTATATATATATTACTGTATATTATATATATACAGTTATATATATATATTCAGTAATTTCAATAGTTTCTTCATATATATATATTTAAATATTCAGTAATTTCAATAAATATATATGTATATAAACTATACCAATCTTATGAACAAATATTTCATTTAGTTTGCTGAAAGTTTTTTTGTAAGGTTATAAAGAGTGAAAAAATTATAGCCTTAACTTGAACTCACCTACATCCCAGCCTTAATTAGTTATTTTGATGAACACATTTAATAGAAAAAATGCTAATAGTTAGATATGTTATATTAAATGTTCTTCTATAAACGTTGATTTCAGAAACTACACAAGCTAGGCTATACTAACAGTAGAGAAACCGCCGAGACTAGAAAAGACAAAACAAGCTCCATTCCCTGAGTTTTATCTATCGCCCTTTCTATTGTATTCCTCCCGTCCGTTTCTCGGAAGACAAATTAAATTCAACCCCTAGAGGCTAGGATGAGACAAATCAGGTTAAATTTAGAGAAACTTCCTTTACTCCACCTCCAACCCTTCTACTAGATGACTTTACATTCTGCACCCTTTTCTTCCATGTGATACTAAGTTTGTCCCACTTGAACCTATTTCTAACTCTTAGAATAACACTCAAGTTCAACAAACATTACCTTTCGCCAGAGAATGAGTACAGACGTACTTGGGGATGAGTTGGACTAAATTTAATAGATGAAAGATTGGATAGTTTGTGTTTGTAGTAACATACTAAAATACATTTAAACTAACAATAGCAGACGAGTAATTTTACGCTTCACTTGGGTAAAATCAACAGTAGTCTGAAAGGCACTTTCTAATTTGGCTCCACTTTGTTTGAATAGGTCCTTGAAGGATGCAGTTTGACCAGGAATAAAGCACTGACTACACAGTGAAATTTTAACTCCAGTAGAGAATCACCGTTCTATCCATATCCACAAGTATTCATGTTTGAAATATAGAACTGATTGTTCCGAGAACTTCATAAACTTTGATGATCAAAATTTAATAATACTTATTATCTTAAATTATGCAATTGTTTTGCACGAAAAAACCCACTGTTGAATGTTATTATGTATCATGCAACAATTCCTATTACTTATTTTCTTTTTGAACCAATAACTCAAATGAATATTCGAAAATGATCAAATTTGAACATAGCTATAATTTAGTCATCCCTAACTTTATAGCCATAGGGAATTTATAATTACAGCTCAAGGAATAATAATATAAAATACATTTTTTAACTAGAACAAAATCCATCAAACCGTTTTGGCTATAGCCGAGACCAATCATATTATCTAACTAAAAAATTTTTTCACGAATACAAAGCTTTTATATGTTATAAATTCTTCTCTCTGGCAAATTTGTTTTGTAACTTTACCAAAATAGTGCTAGTTATTGATGTTACCACCGCGTCTTACTACCCGTTCGGGTTATACGCACTTACGTTAATGTGTAACGGTAGGGTGATTGTGAGATTAAATGGAGGACCTACAGTTTAACGTGGGATCCGAACCATGGTGGAGGCCTGGCATTCCACACATTCACAAGTTGTGATTAATACACGTCTTGTCGGAGGTGAAGGAAGGGTTTGGCAATCAGATATATTTATGCCGGTATCGGGGATTGAACCCCAGACCACCAGAACAGAAGTCTGACACCTTACCCCTAGACCACCAGTGCTAATAGAAAATACTTATCTTATTGGAAAGATCTGTTATTTAAAGGCTTATGGATAGTTGTAATTTGTTGCTTTTAGTAAATCTTGCTCTGTTTAAAAATTCCAATGCTACCCTTAACAGAATATTTCTTACAAAATCTTATCTGGTATTGGATTCTGAAATATGTACGATATATTTAATATTTTTCTCTTATTACTGTGATTTTATTATCCAACCCAGTTTTTGTCAGTATTTCGATAAAATACATAACAACAAACAAATATTAAAACATAACATGATACTCCATACAATCAGATTGAACAAATATAATTGCACGGTGGAGACACAATAGAACGCATGATTAAATTTTATACTTTGACGTATTCATAGGAGACTAGAATAACAAAATTGTCAGGTTTAATTTATTTTATAAATAATTAATTATAGTTTTATCAATGTCAGCTTTTACTAAGGCTTGTTAAAGTATTTAATAGTTTAATAATTAGAAAATACATTAAAAATATATTTTATACTATTTCATTATATGACCTATGAACTAAAATTATCAAGGATAATTTGCCTTAACTATAGACTCAGCTACAGATCTAATAATAATTATATTCACTCATTAGATACAAATAGAAAATTTCTTAATCACTTCCACTTGGAATTGTGTCAAGGTCCCTTGGACACAAGTCATTCCATTATAACCATAAATTTAATACGATATTGAGCATCATTATTATTTTACCATATTATATTAAGAAAAGAGATTGGAACTTACTCCTAATGTTGGCCAATTAAAATTACGATTTTACATAGAGAAAATATTTTAAAACAATATGTTGAGATAACATTGATTTAAAGAGCAAAAGATTATAAATATTCCTTAATTTTTCTACGAAATCAATACTATTATAGACAAAAATTCACAAAAGTTTTGATCGTGCAAATTAAGTACGTCTCAGATTTCTAGGATAAGATAAGCATAATTTTAGTGGTGTATGTAGGTTGGTGGACCAAAACCTTTGTAACCTAAATGACTTTTTATAAAAAAAGAGTATGATTTTAATAGAGTATTAAAAATATATATTGTGCCTTGAAACTACACGTTATTTAATCAAATATTAAATCGAATACGTATTCATCTATTCATATATGATTTTAGAGTATTAAATATTAACACATTTATTTAAATAGATTAAAAGTAAAATCATTTATCCCTAATTTTTTTGAATAACTTTAGTTGATTCCGTTGATAACATTGAAAAATATCGATGCTAAACCATTTGTATTCTAGATTTATTCTATATGCCTCATGCCTATCCTATTAGATTGGCGTAATTAAGTACAGATAGTCTTAACGAGTGGTAAAGCGTGGTGCGAAAAAAGAAAGTAATACATTTAATTTGAACCTAAAAGATTTTTTTGTGTGTCTTTAAAAATGGTTTATATACACTTAAAAATTATATTCTTTATTAATCTTAATAGAAACAAATTATGTATAGTAAGTATAGGAAATATATAAAACTATGTAATTTAAACTTTACTACACTGAATGAATATATATATATATATATATATATATATATATATATATAATATAATATATATAATATATATATATATATATATATATATATATAATATAATAATATATAATAATATATATATATATAATAAATATATATATATATATATATAAATATAATATATATATATATATATATATAGCACCACGACTTACAATCTATTCAAGCTATACGTAAATGTACTAATTACGTGAATGAGCTAGGGATGAAGAAGGTTGAATTTAGAGGAGGTGTATCCGCATTTGCGTAGATGTAGAGTGGAAAACTATTTTGGGAAAACTACCCTTAGTACACCCGACATGGATTCACAATCTGTTATTCATGTTATTTGAAATTAAAACCGTCTTTTCAAAGTGGAACCAACAAACCAAAGACTTCCCATCGACGTTGCCAATGCTCACAACCAATACTACATATAGAGTCGCACAAAGATAAAGTGGACGCGTTATTAAACTCTAGACCGCGTACGGGGTTAGACCCATCGCTTATTTTACCCCCACAGCGCATCTGTACGAAGTTCTCTACCCGACCCCCTGCCCTTAACCCCTTACCCCGTCCTAGCCCCCCACACTTACTGAACCCCCTCCTGATTTGTCCCCAAAAACCCTTCTCATTCCATCCCCGTTTCCGTCCCTTTAAACCTCCATTATTAGCCCCCGAGGTGTAGTAGTGAAGTCATGCATATTGCATAACTCACCACTACAGTCTTATACCCCCCCCTTCCTAACCCTCACTTGACTCGCTCGGAAACCGCTTTAAAAAGTATTTCTTTGGTTATTACATTCTATCTTCTTGCAATATCCTGGCTTCATTCGCAAATGTTTATTGATGCCGCCCTTAGGCGCGTATTAGTACGTCCAAACCGAACAAAATGGTAATAAAAATATATCCTGCTCCCCAGTATTGAGTACTTCATTTATAAGGCCTGCCCACTAATATTTATAGCTGTGCACTTAAGATACGTACTTTATTTATACGTTTTTTAGTTACTATATTTTTAAATGATAAGGACGCCATCTACTTGAATGTATTGTACATATAATCACACTTTGATATTTCATTGGCAATTGGTAATCCTGAAATTTCAAGACTTCTAAAATTATCCTCAATAATTAATTATCATAGAATGTTCTCTTTTTTTTTTTTAGAATCACATCGCTTCTGTTCTAATTACTATAACTGGGTTAAAAGTTAGGCAGGTTCCTTCCTAATTCCTAACATACATATATATGACATGTACCTTCATTTGCGTGGAGGTTGAATGGAAAACCATTTTGAAAAAAATACCAATAGTAATCCCATCAGAGATTCGAACAACGATCAACATCAGCAGTCTAATCTACCGCAAGAGTAACGCGTTAGATCATACAGCCAATGAAGCGGGTAAATGTTCTATTAAGACCTCGTTAAAGTTTTTTTAGGAAGGCTAAATATATGGTATCAGAATGGTGATATTTCTCACGAAATCAACCTATCTCGACTTAATTTTTTATATAGTAAAACTTAAAATGTTAAGTTCTTATACCAATAGGCATAGGCTGATACCTTTAACACATTTTTTTACTATCAAATTTCATATTAACACATTAACGACTGACCAGTAACTGTAGACGTTTCTGGTAGCGTCTGTTTTTGTTGTTTTTTGCGTTACATCAACATTTTTTATATGTGTATTTTTTACACTTTTAGGGTAGCTAAATATTTATATTACATTTCATTGGTCATTTTTTCTTGAGACCCACCTATTTGTCATAACCACTAGGTGACGAAAGTGGAAAATATTTGCGCACGATACACATGCACGTCTTGGATATTTGGTTTGTTTTTAGATACAAATACATATAAAATATTAAAACTGAAAGTCTAATTATGATTTTTTTTAAACATGGCTTCAAACAAAGTCCATAAAAATCATTACATGCCTTTGTAAATCGTATCGGTTATTTTCCTCTTTGTGAACACACTCTCTATCTTTTTCTCATTACTCACGAAGCCGTGATCCTCAAACAGAAACGTGAACCTCATATTTTGACATATATACTTTTGATTCACAATGCCACTCATTTGCGTTGCTAGCAGATTTTTTATTTTCAATTTTCCTATAAATTTGTCCTGACATCTTATTTACTATAAATCAGGACTTTTTTGTTCTGTGTTCAGATTACAATATGCCTTCTATATAGTTAATCTAAAAATTTCCCACATAAACTTTCTGGAATATAAATTTATACTACTATTAAAACTACTGGTCCTGTTATTGACCATTACCAATTTACCTCAACCTGTGCCTTTTAGCAGCTCAGTCTACTAGGCTAGTCTACAGTACTAGTATAGGTCTACTAGGCTAGTCTAGATCCTTACACATTTGATTACTAGGCTATCTAGAGACAGCTTCGAGTCTACTAGGCTAGTCTAAGTCTAGTAGGCGGCCGCCTTAATATTTAGACCTTGATTTGTGGCAAGTAAAATTATAGGATCTAATTAAATACAAAGTTATATTTCGGTTTAAAGAGTCGGTTAAGATATTTTTTCTGACAGGAATTCTAAAAACAATTCTACTTGACCTAAACTGGTATAGTTATTTTATTACTGCGTCTCCTACCCATTCGGGTTATACGCTTAACCGGTGTTGTTATTTATAATGAAACATCAACAATAGAATTCAAACTTAGAATTTTTAAATTAAATAATTTGCCTTTGGTCACAATTGGACTGTCATGAAATATAGATCAAATACATGATTTACTTCTTTTTTTTTTTTACAATGATCTTTGGTGAAGGGAAATATATTTTATGGACTTAAAAACCTTTATATTGTATAGAGATATTAAGAAGAAAATGTAAAACAGTGCTGTTGGTATGGTGTATTTTGTTTAGAAATGCCATGCTAAATAGTCTAGTAAAAACTTATCTGAGAGATTTAAAACAAAAAACAAAATTATAAAGATAAGTTTTCTGCTTCATAATGTAGTGTTTTTTTTTACTTTAAGTAAAATAATATAGTCTTAAGCCTTATTTACTAGATCAACGTGTTTTTACAACAGCACACAAATATAATCATCGTAAAAATAGAAATTCCATATTTTTTCCTTGCGCAGTAAATAATGTTAATAATACTTTTATCACATTAAATAAATTATAACTGTTGACGTATCACACTTTTCCGTTAACGAAAACTCTAATATACACCCACAACGGTGGGCATGTGGACAAAGAAGTCAGTCTCATCTTGCCCGGTAAAATGGTGAGAAATCGGGAGCTACAGTAAAATTTGGGTGTCTCAAAGTGTCTTACTCTAGATAGTTTCACCAAGAATCTCAAACCTCAACAGGGGTGAATTTTTTTCTCAAAATTCTGCCTCACTCAATGTTATTCCATCACATCAATGTAACTATGTTGATAACCCAGACGGGTAGTAAGACCACGGGTACTAGTATCGGGTGTACATTGACTAAACGTTAAGCTCATCTATTCTGTTTTACTGAGATGTAAAGCTTAGGAGATCAAATACCGGCCGGGTGTACTGAGATGATATTCTACTATGGATTTTAACCCTTTATTCATGCAAATACAGATGCACTTCTTTTAAATTATACCTCGCTATACCTATTAATATAATGGTAATATACGGGTTGTGCAGATGGGTAATTATACCTGAAATATATTTATCGATGGGCAACGTGGACTAAACTTGTCGGTGAGGCCAGGACTCGAATCCCAGCTGATTGTACCGAGGTTTATTTCTAAAAGGTTTTTACTCATTCCTCATCAACGCTAAATACGAATACACTTGAGGGGTACAAGGGAAAAAGGTGGAAACTCACATCATGCCATTTTACAGGACAACAACTTTTGTATATCAAACCCTACAAGGACACCAGGAAATACTTTTTTTTATAAAATTAATTTAAATATGACAAAGACCTATTTTAGCCATAATCTAAAGTTCATCAGAAATGTATTCTGATTGTCTAATAGATGGCAGCCCTAATTCAATTAGAGTTAAAATTTGACATTCCCTCTTCCCCCCTGTATCCTTTAATTTGAATTCTACCTTCCTCATAATTAAGTAATTATGGTTGTTAAAATGCGGCCAACCATTATGGATGGAGCACGGAACTTTAAAAAACTTTATTTTGTGGTTGTTCACAGTTTCGACGTTCGTGGACGACCGTTCACCAAAGCGCTCTACTGGTCGGACTCGCAAGCTTTCGGACCGAGGGCCTACTTCGTGACAGGTTCTAAGCCCGCTGGGTTGACCCTAGAGGCTGTCCAATTGGACGACGAAGGTGTGTACCGCTTGTAGAGTGGACTTCAAGAACTCCCCGACAAGGAACTTCCAGATAAACCTCACCGTCATTGGTAAGTCTAGATAAAATACTATTTTATGAGGGTGTTTATCTGGCCTCGTGGTATAGTTATTAGAGCTCCTGTGTGCTAACATTAAGGTCCCAGGTTTGATCCATGACTGGTACTTAGGGATTTTTCTGGAAAGGTGAATAATCCCCATGAAATATCATCGTTTGGTTAGTTGTGCTTAAATTATTTTTAAGATATTTATTGAGTTTACCCGTAATATTCACTATCACCAACCTCTCATATCATCGGGACATGTTAAGAGCCTCCGTGGAAAGTATGTACGATTAGTACACTCGGGCATCCCCAGGTCAACGGTACATTAGTACTGGCTAATATTTCCACAAACTGAGCTGCAGATTGATGTAACCCAGACATTCCCTATTAATATATTATGAGAGAGTGTGAGTGAGAGTGTTAGAGAGGGACTAGTTGGTAGGTAGGAGGGGTAGAACCAGAAACGTCGAGCTCGTCTAGGGTGGTGTGCTATTGACAGAAAGGTCATGGCTAAATCCCGGCCGGTTTCACAGAGGGTGATATTTCCTCATTCTTTTCACACTCTTCCTTTTAGAGATTAATGGTGCATCTCGAATCTAGTATGGTTTAGTGATGTCAGGTTTCGGTTCCTGGCTGGTTTATTAGGGATGCTTTTTTTTTCGCAATAATTTCACAGTTTCTCTTTAAGAGATTTTGGGTGCATTTCTAGTATGATATGGTTTTATGCTAACGGGGAAGTCATGGTTTTGTTTCTGGTTGATTTTTACCGAGGGTGTTATTTTTTGCTTAATTGCTTACCCCTATCTTTCAAAGAGATTAAGGGTGCATTTCTAATATAGTATGGTTTGAGGATGCAAAGAAGGTCAGGGTTTGGATCGTGGTTGGTTGTGCCGGGGATGCTAATCTTTACTTAATTGTTTCCCACTCTACCTCCACGCAAATTAAGTTACATTTCCTCACCTTCGTCCATCATATCCCCACTAGTGTGGGCCTAGATATTAAGAATCCAAATTGATGAAACTCATGAGTTCTTGAATGAATGGATATGCAAATTAGACTTCAAACTCTTCTTGTTTATTACGACAAGGGTCTTATAGACTTTTTTTGAGGTTTTATAAGGGAAGTGTAAGATAAGTGATCCCTTAGATGTGAGAAAGGCATGATCCAAATCATGTGTGGAGGAAAAAATTATAATTATCAGTGAACCCATCAGGGATTCAAACCATTGCATATTAATTAACGTTGACCCATATTGGTTGTAGAAAATCCTAGGGGTTAGAATTACATCCAAAATAGTCAATGTTGACCATGAAATGTGTGTTTGAATCCCTTGTGGCTTCTTTAGGGGTGTTTCTAAACACATTTTCACTAATTATTACATTCTCTCCACAATGATGAATACGCATTTCCATTAATACCCTACATATTAGAAACACTTGGATTTATTATTTGGTCTGATCTTGGGATAAAATATTTATTTGAATGGGCTTAATAAACTATAAAATAAAGATCTTGATAAAAAAAATACGTTTTATGAATACAGCACCGATGTGGTCTAGTTGTAAGTGTTTCTGACTACGGATCCAAAGGTCATAGTTCAATCCTAGGCGCTTCCAAAATTTATCGGTGATGCATTGGGTCCAGAACGGTGTCAAACTCAGCTTATCAATGATAAATTAGGATCTACTTAAAAGGAAAAGTAAATGTTCTGGTTTATAAAACTGATATTAACGGATGGAAGACCTGTGCTGACAATATGATACCCTTTATCCGCAAATGTTGGTAATATCATCGTTAACGGTGCGGTGGCCGCTCGGTCAGTATAGCGAGCTCACGGGCTTACAACATGGAGTTTTATAAATATATTTTTAGAGAAATAACGATATAAAAATGAGATTTTCACTCAGTTTGGTATATTGTTTTTCTATAAATCTTTAGTTTTGGACCACAAGTAAAGATGAGCATGCTTTGGTTAGTGCAAATAAAGATAGTTAATATTTAAATACAAGTTCTTTATTTCAATCGAAAAGTATAAATTTTAATACTAGGACTTTGCATAGTCCAACTTTCATAGCCAGAACTTTACATGACAAATATAAAATATACTGGATATAATTTAATTTATTATTACGTCAAGTCACGTTATACTCAGCTGACACTTTTGATAGTTATTTTTAATAACTATATAAAAATGTTATTATTTTAGTGAAATGTTATTAGTGTTAACAACATAACGTATATTTTTATTTTTTAAATGTTCTTCTTCCCAAAAATCCTTTAGTTAAATTAAGCATACTGTCATAACCTTGGATGAAATACAAGTCATGTAGTTAGATAGTCAACCTCAGGGGTCTTGGAGTAATGTGATCACCTGACCATCCAACACACGTGGGTTCAAACCCAGCTGGAATCAACGGATTTTTCTTTAGTGACAAAATTCCGATGCACAACTTGAAGTAAAGACGTGTTGGTCCCATTCGATTATGGCTTGTAAAAGAACCATGGTAGGTATATGAAAGTACCTTTCCTGCAAAATTGGTTGGCCCTTTAACACTTGCTCATAGAAATCTAGTGTGGAAGTTAACGGGTAAATACCACACTTCCTAAAATCTCCCAGTACACGAAATTTCTACCAGATAGTGCAAGCAGTACTAACCTGCTAATTGACTGTATGCAAGCCCAGTACTGGATGGATATAAATCACACTAAACCAACTGGTTGACTCAAGAATAAAAAGAAAATTGTTAAATAATTGTGGTGTTTATAAAGTGCAAGTTAAATACTACAATAATAAATAGTTTGAAGTTAACACCCTATTTTAATCAAAAACGTGTCTGCCTACGAAGCTAAGGGTGCTGGCCTCGATTCCTGTGATATTCAAAAACGTATGATTGGTGAAATGAGTGTTTGACCTTCACGGTGGTGAATTAACGTAAGGGGGGCTGGGTGTCGTGTTGGTTCCAGTTATAGGTTTAATTACATGTAATGTGCTGATATAATTTGTCAGTCTAGAAAGTGCACGTTTATACTACAAATTAAAAAATAAATTATAGCTACACTATTATATACACACATTAACACATATCTATATAAAATTTTAAATTATTGTATATAGACAAATATACATAAATTTCACATAGATATATACCGTAACAGGGAATACATAATTTTATTCTTTGAACAAATACTCATGAAAGAAAACCCTTATAATATATTATATATTCACACATAAAAAAGTGTTGACTTAAAAATTTTAGTAATTTACTCCACGCGTTTAGGGAGACGTAAGCGCGGCGCGTTCTGTTAGTAAAGCCGGAAGGGTAATGAAGTAAAGTTTCAGAAATGGCGTTAAAGAGGAAGTTTTAGGATGACAGTGGAAAACACTTCTTGCTTCCACTTGAACTTTCCACGTTTGCTGCAGAGTGTGGAAGAATTAAACAGGCCTAAGTGAGCGCCAACTTTCTCTTACGAAAACGATTTTTTTTTCAGTGCTTATTTCTTTTTTTAACTTGGGTATAAAGAAGAAGCTAACCGGAGTAGCTTCATGGCTATGCATTTCCTTACCTACGTTATTAAATACATACACTTTCTTTTATTACTTTAGAGGAGGTATTTTTTTTTTTAGACACAAAAGCAAGAAAATAATTTTTGTGAGGTTTTTTTTCCTTCTGCTTTAACTATATATCTCGCTCTTTCTCACCACTAAAATGACGGTGGGGTATAGAAAATAGGGCGATTCTTTGTACGGTGGGTCGTGCTCATAAATCCTAGAGCATGTATTCATTTTTTGTTTAAAAAGTTAAATTAAGGATGTGATTATTTATGAAAGATAATGCTCGGTGGTTTTCTGTGTCTAAAGGTCGAACGTAGGAAAGGAAAGGGAGAATGAAGAAGGTACATTAGGAAATTAAGCTTTCTCTACTTTTTACATGCACGATGGTTTAAGCAATAACAAAATGAAACATAAATGTTTTAACTGATTTATGAGCGGGGAGGTGAATGGTTACGAAACTACTCGGGGATAATAAAAAATATGCCTGACCTAATAAGGAATATTTTAATGTTTATAATTAATATTAAAATAGCTATCAAAAGACTTCCTGTAGTATATATAACAAAATGTAAATTTTCAATGATACGGCAGAACAAGTAGTTTTTCTATTTTAATATTTCTTTGTTTTAAATAATATAAATAGTTTTGTAGTGACCAAATTTTTATTTTGTAATATTGTAAAATAAAATGTTTCTCAAATTTTTAAAATAATTTATCAAAAATCATGCTTATTGTATAACCTATATGCCAATTATAATATTATATTATTAGTTATTGAATATAATATTTATTCAGGTTCCAACTATTATTTTCAATTAATATTTTTGCTATCATAGATAACATAAAGCTTCAGAAGTAAACTACATACCTTCTTTCTTTAGCATCCCGTCTTAATAAGCATAAGCACTAATTACTTTGATGAATAAGAGATAAAGAAGGTGGAATTAAGAGGAAGTGTAACGACATTTGCAAAATGGGAGGTTTAAATAACTTTAAAAAACCTCATAACACCCAACCGGGATTTAAAGCTCGGTTATCCTGTCATTGACAGTCTAGTCTAACACTAGAGCTATGCCTTAGACCATTCGGCCACCGATGCATATCTACGTAATAGTTGTTTTGGTTTATGTGTGTCACATCTTACCACCTGTTTGAGCTGTCCACATATTTTTTTCTTATTAGGTAGATATGCGAAAGTAATAATTGGTAAGGAATGTACTGATATTTGTGTAGAGGGAAACTAGGACCATTTTATAAAAGCCACTCTCAATACACCGGATCTATATTCGCCCGAATCACCGTCAAACGAGACCAGATAAGCCTGAAATTTGGTACACGTGCCTCCCGATATATGTAAAGTTAAATAAGCTGTACATAAGGATATTCTTTCTGGGAATACTTCCACTACATTATTATACCTGAGTTGGTGGACACATGGTCTAAGCAGGTAACGGCAACCAATCGATCGTGATCGACCACCGGTCTGAGGATAATTTTCTGTCTATCGCGTAAGATAGCCATATCCTAGTTAATAAGTCAAACTTTGCGTATTGTGAACTTTTAAATATATCAAATACTTATATATTTTTAGAGTGATTAAAACAACATTTACCAGTCATTATTTGTATTGTCAGTGTTTTCCCGTCTTAGTGCTGATGTGTATACTGATCAAGCAAAGATTTAGAGAGATTCAAGTGCCATATGCCAGTGCAAGTTTTAATATTGACATTGACGAGAGATCCAAATTGTTTTTATAATCTTAGCTTTGTTTTAAAATATTGGTTATTTTAATCTGTCCCTCCTCCTAGGTAGGTTTAGGCTCTTCTTAGCCTCTTAAACCCCTATAGCGTCTCCCTCGCAATAGATTACAATGTCTGTGAAAGGGTGAAACAGGTTACAGTTTCGGTCTTGGGACCTTTTTTTCTGAATAGTTCCAATTCTTCCTATACACAAATCTACTATTTTATTTTTTTACTTTTTCATTAGTGTAGATATACTCATAGTACAATACGGATATAAATATAGGATATTTACTGCTAGCATTTTCATTTTAATTTGTAGGTGAATGGTAAATTTAACTACCCCAATAATAATGTTTTATCTACATTTATTCATACTAAAAAAAATCTTACAAAATCAGTGTTTGTTATATATTATATTAATCATAAATATAGTAAAATGATGTACTTGAACTAAAATCACAATAGAGCACTGTTCCAATCTTATCAAATTTATCCATACAATATTATTACTCATAATTAATTAATTACAAAAATAACTTCTCAATAAATTATATATATATTTTACAGCTTTGTACATAAATATTAATAATATACAACAACATACATTTTAAAGAAAAGTTTAGTGATAACACATTAAACCTATTATTTAATAGATGTATTTTAACGAATTATACAAATGTGTAAAGGTAAATAATAAAAATATAATATAATATAAAAGCATTGTAATAAATCAAATATCTCTTTTGAGTATTTTATAATCTATTCATACATTTCAATACAGAGTATATGGAAGTTAACAAATCACCATTTGCTTTGTGTCCCCTGAATAAAAGTTTTTAAAACAGTTAATTCTAGCACATCAATATTTTCACACATACATCGTTGTGTTTCAGATGACATATTTCTCACATGGGATTTGTCAGTAAAACATGATAAAAAATTAAATTAAATTAAATACAACCAAATAACTAATGCCATGTTTAAACACTAATTAAAAATAAATTGTATCTCACACAGTTGTGACATGTATACCAGTACAAATGCAATGTTTAGTGATGATATATTTTGTTTAGTAAAATAATTCTTTAAATCACATTGTTTTCAGATTTAAATGGTTTAATCTATTATATTAGCTAGACATACATATTTATTACAAGAAAGTGCTAGTAATTAATTTAAATTTCCTGGAATATCTCAGTTGACAGAGCTATCATTAGATTAAAATAATCCACCTCGTGTTACTACCCATCCAAGCTATCTGCCTATTTTTTTTATCACCGTATCCTACTACTTGTACAGGCCATACGCACTTATGACAATTACTCTGAGGAAGGGAGATATTAAAGGTTATGTTTCCGCATTTGCTTTGAAGGACAGTGGGAGATTATCTAGAGAAAACAGCCTTTATTAAATTTGACAAAGATTCGAACCCTGATCTCTCTGTCATCAGCCGGCTAGTATAACACGAGCGTAACCCCACAGGTCAGATGGCAACTGAAAAGTGAGTTATTCAATATTAAATAACATTAAAGGGATTGGTATGAAGAAAGTATAATTTAGAAGAAATTTATCTAACTTCGTGTGGTGGCAGGATGGTAAATTATTTATAATAAAGCCACCCTCGGTACAACCTCTACCGTTACTAACAAAACAAACCAGATACCCATCTAGTTTATTCCATGATCTAGCAGATGAAGTTTTATGGACTATTTTTTTTATATAAATAGAAACATTTTTATGCCAGGAATAAAAATATATATTTTGATTTTGATAGTAAATTTTTATCTTTGGTGTATTTTTTCATTAACACAGAGATATGGAGAGCTACTGTGGGGAATTGACTAATATACGTTGGTACATTACTCACTTTTAATTCTGTATGGTTTTATCTACAAAAGCTAGAACAATTGGTTCACGCTATTATCCAATGTAGATAGTAATTTAAAACGTAATCACTCTATAGATACTAATAAATACCATGTAAATATATTGGATCGTTAAATATTTTATTTTTATTATTTTTATTTGCTTATAATTAACAATAATCTAGATGCTGGAATTCAGATTAGTCATCAAGATCGTTTAATCTGGTTTGACAATTACTTTGAGATAATGTTTAGAACCCCAATCCAGATGTATTATTAATATAGTCGGTATTTCTTAATTAGTTCGTCACTCTCCCTCCACGAAAATTAGGGTAGATTTCCTCCTAAAAAGCTACCCTCCTAGTCCTAATAGCAGATATCCCTTGTGCCAAATGTAAAGTTACCCCTACTGATATGATATGCACGTGGTCTAAATTTTAATCTCATTTAGTCTCATTTTCCGGTAAAAGGAAGGTTGAGGCTCCAATTAAAGTCAGATGTACTGAGACTAGTTCTTCCTGAATGGTTTCCCACTCTATCTTTATGCAAATATAAGTACACTTCCTCTAAACTGTGCCATTCTCGTCGCTGTTCCACTTAAGAGTAAAGCACATAAACTGAACTGGTATACTATAATACTGATGAGAATTGAAACAGAAAATATATAAATTAATTTTCAAATATATATATATATATATATTGCTTTGTAAAAAAAATTATATTGTAAATTAAGACCCGGTAGTGTTGGCGTCTTTTGTTTAGTATACAAACGTGTGAAATTATGTCCTCTAAATATAGCAGGAAAAATAAATGATCTTCCAAAATATTATTGTAAAAATAATAATTTAACAACACACTCGTTCAAATAAACCATCGCATAATACAGCGTGTGTGACCTTCCTCATATGTGGTGTATTAACTGTTGGACTCGAGGTAATGAATCGAATGTGCTGTCTGACAATGCACGTAGGGTCCACTAATGAGTAATGAGAGTGGGACGACGAACAAGGCATTATCATTTTGTTACGTCACACAGTTAAACCTGAAGCCGTCGTAGAGTCGAGTTCTTTGGTTCATTTATGTTTAAAAAAATAAATGTATGGTTTTTAGTTTCATCGTTAATCAGGATTTCGTGTGAACATATGTGTTTTTTTTTTAGTAGTTGAAATATGACAAGGAATGTGTGATATTATTATAAAAATATGATCTTTTGGCCTTCACATTTACACAAGATTATGAAGAATAAAATTTCTACAAGCATAAAATAAATAGATTAAATACAATTTATTTTAAGCTACTATTGCAGAATACTTATTTCTTAATTATAAAGTTTCTTCCCACTTATATTTTCTGTAAAAATTAAAATCTAAACGAAATTATTTACTGACGAAGCAATTATTACTTTAAGCACATTTATTATAATTATTTCATCTAACAAATATTTAAATTTCAAAAAAGTATTTATAAAAATAGGCTGGAGGATTGATACTGTCCTATGTTTATTTATATAATAATATAGAACCAATAATATCCAAAGATATGGTATATTATTTACATGTGATTCAGTATTTTGGAATATTCTAGGTTTTCAGTTACCTCATTTATTCTCCTTATATTTTAAATGTTTTTGAAAAAATTTTTTGTTAAGATATTTTCAAAATTAACTTGTACCCTCATATGCAAATAAGAATAAACATAATAGTTATTATTAGCTTTTAACTAAGGGGTTGAGGTGGCTGAGTAGATAAAGCCTTTTGGTTTGTTTACTAGAGCTATATTTCGTTTAGTTCGCTTGACACTAAAACCATTTCATAACTATGGACTATTCAATCTTCATTTAAATAGATTTGTGGATATAAACTCAACTAAGATGAGAGTTTTTATAAGGACGGATCAGGAAATGATTGTTGGCTTGGAAAAAATGGAGAACTATCAGAACAATTGAATAATTTTATGGATCTGGACAGAAGGTTCTGTATAAATAGAAGGATCAATGGTGAAATCGACAGACGGGCAAATGTATGTCTGAGATTAGTTGTATGTATGTTGACTATTGCAAATAATAGGGTAGTATCAAGAGAGGCAAAGATGTAAATAAATAAAATGTGTTGACGACAACAACATTGTTTTATGAATGTGAAGCGTGGGTTTGTAGGGATTAACACAAGAGCTAGGTGAATATGGTTGGAATGAGATATCTAAGAAATGTGTAAGGAAAAAACTCATCTGGACAGTCAGCAATGAATGGGTACTGAAGGAAAGCAGTTTTAAAGGGAATCCAATAAGTCAATGTGAAAGAAGCACCTTTCGTAACTTTGGGTTTGTTGAGAGGATGAGTATGGCTCGAGTGACAAATCAAATATATGAAGGTAGAGTGTATGGATCAAAAGGAAGGAATACGCCATGTAAGAGTTGGCTATTGCTGTTGTAGAAGAATGTGTGAAAAAAAGAAACATTAAAAGTTTTAAGAATAAAAAATCATGTATGAATAGTTATATAGATGTTGTTGAAATGAAGATTGCACACAAGGAAAGGGAAGTATGTAGGAAGCTAGTGAGGATGAATTAAGAACCAAGTTGTTTATTGATATGTATGCACAGTTTTTTGCCAACCCTATAAGGAAACATAGTTATTAGTTATGTAGCTATGTTTGTATATGTGTATGTATGTATGTATGTATGTATGAATGAATTATGCATATATATGTATGTGTGTACATGTATGTATGTATGTATGTATGTATATATGTATGTTTGTGTATTTGTATGCATGTATGTATGTATGTATGTATGTATGTATGTATGTATGTATGTATGTATGTATGTATGTGTATATATGTAAATAATAATGAGTATAAGATTTGTGTGTTTTATATAATTATTGACACCATGTCTTACTACATATCAAGAATATACGTATTCTAACTCCACCAATGAAATAAGGATAGAAAAGGTAAAATAGAAAAAAAAGAGTAAATAGAGAAACTACCAATGTAAATAGTTTATGTACGTCCAGGTGTGACTTAATCCCCAACCTCTACGTCACTGGAAAACCAGACTAGCTAGATCTATAACTAGCCCGGCTACCCACAGCTGCATTTATATCCTATATTAATTTTTACTTTCTCTCTATCTTACAGGTAGAGAAAGTATTGTGATCGTCAAAAAAATCGAACTCGAGATTTTGATGAATTTTGACGTTTCATGACTTCCTGAATCCGAAAAAGTGGTTTTTGAATTTCCGTCTGTCTGTCTGTCTGTCTGTCTGTCTGTACCTCCAACTAGAGCCTAAACTATTTTACCGATTGAGCTGAAACTTGATATCTAGGGTTTTCATAGGGTTGCCCCGAGGGGTTTTTGGAATTGGATATCTACCCCTAAAATTAAGGGTAGTTTACTGAAGGGAAAAAAGAGAAAAAGTCGATTTTCTCAAAATCGGCTCTAACGAATTTGATTAAATTTCATTTATGAACATAAATAAATATTCCAAACAAAATGGCTACTCTCAATATTTCGGCAAAATCGTTTTAAGGGCTCCGGTCTGATGCGTAAATTAACATTTTTTATAATAGCTCCGAAACTATTTGAGATATGAAATTACTTAGCATTACAAATATGTATATATATTTATAATACAAATATTTTATTCGAAACATATTTTTATAAAATCAATAACTTTCAATATATACGCAATTATATATATATATTTAACTTTTTGGGAATTAAAGCTTAAGTATTGCGACCGTAAGAAAAACTAACCTGAAATGTTGATGGATGTCGACGTCTCATGACCCCCGAACCCTTAAAAATAGTCTTTGCAATGCCGTCTGTCTGTGTGTCTATTAAAACTTAAAATTAAGGGTAGTTTACTGAAGGGCAAAAAGAGAAAAAGTCGATTTTCTCAAAATCGGCTCTAACGATTTTGATTAAATTTCATTTATGAACATAAATAAATATTACAAACAAAATGGCTACTCTCAATATTTCGGCAAAATCGTTTTAAGGGCTCCGGTCTGATGCGTAAATTAACATTTTTTATAATAGCTCCGAAACTATTTGAGATATGAAATTACTTAGCATTACAAATATGTATATATATTTATAATACAGATATTTTATCCGAAACATATTTTTATAAAATCAATAACTTTCAATATATACGCAATTATATGAATTTTTTTAACTTTTTGGACATTAAAGTTTAAGTATTGCGACCGTAAAAAAAAAACTAACCTGAAATGTTGATGGATGTCGACGTCTCATGACCCCCCGAACCCTAAAAAATAGTCTTTGCAATGCCGTCTGTCTGTGTGTCTATAAAAACTTAAAATTAAGGGTAGTTTACTGAAGGACGAAAAGAGAAAAATTTGGTTTTCTCAAAATCTGCTTAAACGATTTTGATTAAAATTCGTATCTAGGCGTTGATTAAGATTATAAATAAACTGGCTATTTTCATTTTCCTATGAAAATGATTTTTAGGGTACATTACAGAAGCGTTAATTTCCGTATCTCCACAACTATTGGAGACACTAAACAACTTATCATTGCAAAATTGTAGGACCATTAGAAATAAAAAACTTTTATTTGACATATATTTTTATAAAAACAGCAGTTTCTGAGATATTTGCAAATATATTAATACAATTTTGTGAGCTTTAGTTGTAAACATATACTACTTAAGTCTTAACGCAATAATACTCCAATGCCATAGAGTAATTAAATATAAGTAAGTATCTAAAAAAAGTATGTTATTTTTCCTTAAATCTCTTAGGAGAAATGTTTGCATAGCAATGATCTATCTCCATTTTAGACTCAATAGTCAATATTTACATTTTTTATTGGTCAAAATGTATAAATGAATAATTAAATATCAATGCGATGACTTGAAGATCTGCAACACCTTTTAAAATGTTAAAATTTTAACCAGAAATCGAAATTTTAAAACGAAGTGTTGACCCTTGTGGAAGACATTAAACTGTTTGAAATGCTCTTAGGTGGACAAAGATGCGCCTCTTTTCTCATTGATTCTATATCATTGTATATTATTTTATGCGTGTTCTTATGTGGAGTGGTGATGATACAATGTACATTATTCCGTTCAGAAATCTTACGAGTTTATAGAAAGAGAGAGAAAGTCTGTGCGGTGTGCCGTACCATTTATTTCATATAATACTGCTACAATTAACATAAAATTTGTTTTTTATAAATGAAAGGTGATTTGAAACAATAACCTTAAGCTCACCACCCCAAATCTACAATCAGTGACTAGATTATCAGGCATTCCCAAAACACACTTCCAACCTAATTTCCCTCCAAACCAGCAGACCCAGCAATGCAAGCAAACAAGTTATTTCCTGGACCTATTGAACGTAATTGTTCCCGGAAAAGGAACACAAAGTAAAGGATGAGGCTTGTTTCATCTTTCCTTCCTCTTCAAGTATTCTAATTTGTCATGTTACAACGTTATTACTTTATCCCCTTTCCCCACCATTTTGTCGACGGGTTAGAGCTCTATTATCACGACGAAGAAGGGAAAACTTTTTGGGGAGGAGAGGACTCTGTAACTTATGAAATTCTTGGGAAGAGCTAGAAGCTTCCTTACCTACCCGCCCCCCTTTTTCTCATTATTTCCTCCTGGAAGGTAATCTAGAACGACCTCCAGGTGCCAACATTGTCTGAGGCTAAATTAGCCTCAGACATTCTCCATCGGATCGTTTGTCAGCCGGGATATGAACGGGGTGGGGGAAAGGAAATGCCTAACGATTGTGTCTTGGTGAATGGAGCAACTGGGAAGTTATGGTGAAATGATCTCTTTTGTTATAGAGATTATTAGTGGGACATGTGTGACAAATCATCTGGCACAACTTATATTTTATGAGAGTTTCGCCCATAAATGTTCCTAATTAAAATGTATAAGAATAGACAAGTTTCATAAGATGACATATTTCGAAAGTATATTTAACCTTTCTAAAGCCAAGATACATTCAATTTTGATACAATATAAGAAAGACAATTTCTTTAGATTATATAACTCAATAGATATGGCAAAAATACCCCTTTTTAAACACATGGGCAAAAATATAGCTCATGTAGCTTGGTTTGTCGGTGGCGGGTGAGGTCTTGGGTGAAATTCTATCCAAATATACTCAGTTTTTCCTAAATGGTTTTCAACTCCCTCTTACCGCAAATACGGATACAGTTTCTTTAAATTATACCATACTCATTATTACTTAATTAGTGTGGTTAAATATGATAATATGGTTAAGTGTTAATAATAAGTAACAAAAATTTTATATGGATACATGAAAAGAGGCGTCAGTCTCGATTGTCAAGTTTTCTGAAGGTGTAGAGTTTTGGGTAGTAATTTCAAAAGGGTGTATTAAGTGTTTTCTCACAAATATTTTAATATTATCATTATAAGCCAAAGCGGTTTTACTTTCAATGGTCATCTTTCCTTATTCATATCTAAAGGTGTCAATATGTGTCTAGCCCGGAAGAATCCAAGATACAATAGCAAAACACTTATTTTTTAAATATTAGGATCATTTATACTAAATATAAATAAACCTTGTTTGTGTTTTAGATCAAGTTAGATTAATGCGTGAACTATAAACTATTAAAATATACTATAGGTATAATAAGTAGGCCTACATTCCATGTACCCTGAAATTTAGCACTCCAAACTTGACGGAATTAATTGAGATCCGTTCCATTGGAACAATGCAGGGTTAATCCAGGGTATTAATATGTATAAAAAAATTAGTAGAGTAATAATGCATTTCATTTTTTCCCTTTAGTAATACCGACAATAGTTTTTGCTGTCCTATCAAATTTTATCATTTAAATAATAAACTATATTTAAAAAAAACATGAAACATTCACAGAAGAACGATTATTAATTAAAATGTTAAAATTGGTCCTACTAAGTTTTGACCGTTTATTGATATTATTATCAAAAATGGCTAAATATTAGTGATCAATTTTAATATGAAATGTGATATAATGTGTTTTTTTAGAATAAATTAATAAATACTAGAATTAAGTAAGCCATTCTGATGTTAGCATCCAGTTTGTTACAATAAATTATTAGTAAATTACTAAACATACGATTTAATACCTTAATTTATAATATTTGTATAGTAACTTTTTATTTACAAAATGATTGTTCTTAACTTTATTATAGCTACTATTTGGAAGGAAAGATTAAACTTTATCTCCAGAATGTACATTTTCTAGTTTATGAAATTGATTAGTCACTTAATCATCTAGAATGTTTGAAATATAATAGTTAATTATCACCACGTCTTACAACTCTTTTGGGCTATACGCCATTCTACTAATTACGATCATGTGTTAGGGATTAGGGAGGTTGACCTTTTGAACTTAGGGAAAGTTTACCGTCATTTAGGTTAAGGAAGTGTGTAAAACCATGTAGGAGGAAAAAACACCCTCAGTACATTTAACCGGTATCAAACCACGATCTCCACGTAATCGGTATTCCAAAATATTGCGAGAGTGGTGCCTTAAAGACCATGTGGCACCGAAGTGGGCTATAATACTATTAATATATTAAAGCACCGCGTCTTACTACCAATTTGGGCCATATGATTTTGTACTAATTACGCTAGTGGTATTATGGTTTAGGAGGTTATATAGGAAATTTACCCGCATTTGAGTGGAAGGAGTGTGGAAAATAATTTTGAGAAAATCACTTTCAGTACATCACACTGAGATTCGAACCTCGAACTCCCCGTCCTCGGCTGTATATCTTACCGCGAGAGTAGCACCTTTGACCATGTGGCCAACTAAGTGGCTTATAATACTATTAATCCTCTTTTATTTTCTATTTATATATTATTGAATATAATAGAAATTGTTCTGCAAATAATCTATCGACGACGCAGTTTTGATTTCTTCAACTAGTTACCACTACTTTAAAGGACACTAAAATTAATGTAACTCGCTACAGACTCCCTTGGTGTGTAGCCTCATGTTGTGTCTCCCTTTTCCCTCCCTTCGGTTCCCCTAAATAGCCGCGGGAAGCATCTAGTTTAATCCTCAGCTAACCTAGTTGTCGGTGGACCCTATTGTTGCCTGTGGAACAATACCCGAACAGGTGAAACTGATCACCGCCATGACACCCCCATCCCTATTCTCTAGCACAGTAATATATATGTCTACCGACACACAAACACACACAAGCACACATACATACATACACATGACTGTAATTTGAGTAAGGTTTGTATGGGTTGAGAGGGACCCACAATGGTTTCCCATGTCCCATCAAGCTGAAGAGTACTTTCCAATAATGCCATCAAATAGGTATAAAATAGTAATTTATGAAAGCAAATATTTCATTATAATATTATCATCGCCAGCAGTTTTGCATTCTGTGGAATGGTCAGATTATTAAAATACCTCTTTCCTTCTACTACTCTTCCTATTTCCTTACAATAATATTCTCCTTTCTCTCTCTCTCTCGCACTCTTGCTGTTATATATTTCTTTCATTTATTTCTTGGTCTCCCTTTCGGTAATTATACTTATACTGTATTCACGGTAGGAGTTACTCTCTGAAAGGTCGTTTTTTTCACCAATATCCTACTATATAATAGCTTTCTGGTAGGGAAAAAGGCCTTTAAGAAAACAATTCCTACGCTGAGCAGACTTTACGCACCTCATCTGCATCATTATTCTTGATATATATTTTTTTTCAATCCTCATTATGACCATCACATCTCACCTTTTATTCCTTTACCTCAACACTTGCCCGGACAACTTCAGTGCTCATCCTGATTCTTCTTGTGTCAGCTCCTACAAAACTCATTTAAATTTCTAACGCTTTATAATATATGTATGGGCACAGTTTGAATAGATATTAGAAAGAGAGAATTGATACAAAGTGTGATCAAACCTTTTTTAATCATAACTGAACGTAAACTACTTCTTAACAAGATATAATTTAAATTATTAACATAATTAATTCAGATGTATCCAATCTTAGCTCAATCTTGTGTAAGCTAGTGATAAACTAAATTTAATACAACCCTTCTTATTTTTACCTGAATTCACTGTAAATATCAAAAACCTCCCAATGGTTGACAAAATTACCTAAAGCTATTATAATTTAACCAAGTATTATCTTTATTAACCAAGTGTATTCTACATCTAAACTTATTATATACATTACCATAATCGTGTTGTCTAGTTTTGTTGGGTTATACAGTTCCAGTCAGGGAGATGCAGTCGTAGTTCTAAAGGATGGTTAATTATTAATGATAATATATATATATATATATATATATATATATATATATATATTTAACATTTATTGGTGAATGTATGGACGCTATTACGACAATGGTTCCTGACTTCATTTAAAAACGTTGAGATCTCTAAAAAAAAAAAATACGGTGCACCACACATACTTTTTTTCTCTATATAATCTTAATTTAAAGACATTTGCTTGGAAACTAGTAAACTTTTTTAAACCAAATAATATACATTGTGGCAGAAACACTCCACCAAAAAGCATAAATTAAATAATACACGATTTTTTAGAAATATTGAGTAAAGAGGACTATCTCCGTCCACCAGATAGTATAACAATCAATTTCGAATTAAAATAAATAATATGTATTGGCTTATATCTCAGAAACTGTTAATTTAAAAAAAAATATTTTTTTTAACTTATTTTTTGAAATTATTTCAATCATAATAGTTGTATACTCAATAGTAACACATATTTACAGTGATAAATTATTTCTTATCTCAATTAACAAATCATATAATCAAAATTGGAAATTCTGTTGATATATATTATCCTCAAATTCTTTTCCCTAGAAAATTGAAAACCATAAAGAAAAACTTTGAATCCAATCTATAAAATGGTTTAGCCACTAGAAGATAGACAGACGGAAATACGGATAGACAGCCCTCCCCAAAAAACATTGTTTTATGTTTCAGGGGGTCTTTAAACATCAACATTTTTTTTTCATTTTTTTTATCAACCCGCCTCGGTGGCGTAGTTGGCTAACGCGCCAGTCGTGTTAATTCAGACCACCGAGGACGGGGAGATCGAGGTTCAAATCTCGGTCGGGTGAACTGGGGGTGGTTTTTCCTAAATGGTTTTCCACTCTCCCTCCACGCAAATGCGGGTTCACTTCCTCTAAATTCAACCTTCCCAATTCCTAATCCATTAGTGTAATTAGTACTTAAGCGTATAACCCGAACGGGTAGTAAGACGCGGTGCTAAATAAAAAAAAACAAAAAACATTTTTTTATCAAAATTTTGAGTTCGGATTTTTTTTTCTGACGACTACGATACTTCTCTGTTCAAGGGGACAAGAGAAAGTAAGAAGATTGTCTAAAGCTATAGTTTGGTAGAGAAATCACTAGGAGTGTAAACTGTAACTAAGATTTAATGTGAGAATGTAGAGAACGTGATAAAAGGTCAGTGTTTATAAAGTATTTAAACCAAAACTTGTTTTGTACAAAATAAAGCAATATAATATTTCCTCAATATAAACATAGAACTTAATTTTATTCACATGGTGATATCAACGGTTCTTGATTATCTTTTATGAATTAGACGACACAATTTTTAAATTACCTGGGATATTTAAAGCAAGTAATAGATATATTAAAATACGACCAAATATAATCCTATGTTGACCTATATAACCTTCCTGATGCTTACATAATCGCAAAATGATTATAAGACTATATCCTGACCTAGCATTAGTAACCAAATTAATTTTTAACAATACCGATTGTAAAAAATTTATATTTAAATATAATTTTGGGTGAGTATTTCATATCTAGAACTCTTAAATTACTATAAAGGATTCGAGAATTTGAATACTACATCTCTACGGCTAAGCACTATTTCCAAGTTAGACTTAGTTCATGGATATAAGTATGTGTTTTATTTGCAAAAGCTTTTAGCTAGCTTAACTATGGAAGAATATTGTAAAAATTTGTTCCTGCATGTATTTTCTTAGCAAATTTTTCTCGCATGCAATAGTTGGCTAAGGGGAAATATTCTATTATTTTTTACTCAAGAGAAGATTTTCTGCATATGTTTCTCATTTCGATAAACGAGATCGATTATCACTATACCTGCTGTCTCAAGATAGGGCACACACTTTGTAACAGTTGTAAACGGGTCAAGCAGCTTGTTCACATTAAAGAACTTGCCTTTCTGTATGTCCTCTTAAACATCTATTCGGTTTTCTTATACGTATTTTTTACTGAGATACATTTGAATTTATGCTAACTTAAAAAGCATAAAACCACATTTGAATTTATAAATATATTTTCTCTACTTCTTAGAGTAAGATATATAACAATAAACTATGTAAATTAAAATCACATTTTCAGACAGTCTTTATTAAATTTCTTTTTTAATGATGTAGGCGAGTAAAATCCAATTTTATTCATAACATAGTGTAAAACTGCCTGAGGCTTCTTTATGTCTTATTAAAATTTAAGGTTTTGAAGTAAAGACCAGATACAGGAGAAACATTTTGTGATTTATTTTACTACAGACGCTATGCCAATATTTAATCAGATTAGGTATCTTATTATAGTAGCATTCATAGATTCAAAAAAACACCTTAACTATACATAAAATCTAAGTAAGTTTTAAATTTATAATACTTTAAAAATTAATAGAAATATCAAATGGTTACTGAACATTTTTGTTTTGTAGAGAGAAAAAATTAATGACTGTATAAATAAATTATTCAACGAATTAAAATGAAAAATTAATATTGAATTAAAGATCATTTTTATGAATAAACATTTCCAAATTTGTTAATATTAGACTATTATAATTAAAATAGATTCTCAACTTTATATCTACGACTGAATCTCCCTTACTGAAACTGTATAACCCAACAAAACTAGACAATACGATTAAGGTAATGTATATAATAAGTTTAGATGTAGAATACACTTGGTTAATAAAGATAATACTTGGTTAAATTATAATAGATTTAGGTAATTTTGTCAACCATTGGGAGGTTTTTGATATTTACAGTGAATTCAGGTAAAAATAAGAAGGGTTGTATTAAATTTAGTTTATCACTAGCCTACACAAGTTTGAGTTAAGATTGGATACATTTGAATTAAAGCATTTGGCGCATATAGTCTGATTTATTGGTGATGAGAGATTTGGGTTCGATTCCAATCTGGGTCAACTAAGAATGTTTTTAAAAATTGTTTCCACTCCTTTGCTTCTCAAATTTTGCGAGTACATTTCATATTTCCCTTTGCCAACCTGTTCCCTGCACCATACACGTAATTATAATGCGTATAGCCAGGTCCAATAGTAAGACGTTGTACCAATAAATAAATTAATTAGAAGCAAAAATTGAAAGGGAAGGTGTATTAAATTCTCTTCGTGCCACCAACACGTGAAACCCATCCCAATACACGACACCGCCCTGGGGGTCCATTAGCGACACGTAACACAACGCAACGAATTCAGTCATGACACCATGCGTTGTTAAATGTGCTTCACATGTCGAAAGGCTTGGTGCAAGGGGTTAGAGGGATGGGGGGGATGAGAACAGGGCTAGAGAGTGGTACGGGTAGGGGTTGTTTGGAAATTTGTAGGCCCATCGGGCAGACTGCAGCATCAGCATGAAAGGAGAGAGTTAATTTGAAGTTTTAGAGGCAAACCCCTCCAGCGTTGATCTCTCTCAGCCCAGATAACAAGATCCTTAAAATGAAGGGTGCGTGTACAGTCTGTCGACAAACACGCCCGTTTACCCCCTCTAGAGGTTTCCACTATGTTTACGAGTTTTTTTTATTTGATCTCTCTCATCTTTGAAGTCATATGAAGTAACTCTTTAGATAAGCAAACAGTAGGAAGGAGGCAAAGGGCTTTGTTGGGGTTGGGGTGACGGGAAGAATGGGTTGGGGTGTAACGTAATAGATCATGGCTCGGAGGACGGGTGGAGTGTTGCCTGGTAGCTTATCCGCTATTTTTATTATGGGTCATGCCTGATTATAAAGGCTTAGTCTTATAGGAGAATAAATACAAACAACACCATGAAAATCAGCTAGAATGTGCAAATAATAATTAAAACTAATGTATGATATTCGCTACAATATAAATGGTTGATATTTTAACGCCCCTATCAATGGGCACACTATTGAAGTGTCAATCTCTCTAGATCTATTTTGATGCTGATGGTGAGGCCAGTTTGATCATAGCCCGACCATATGTACTGAGGTTTTATTTCCAAACATATTATTCATTCGTTTAATTGCAAGTGTGTAAATAATTAATCTAAATTCCACCTTTATGTAATAAATGTAAATATGTTTATAATCCTGAATGTTATTTGGTGCACAAACAGACAAAGATGGATGATATATTAAAAACACAAAAATAGATAACATCATTCGTGTTGAACGAAACCGAAATCTTTGACTAAGAACTGTAGATGCCATAATGCCAGATGTTGATTGCCATAAAATTACTTGTAAGCGTTGAGACTATAACATCTCACTTGAATGATTTAGGACCCCCATACATGTATTATTTCACCCTCTGGTTGAACTGAGGGATTAACTGAGACAAATCTATCCATCCCAGCTCACTCCACACATGAACAGATCCGTATATCAGGTTATTATCTTAATTCCACCTTTAAATCCAGTTGAGTGTTATTGTATAAAATTTTCCATTGGAAGAATGTCATCAATTGAATTGCTTGCATTAGCAGCAATATAATGTGTCTTAAGAAGAAGAATAAAGGCTCAGAGTGTGCTGGAAACAAATGGTTGAGCCGGATAACTATTTTTTGCACATCGAAGGGGGATTACTGAGATCCTCAATATATTTGAATGGAAAAATCTTTTAACCACGTGGTTGTGGCCAAATAGAGGATGAAACACGATATGTTACTGAGCATTTTGAGAGTGAAGACTGAACTTAATGAAGACTTGGCCTGATGACCGAAAGCTATTCCCTCTTACACGTTAGTTCCGCCTAATAGTAACTGCGACTTGCAAGTAGAACCTTTAAAATTCCCACAGTTAAACAGTTTCAACGATTGGCCGGCAGTACACCCCCCCACGTCAATTAGGCCTTTCAGTCTTCAACTGTCTAGGCCGATCGGAAGGGAAAAATGTACCTGTATGGAGGGCCTTTCCTCTCCGTGCCAGGGAGGCTGATGCTTGAATCGGTTACATACAGGAGCTCGAGTGTTGCCCTGTGGATGGTATGCCCGTTGTTTACTTTCGCTATAAGTAGTACACAGGGCTTGGCGTAAGCCCACGTTGCGAGCTTTCTCGTGGCGGTGGCCAAAAATTTGTTTGGATTCGGTGGGGCAGTGAGTTTAATTTGCGACGAGTGATGGCGTTGGCAGACCAGTGGGATTCTGAGCTTACGGTCTGAGCTCTAGTGTTCTGGGCCTTCGGCCGGGATCATGGTCGTATGGTGAGCCGTTTTAGAGCTCCGGTGCTAGCTGGACAGTTAGTAGTGTATGGGGTAGAACATGGGTGCTCCACTCGGAAATACGAGTAGTGGGGAATTACTTTCCCTCCCAAATGGCGTAATCTCATTCCATACACACGGATATAGTAATATCGTAAGATCGCTTCTGTGCGTGGAGTGAATATCTCCGTCTACCACCATGGATAGGTGGAAGGCACGAGTCCCCGGTGCTAGTCATACCAGTGTGTACTGTTGGGGGGAAGGAGTTAATTTTGGCTGGCCTGATCCGGATAATCTCACCCTTCAGGGCGGGGGGTTGGAGCTTTTTGAGTACCAGCCTAGAAACTGCCTTGGGCCTTTATATCCACGGATGCTGTTCCAGCCATTTCCGGCTTGAGTTGACTAGCACGTACGTATAGTAGGGCCTTTCATGCAACGAGACTTTGCTTCCAAGGAGTCATTCGAATGAGCTTCATGGTCTTGGCCCTAAGCTCACGGGTTTTCACGAAAAGATATGCCACAAGCCTCACCTGATCAAAGAATCATCAGTACCAATTTTATTTGAAGGGATGTGGTCAATCACCGTATATTTGAATATTTTCTCACACTATGTCAAGGCGGATGAAAGATATGGATCTTAATCAAAGCTATACTTCCACTTGGATGTTACATAACAACCGCAAGGTCGAATCAGTGATCATGATCATAAGCTTACTCGAGAACCAAGGGATTCCCAAAGAATTATCATTCACCTAGGTCACGTGACTTAACCAAAAACTCATCATTTTTGTTTGTAAGTTATATTAAAGGTAGAGATTTATGTAAAAATCCGGGCAAAATCATCGTATTGAAAGACTACATCCAAATTAAATAGAGCACGGATTTTCGCTTTGGTACACACGTAGTGCCACGTATAGAGATTTCTGTGTCTTTAAATATGTCTCAACGCTCTGTTTGCACGATTGAATACTTGATAAATACAATATATTCCATTTATTTTTAATTAAGAAGTTAATTTTTACTACATTCTCTACGAATTTTAGCACTACTAAATTATAATAGTGACATTTTGTTGATTAAAATACAAAACATATATACACACTATACATATCTGGGAGTCACCCAATATGTTTCTGAATTTTAATGAGAGTAATCCTACGTAGTCTGGAAACTGTTGATTTAAAGTTTTCTACATAATGATGACGTGTCAAATCATAATTTTACCAAATTCTAATTTGATATTCTCTTTCAAATCTTAAATACAAGTTTAAATCCTTGAATCCTTAAACATGCGCAAATTAATTTAAAATTAAATTCAAGTGATCACTTACAACAAATGCTGTTTCCAGCTTAGTTTAAGATTGAAACCAGAAATATATTCACTCAACATGATCATATTTTTGGGAATTCTCTTGTTATCTAGAGCAAAATATTTGGGCTTTGTTCTATAAGAATCATACTGTATAATATTTATCCATATATCATTAACAAGTAATTAAGTGAAGTTGACAACTATCTTCAACAGTTTTAGGTTCCTGATGATAGTGTAATGTGCTCAAGGTGAGGTATAGAGGACACGAGAGAAGATGAGTGACTTTGCAGATTTATATCAAAACAAATTTTTTTGCCAAAAGGATTCAAATATTGCTTCAGTACAAGCATAAGAGTTTAATTTTCTTTCCATGGTGCTATCAACAGTTTTGAATATTGGTCAAGGGTGATCCTGAAATTTAATCAACTTTTTCACTTTTATAGTTTCTCATCTAATGCCACTATGCTCATGGTAGATATAAAAAAAACTGATATCACCGGGTGGAAGAAATTAAATTCTTTTTATTCTGTAAAATTTTTAAATAATTTTTGCCAAAAAAATGTGGTATAAAAACTCCAAATACATTGGCCTTTTCTTGTGTCCACTACATCCCTACTTAAACTAGTATATTTAATTCAGCTAGTAAATAAACCATCTGACATTCCAAAGAAGAGAAGGATATGTCTCTCAGACAAAAAAGAACCAATTTTATTTTTTAAGCATTTGATTTTCAAATACATTAAAATCAAATAAATATTATCTTAACTTATCCAATTTAAGATTTAAAAACACGTCCCATCAAATTTGGAGGAGAGAAATATTCAGAAAATGTTTATTTTTGCGTATTTAATGAAACGTTATAAATGTTTTTCATATTTTATCTTTAATAAATTTTATCAGCTAACTTTGTTTTCTTCTAAATATACTTGGTTAACATTATACATTTGGTGTTAATTATAGTTATATGTTATTCAACATATATTATTTAATGAGTATCAAAATTTATAGCAATACAACCAATTTTAATAACTTCTAATCGAATCAAGTATTAAAATGTATACACTATCCTTCAATATTCTAGCATGTTTTCAAAAATAAAGCATTAATATGGAAGCTCTTAGTAAGATAAGTGCGAAATCGTTATTGAATGCAGCGTCTTTCTCACAATATTTCAAATTATTCTTATACCACCATAAATAAGTTAAATTACGAGAGTTTGAAGTTCTACCTTACATAATTTAGCTCTCACTCCTATATACTAAGCTTTGTGGTATCGCAGAACAGCAGAAGGGGTAAGATGCCAACCATACACAATTTATTAGTGTTTTGTTTAAGTTCCTGGCTCACTTTTCTTTAATTACGTAAGTCGTATTCCTGTTGTGACAGAAAACCAGAATATCATTTCCAAACATCTGACTCTGTTATTAGACTGGTGATACATATACATTGTAAGGACTTGAATTCATTAAATAGTTATATCAGGATTATATTGTACTTGTCTTCAACGCTATTTGGGATATGAGAGATAAGTAGATTAAGAGTGTCACCTACTTAAAGGAAAATACCCTCTCACTGCAGTAATTCTTATTGGGATGACAGTTCTGAAACTCCTAAACCCCTAAAACAATTTTAACTAACTCAAAATATTCAGTCTTTAGACTGTTAAAAAAACAATAATTTTTGTTTGAGGAAAAATTTGCTTTGATCTCAGAACTGCGATTGTTTAGGTGAAACATTTTAATTCTTATTCTTATAATTTTTTAAAAATTTTAAATTTTAAATAAAATATTTTTAATGGTTTATAAACATGTAAATATCCTTCCCTTCCATTTTGATGGTAAACGTATTTTGAATTAATAAACTACGTATTAAATAACGTGGTATTTATGGACATCTGCGACATATATAAGTAATCAGTTAATTATGTTGGTAAATGAGGTAAATTTTTTACAACATTAAAATGTAATTACTTGATTTGTAAAGGCATTGAGTGAATGCATTGATTTTTACATATTCTATCCACATATTTAAATATTATTAAAATTGTACTTTACATAATATTATATTATAATATTATAATCACTTCTTGTAATTATGAACATATGAACAGCAACACTGTTCTAGATTGCATTGTAGGTTTCATTTCACAACATTACATGGAAAAAAATATAAAAGTTAGTACGTCCTATTTCAAATTAAATCAAAACTAATTTAAGATAGTATTTTAACAAAGAAGTAAATATAAAAACAACTGGTTTTGTGTATTTCTGAAAGGTTTTCCGAAGTAAAGCAAGATTTTAAAGGAAACCTATTTTTGACTAAAAATCTTGGAAAGTATTTAGGCAGATGCAAATAAATAAAGCAAATTAGGGTAAATTAAGTAACTTTTTTAATAAGATGGCATACATCAATACTAAGCCTTATATTAATAGTTGATGATAATTAAAAATACAAGCATTTTATTAATTATTTATCTTGTTAATGTCACTTTTTTATAGAACAAATATTGTTAATCACACATTTTATTTTATTCAATTCTATTTGCTAAATCTATCCTCGATATTTAAGGGCAAAATTATAATAGAAATATAAGCTAAATAAGTGAGTTACCCCATTAATACAACGTTTTATATATTTTGATAAACACTAAATATTTTAACCAAATTGTTGATAAAAGTAAAATGCTAGCAGTTTATACATTTGTTTTCTTTATAATATAGTTTTAGCTTAAAGGTTGCAATCTGATAGATAGTTCTGTCAGAAATACAAAACCAACTCTTAAATATTTTGAGAAGAAAACAAGACTTTACTTCAAATCTTTTTAGTATCAACTTTAGTTTCGTCATCAAAAATTCCCAAGCTTTAACAACGAGAACCTATTGTATATTTTAAAGCATGTTGACTCGTCTGTTTCAATATTCTAAAGTAGTGCATTATTATGAATTATGCAAACTTAAGAAAGCACTGTAAGATGTATTATTTCAAATAAAACAAGAACAAAACAAAACTTTTAGCTTGACAATGCTACACACTATTTAGTTAAAATGAAATAATGTTGTCTAAAAAAAGATAAAATAGGAATACGGAACAAATATGAGTAATAATACAGCTTGATGCTATGATCCATATTTTTATGTGATATTTAACGTGCACTTTCTGAACCGACTGATTTTATTAACACACGAGAATTTTTATGAGCGATAGCGAAAGGGCCTACCAATTTGGCCGATGAATGTATTTTAAATGCCTTCAAGGATTCTTTTACATGCCACAATCATATGGGACCACGGTTTTAATTCTTCTCCAAATGAATTAATGTTACGGATTTTTATAAATCCTATATATATATTTATGTTGTCAACATTCCTTTTTATCAACTAATTCAAAGCCTACAGGGATGAATAAGATATCAGTGAATAGGTTTTTTTTACCGACTTCTGACATAGCATACTGAGTTTACGTTAAAACACATTAATTGTTTAAAACTTAAGTTAAAGGAAAAATCTATCAATATTTTTTTTATCAATTACCGAAAATAAACACTCTTTACTATTTTGTGAAAACACTTCGCTGAGTATTAGTTTCAATTTAATTTGGGAAGGGAGGGACGGGATGGTTGAATGTGCGAAAGTTTCGCAAGAGTTTACTGATCAAGAAATAGTCGTCAACCCTGTTGGGTTTGAATCCATGAACATTGAGTAATGAGGCAAGCACTCTACCCCAAGACCATCGGGGTTTACCATAATTACAGTAGTATAGACCTATGTTATTCATCTTCATGTCCACGTACCCCCAGATCTTGTTTCTTTTCAACTTTGTATCTTCAACATATTTATGGCATAATGCAAGTAATACATATTCTGAAACTTACATCTAAAATAGAACTGGCTTTTCCAGATCGCGTGTTTTTAGTGTTCGGATCTCTTAATGCTGACCATAAATCTGGCTTTGATAATTGAATATTAAACAAAAAATAAAGCATAATTTAAATTTTACGTATCTCCTAATATATCTTTAACCACCCCAGGCTAAATACTAATTGTATAGAGTTTATTTCCCCTCGCACCTTCCTACTTCTCCAGACTATTCGGATTTTATCTACACTAATTAAGTAGGGATCAGAAGGGTAGAATTGATAGGATACATCCCCACATTTGTAGGGAGTAAGAATAAAATATGAAAAAGAGTTTCATTACACCTGTCTGTAGTATGAACCTTGTCTTCCATTTCATAAAAACACCAGTCAAAATGAGCCTGACATCTAGACCACGCGCTCATTGGTACCGGTTATTACGTAGGTGAGCCCATCTTACCCCATGGATAAAGCGTGATAGAGCTTGAAACAAGAAGCTTTTTTTTTTTGCAAAATTTGTTAGAAATTAAATTAATATGTACCAGTGAAACAATTTAACCTTGGGTAAAAAGACACAAATAAATTTAAAACTAAGTATTTAAAAATGAATACACCATCTCGAAAGCCCCAATTTTCTGGTTGCATATTTAATAGTGCAGTTAACCACATTTCAGTGTGATATCCGATTAGACCATAATATGTGTATTTAATATCCGGATAAAAGGTCGTGAGTGGAGTTATTTATTGATTAATTGGCACACCTAATTGAGTGTTCAACAGGATTATTATAATCATAGTTATATATATTATATTTAAATAATTATTTATTACGTGTTTACTAACCTACCTTATACATCAAATAATAACCCATTTCATAAATATTAGGTGCACTGTACATGTATATATCTGAGAAACTTCAATAAACAATTCATGATGATAGATAAATAAACTTAATTATTTATTGTTAGGTGTTTTGTCTTATGACAGATCCATTCCTTTTGTCAGTTAGGTTATTATAGACCATCGATTCACCCTTTCCTCTGCCTCCTCCTTCAGCTCCCGGAGTTTTCTTCTTTCCTTCAAGTCATCTAATATTTGAATCCTCCTTCTTCCTAAGCTCCTCTTTTTCTCAACATTTCCTTCTATGATGACGTAAAGATGACAGTTCATCCTAAGGATGGGTCCGATCCAGTTTGCTTTGTACTGACGAATCACATCCGAAATGATTCTCTTCTCACCCATTCTTCATAGGACTTCTTTATTTGTCACCCTCTATTTCCACCTCAAGTTTTCTTCAGAACTAAATTTCCGAGCTTTCCAAGTTTTTCTTCCCCATCTTCTTGAGAATACAAGTTTCTGCTCCATTCATCGCGATGCTCCAAATGGGCAATTTCATCAATTTATTCTCAGTTCCAAACTAAACTTGCTGGTGAACAGTATCCTTTCTTGTTGAAAGCTTCCCTGACCATTTCAGATAATTATTTGTGAAATATATTATGATAAAATAAATATCTCATCAAACAAACTCGGTGGGTGGTGTGGGCTTGGCTAAACTAAAATATATCGGAGAGAACGAAGAAACTTAAGTCTCGAGGCCACTGGAGGAAAGTGTTGGAATTCCTGGCAAGTAGACAATTTAGAACCTGGACCTACCACAAACAAATTCCATATTAAAAAACCAACACAGTGCTTAACAATGATAGATTCCATCTCAACAATGTACAAGACCTTACAAAATAAATGGTGACAACTTTGGTAAATAAATTCAACAACATGGACCATATTATTTTCATTCATAATCTATTTGATTATAAATGGGATACTACAAATAAAAAAAGATAATTTAGTGTGGAATATTGTTTTTGTAATGATGTTAATGTTTTCCAACTCCACCAAAATCCTACCTGGGAGTGGTCGTTTATTTACAAGGCTAGTATTACAATAAATAATAAAATATCAAAATTTCTATATTAATAAGATAAAAAATAAAAATATTTAAATTTATGTTTCATTTATGGACCAAAGATTGATTAATCAATAGCTTAACAAGATTTATTGGAAAAAAAAATCATGTATGGTGTATAAATCCTAAATAGTATTTCTTAAAAATAACAAAAGAGAAAAGGTAATAATTAATATATTAATTGCCGATGGCGTGGATGTTCTAAGATAAAGAGTTTGGTACAATCTCGCAATTCATTTGATTTAATATGTGTGTTAATTTTGCTATTTTTGTTTCTTCATAAAGTCGTACTTTTGAAAACCTATTAATGGAAAACACATTTAACGCTAGACTGGTTACTAAGGCCCAATCTCACAATGTCATGTTATTCTATTCATTAGGGTTTAACATAAGGTTTAATGATAACAACCATTACTTTTGATTCTACAATGTTTGGTTAGCGCTAATGTCCACGTAAATATTTATGTAAAGATAAATATTGGGTCTAACTTCCGGTTAGCAAACATAAGTCTACATTAACAACGCTAAACACTCCGCCATATTGTTTTCAAGTTATTGTCATTATTAAAGTGAGGTTACATTTATTTATATTATGAATGAGTGATTTATTGTATGCTGATCATATTTTTAAGATAAATTACAAGTTCTAAGGACTCCAAGACTTTAAATACTAAAGAGATACTTGGAACCAAAGAATTTTCTGGAATCTATAACGAGGAAGAATTTATTTACAGTTTTGTTTGTACAAAAATACAGTGTTAGAAATTCTCAAAATGATTGAACACCAATTAAAAACAGGTTACACCATGGTTTGTTTATTTTCAATCATTGTTTTATTTATCTATTAATTCAATCAGCAAGATTTCCTTTTTTTTTTTTGCAAAAATATACACTTCGTTAAAGTTTAATATTTTCAAGACATTTAGCAGGAAAATAAATTTGATAAAAATAGAGATAACATTACTCAGATGTAGTAAATTGGACTTGATTTGATTGATTAGTTTTCATAACAGTTCCATATATGTTGGAATGACTTGCTTATATTCTCTAATGTCAAATTACACCAATCCAAGGCTTTGAAACAAATCTAGTAGTACGAGAAAGTTAACGATAAGAACTAATGGAAGGCACCTGTTCGTAATTTGACGATCAATGTAAAATAGTATTGTAAAACACAACACCAAGATTAACCAACGGTTAGACTTTATGAACAGTTAAGTTACAAGGACTTTGACGAGACATTGTAGACTGGCCATAAGTCTTGCTATTAGCACAGCTGTAATTTACTTGATTTAAACTATTTATCTGAGAGTGTACAATCTTCCGTGCAGAACACATACGTATGTATATACATTCATAGGCAATGTTTAAAAAAAGTGATTGTCTATTCACAAAGTTACTCCAACTAAAACATCGTTTTTGCCCAAGGAGATCACATTCCTTGACAACATCATACTATATAAAAGGTATATATATAAAATTAGCTTACCGAAAAAAGGTTTATTTCCTATGATAATACAAAGGACGGAAAAAATAATATTATATTATCATCCAAGAATTTATTTTATCTGCATTATTTTGTTTAACATCTGAAAGTAACTTTTAGCTACATAAATATGTTAGAATAATTACGGTGGAATCTATAGTAACTGTACTTGTATTTTAACAGAGGGAGAGTTGTAAAACATGTTAGGTTCTTAAACTAACTAAACAGAAAGATATTGTGACATAAAGAGTTGTAAAACCCAGTTCTATGGGTTTAGACAAACATACATTTTTATAAAGATTTATCATATCTCTAGGTCAAGAGTTCTCACGATTTCAATAATGTATCTTGTTACGAGAAATTAAAAATTAATGGATTCTTAAATACATAGAAAATCCAAGGAGGGCGGAGACATCTTCCCTATTTCAACCTCAATACACCCCTCTAACATGTCTAGGCCAAAGCCCATATCCGTCCGTAGGATTATTATACTTACTGCTCTAAATCAATAAAGGAAGTATTTATTTGTAAGTTAAAGGTAAAATTCCTGAGCCAAAGACACATCTTCAGATACAATTTCCTAATATAGAATATAGAGTCCATAGCTCAGGTAACCAAATCGATTTAAATTAATAACAGTTTTAGAGCCAGTCTTATGACTACCGGATAGATATTTCTATCAGGAGATTAAAAATTAGTGAACAGATAAAGGTTATCAGACACTTTATTGTCGTGCACGTATTATGAGCTGAATTAATCTATCGAATAGCTATCTGTAGGATAAATACATTTTTATGCAGAGAATGCAAGGTTGGTACTATTTTTCCTGGTGCGCGCATGCGTATAAGCCCTGCTGATACCGCTACAACCTAGCGAGTGGTGACAACGCTCAATATTTGTTAGATAATGGTGGATAAACGAGTACGAGGAAACAGATGGCATCACGTGGGTGCATAATCTAAGTTGTCTTGCAAATACTCGTTTTGGTGTTTACCAAGATGTGGGCAATAATTGGGTACAACGTTTACAAAATTTCATTTATTATCTACTAACATTTAAATAATTTGTCCTTATATAAATATAACTCTACAAATAGCTTGTTAGTTGTTATAAAAGTGTATATCAAATGTTCTTACTTTATGTGTAGTTAGAACCTGGGCCTGTGCTTAATAAACACGTGGACCGAGATTTTAACCTAAAAAGAGATTTTAATAGGCGAAACCTCATGAAAAATATGCGTCACTATGGCAATGCCAATTTTAACATCCAGAAAAAAGCTATCAGGTACTTAAGCCTCCCGATATAAATGTGATTGATAAATACATTTTATCTGGCAGATAAATGCTATCTGGTGTTCATAAGACTCACTTTTAGCTAATCGACCAGATAAAAACATTTAACAGCCAGATTAATATTTATCCAGGAGTCATAAGACCGGCCCTTAGTGGTTAAATATTATTTCATATGTTGTTTTTGTGTTCTAGTTCCACCTCATCAACTGCTCATCTACGACAACTCTGGCCGTCCTGTGACCACGGCAGTTGTTGGTCCTCTGACGGAGGATACTGACTTTGCACTTACCTGTGAAGTAAGGGGAGGTGAGTTTAGTTCATCTTATATCCTTCCCTATCGCTTTCTCTCTCTCTTGCTATCTCCATGGATATATTTCAAGCCCAGATACATTTCTGGACAGATATAGTTTTTACAATGCACTATATCTTCTGGTATAGGAATAGATAACTTTGCTACTTTCATTGATCTGTCTCAATCTCACTTATGGCTCTGACAAATATGAAACTGGAAGAGGTATGAACGATAATGTTTAAAACATTCTATATACAGCCAGTTCCTTCGATGAATGGAAAGAAGGTGTCGTTTTTGGTGTCAGTATGTGTACACTTTTGGTGGGCTTGGCGTACTGATTTGCAATTAGTACCTTCTGGCTCACCGAGGAAAGTGACTTATATGGTTCGATAGATTTTATTCACACTTTATAATTAAATTTTATAGGGCTATACTTCTGGACTTTTTTTTAACTTTAACCCTACCCTTCAAATTAAGAATAGTTTACTAATGAGTGATTTTATTGAATTTTGTTTGGCAAAATAGAATCAAACTTACTATGTTTGAATACTTTACGTTTATACTCTTATCATCCAAAAAAATATCTTAGAATATCCATATTAAATTAGAGAAATTTAAAATAAAATAAAGCCAGCAAATTTTAGCAATTATCTAGTTCACAGATATATATACTTATATACATGTGTTTATATATATATATAAAAATATAGATAAGTTGTATAAATATATATTTTATTTTTCTATTAATACGTGCTTGTGCGTGATCACACACACACACACATATTGGTAAATAGATTTTTTTTTTTTTAGAATTTGTTTGGCTATTAAAGGTATATTTTTTTATCTATATCTTAATAAATATTTCTTTACAAAAACACAAATATTTCTCATTGACTACTTTATATGAGAAAAACAAATTCAAAGATAGAATAGAAAACTGTTTTATTTATTTGATACCAAGCAAGCTCTTTGTCAGCGTAGCTATCATTTGTTACAGTTGAGTCTATCAACGGACACTGGAAGGATTTTTTTCTTTTGTGTGTGTGTTTTTTACGGCAAATAAAACGTCCTTAGCAGGACTAGGGTGTAGTAATCACTGTTAGTGCGATTCTATGTCCTCCCTGTAGGTTAATTCACACAGGGATTACATCCTTCCATGGAAAACTACACGCGATTTGGGGGAAAAAAGAGAGAGAGAAACTTTCTCACACTGTTTTCAACAAAATCTAAAACAAGATCCATTCACACAATTTAACAGTTACCAGGCTAGTAGGGAATAAGGACAGAGTTTGTTGGATTAGATGCAAGCAGGTTTGGTATCGGTCAAATGGATTAGAACCTATTTTCCATCGATGGAAATAATTTAAACAACGTTATTATTATTTCCATCGATGGAAATAATTTAAACAACGTTATTATTTTTACTTACTCATTTACAGAAAGTATTATGATCGTAAACCTTTTTGTACCACGATACTATGATGTATCTTGATTTTTTATGTTTACCAGAGATAAAAATTATGGTGTTTTTACTTTCTCTCTATCTTACAGGTAGAGAAAGTATGGTGATCGTCAAAAAAATCGAAGTCGAGATTTTGATGAATTTTGACGTTTCATGACTTCCTGAATCCGAAAAAGTGGTTTTTTGAATTTCCGTCTGTCTGTCTGTCTGTCTGTCTGTCTGTACCTCCAACTAGAGCCTAAACTATTTTACCGATTGAGCTGAAACTTGATATCTAGGGTTTTCATAGGGTTGCCCCGAGGGGTTTTTGGAATTGGACATCTACCCCTAAAATTAAGGGTAGTTTACTGAAGGGAAAAAACAGAAAAAGTCGATTTTTTCAAAATCGGCTCTAACGATTTTGTTTAAATTTCATTTATGAACATTAATAAATATTCCAAACAAAATGGCTACTTTCAATATTTCGGCAAAATCGCTTTAAGGGCTCCGGTCTGATGCGTAAATTAACATTTTTTATAATAGCTCCGAAACTATTTGAGATGTGAAATCACTTAGCATTACAAATATGTATATATATTTATAATACAAATATTTTATTCGAAACATATTTTTATAAAATCAATAATTTTGTATCTATACGCAATTATATATATATTTTTAGCTTTTTGGACATTAAAGCTTAAGTATTGCGATCGTAAAAAAAACTAACCTGAAATGTTGATGGATTTCGACGTCTCATGACCCCCCGAACCCTAAAAATTAGTCTTTGCAATGCCGTCTGTCTGTGTGTCTATTAAAACTTAAAATTAAGGGTAGTTTACTGAAGGGCAAAAAGAGAAAAAGTCGATTTTCTCAAAATCGGCTCTAACGATTTTGATTAAATTTCATTTATAAACATTAATAAATATTCCAAACATAATGGCTACCCTCAATATTTCGGCAAAATGGCTTTAAGGGCTCCGGTCTGATGCGTCAATTAACATTTTTTTAAATACCTCCGAAACTATTTGAGATATGAAATTACTTAGCATTACAAATATGTATATATATATTTATAATACAGATATTTTATCCGAAACATATTTTTATAAATCAATAACTTTCAATCTATACGCAATTATATGAATTTTTTTTAACTTTTTGGACATTAAAGTTTAAGTATTGCGACCGTAAAAAAAAACTAACCTGAAATGTTGATGGATGTCGACGTCTCATGACCCCCCGAACCCTAAAAATTTGTCTTTGCAATGCCGTCTGTCTGTGTGTCTATAAAAACTTAAAATTAAGGGTAGTTTACTGAAGGGCGAAAAGAGAAAAATTTGGTTTTCTCAAAATCTACTCAAACGATTTTGATTAAAATTCGTATCTAGGCGTTGATTAAGATTATAAATAAACTTGCTATTTTCATTTTCCTATGAAAATGATTTTTAGGGTACTTTACAGAAGCGTTAATTTCCGTATCTCCACAACTATTGGAGAAACTAAACAACTTATCATTGCAAAATTGTAGGACTATCAGAAATAAAAAACTTTTATTTGACATATATTTTTATAAAAGCAGCAGTTTCTGAGATATTTGCAAATATATTAATACAATTTTGTGAGCTTTAGTTGTAAACATATACTACTTAAGTCTTTACGCAATAATTCTCCAATGCCATAGAGTAATTAAATATAAGTAAGTATCTAAAAAAAGTATGTTATTTTTCCTTAAATCTCTTAGGAGAAATGTTTGCATAGCAATGATCTATCTCCATTTTAGACTCAATAGTCAATATTTACATTTTTATTGGTCAAAATGTATAAATGAATAATTAAATATCAATGCGATGACTTGAAGATCTGCAACACCTTATAAAATGTTAAAATTTTAACCAGAAATCGAAATTTTAATACGAAGTGTTGACCCTTGTGGAAGACATTAAACTGTTTGAAATGCTCTTAGGTGGACAAAGATGCGCCTCTTTTCTCATTGATTCTATATCATTGTATATTATTTTATGCGTGTTCTTATGTGGAGTGGTGATGATACAATGTACATTATTCCGTTCAGAAATCTTAGGAGTTTATAGAAAGAGAGAGAAAGTCTGTGCGGTGTGCCGTACCATTTATTTTTTCCACTGACTGTAATAATTTAAAGAACCTTTTTATTTATACTCATTCATAAATAAAATGTATTTTAATCTTGAAGATATTTCACCAGAAGATAATTATTTTGGTCGTTGTATGCTCCTCATTATTTTAAAAAAATCTTATAAATCTCTATGCCCCAAAGTCTATCTATCTATCTACCTGGTGCTATAGCCTAAATGTTTTTATAGATAACGTTAAAAATATATTATTAGATTCTTCATACTTCCAAATAAAATCTTGATTAAAGCCCTACATCTAAAACTGAGTGTTATTTTTTGATGACAAATTTTTTAACAATTTAAAATCATTCCGACTAGTTTAAAAAGAATAAATTAAGAATTTTTTACATGGCAAAGAGTGTTTTTGTTTTCAAAAAACCCTTAGGGGTACTTTACCTAAAATTGACTTTTGAAAATATGAGTTTCTAGGTGGATTTATAATTATTTTTTTCAAAATTTTATCAGCAAACCGATTCAAATAAGAAAATAATAAGGTAGCTTATATGAAGAAAACCTATTATATGTTTGTAGTTCACTGACAGTTATTAGAACATTTGGTTCTAGACAATAATAAGCTGTTTGATAGATTATGTCCGATGTTGTATTAACATTTATTTTGTAGAAATGTTCCCATTAGCTCATGTTTAGTTACATTTTAACTATTTATTTTTTGTGCTACAACATTACGAGAGATAATAATAACTTTATATAATTAGTAAGGGGTGAGAAAGGTAGTTTATAAGATTAAATACTACCAACTTAATAAGGTTAGAGTTTATAATTAAAAACAAACACGTAAAACTCGAATTTGGAAGATCAATTTGATTCAAATGGTTGAGATTTGATTCCAAAACTAGCTTCTGGTACATATTCCATTATTTTCCAGGTACCAGTCACTAAGATAACAAAACATTAGTTAATGTAATGAGATTCTTTGAGTGACATATTTCATAAAAAAATATATATTTAATATATTATTCCATGTTAGGGAATAAGTATTATTTACATTTATTGTAGTTTTAATATAGCAATAAATAAATAATACGGAATTCCGCACGGTCTTTCTTGCTCTATTCTTTAAAAATGGAGATATTTACTCAAAACTCACGTTATATGTGAAACGAAATAATATACACTATCACAACCAAGCATAACTTGCACTATATTTATGTAAAACTTTTTTGAGTCGTGGTTTTAAATTATGTAATTTTATTTTTAAAGAATTTATGTCCTCATTTATATTCTTGGACCGATAATAAAGATCAATATTGGGCACACAACGGTACACACTTTTTATAAAAATTTCGACTTCCGGTTAAAATTTTCGACATTTTATTAGGTGTCACACATACTTATGTCATCGCATTGCTACTAAATTCCTTATTTATAAATTTCGACCAATAAAAATATAAATGTTGACTATTGAGTCTAAAATTAAGGAGATAGATTATTGTTGTACAAACATTTCTCCAAAGAGTTTTATGGAAAAATAATAAACCTTTTGAAATAATTTTATTTAATTACTCTATGGCATTGGAGAATTATTGCGTTAAAGCTTAAGTAGTATATCTTTACAACTAAAGTTTTCAAAATTATTGTATTAATATATTTGCCAATATCTCAAACGGTTGGTTTTATAAAAATATATTTCATAAAAAAGTTTTTATTTTTAATAGTACTGCAATTTTGCAATGATATGTTATCTAGTATCTCAAATAGTTGCGTAATACATACATTTTAGCTTCTGTAAAGTATACGCCATTTTCATGAGAAAATGAAAATAACAGTTTATTTATAATCTTAATCAACGCAAAGATGCGAATTTTAATCAAAATTATGACCAATTTTGAGAAAATAGATTTTTTCTCTTTTCGCCCTCTAATAAACTATTCTTAATTTTAAGTTTAAACAGACACACAGAGCATTGACCAATTTTTAGGGTTCGGGGGTCATTAGACGACAACATCCATCAACATTTCAGGTTAGATTATTTTATGGTCGTAATACTTTACCTTTTGTGTTTGAAAAATTAGAAAATATAAATATTTGCGTATCGTGTGAAAGTTATTGGTTTTATAAAAATGTGTTTCTTATAAAATATTTGTAATATAAATAGATCTACATATTTGCAATGATCAGTAATTTCATATCTCAAATAGTTTCAGAGATATGATAAAAAATGATAATTTACTCATCACACTGGAACCCTTAAAGTTATTTTGCCGAAATATTGAGGTTAGCTATTTTGGTTGTAATATTTATAAGTGTTTAGAAATGAAATATAATCAAAATCATAAAAGCCGATTATGAGAAAATCGACTTTTTCTCTTTTTACCTTTCTGTGAACTACCTTTAATTTTAGGGTAAGATATCCAATTCCAAAAAGACCTTGTGGCAACCCTATGAAAACCCTAGATACCAAGTTTTAGCCTGCTCGGTAAGATAGTTTAGGTTTTAGTCGGAGGTACAGAGTAACAGACAGATGGAAATTCAAAAATCACTTTTCGGTTTCAGGGAGTCATGAAACTTCAAGATTCATCAAAATCTAGAGTTCGATTTTTTTACGATCACAATACTTTCTCTACTTGTAAGATAGCGAGAAAGTAAAAATGTATTATAAAACATGTATATAATTTTTTTAATATAAAGTGAGTTATACTGCCTAAATTTAGTTAGATAACTGAACTTAAAATGTCGTTAAAATCTAGTCAATATCCATTTGTATTTATGGATACGTATAATAAACTATGTGATTGCTTATCTTATATTTTAGATGATGGAAATAAATGGGTTTGAATCACGGGTGAGTGTAGTGAGTATGAATTTTAAATAAATTGTTTTCACGCCACAAAATAAAGGGTACGATCCCTCTAAATTTCACCATACTTGTACCAATCCATTAGTTTAGTTAAATTAGGATTGTCACGTTAAGTGGTAGGATAAGTTTCAAATTAAATTAAATTTCAGATAATTATAAGAGGATTTATTAGTTAAAATACATCTAAATTAGTTTTAGAACTAAAAGTATTTCAAGCTATCTCTAAATACAATATTATTCATTTTATTTTAAAATTGAAGGATATATATATGATAATTTGCTTATATGCATACACTAATGTGATTTTAAAATTTCATATTTACATTTTGCGACAGCCACTTTATTTAAAACAAAATCAATTTTAATCATAATACACGTTTATTATATTCGACTGTTTCAAGGCATACAATTTAAATAACTTATTATTATATTTGTTCCCATTCTTCCTTTTTACAATAAACTGTTTTTCATTTGTAGAACAAAGTCTTCAATCAAGTTTTATTACTCACAATTTTCTTTGTCCTTCTTTCCTCTCCTACCATCTTCTGAGACTCACTCTCTTGAACTGAAATGCCTTGAATTGCTTGCTTTCATACCCATTTCTCTTTCCTTTTTATTTGCTCATCTTACCAAACTCATGATTTCTAAAATCATTGACGCCTCCTCGCTTTCCTTCTGCACTTTAATGCTCTTAATTCTGATTCCGAGATTACAATTTCCGTCCTATCATCTGTAGACCCCCAACTCCCCTACATTTACCCTTTCCAGCCCTCTCTATTACCCACGTACCCCCTTACGGAAACCTTCTTAAATAGCGTTTCTTTGTGTTCCTTTAAATCCTTTAAATGACTCGTTTTGCTTTAAAATTGTTTGCTTCTCGTGAAAACTAACATAAAGAGGTTCAAAATCGGTATGCTGTTTGAAACACGCCGGGGCTTATGGTCTAACCAAACCAACCCAAATATTTACTATACCAATAATTCTTTAAGGGTTGTGAAAACGCTTTGCCAGTTTCTCTGTGGCTTTGTCCTGTTTATTTTACCCTCAACAATTTCCGATTTTCAACCCTTACAGTTTATCCGTATTTATTTAAATTAATGAGATTTATAGTTTATGTGTACCAACATTTTGTTTGAAGACAGTTAGAGACCATTTAAGTAAAACTATATTTACGAGACAGAGCAAAGATTCAAACCCCGACCTTCTTGTTAACGTAAACTTATTAACGTTTTTGTTGTAAAAATTATATTATATTGATCTATTTTATACTAATGGATGTCTACCTATTGGTGGAATAAACAACAATATTGTTAGTTATAAATCCTCATTAATTTAAATAAAAACTGATAGCCTGGAAGGATTGTTGAAAATTTTAAATTTTTGAGGGAAAAATAAACATAACTATATATATATATATATTCTTGTATCTATATTTATGGTATATATACCGTATATATAACCTTATATATAGCTACGAGAATTTTCTTATATATATACATATATATATATATTCTGCTAGATGAAGGAGCATATGGCGCGTTGGCGTATTAAATTATATATATATGATAAATTTATAGATATAAATAAATGTAATTTGTGATCCTTTATATTTACCAGGGCATATACACTACCAGTATAAGGTACATTCATTGGTAAACGCGTTCATAATTATTTGATTAATTGTATTCTTGGTTGCAATGTTTGTTAACATATGTCATAGTAATCTCTAGATATTTTTAATTACTTCAGACAGTAAAAATTTTATAGCGTACAATTTCAAAAATATTAACAGGAAAACTTACCATTAATATGCTACATTCAAGACACATCCATCCACCCATCGAACTGTATGGATATTACTACTGGAATTGGCTACATGTCGATATTTCGTTTGGCTTCTAAACTTTTCCTCCACCCCACTTCTTTCCCCCCCCCCCTTTTTTTTTAACTTGCAAGTATTTGAAGAAGGAAATAAGTTAGATTGCTTCGTGGCTTCAATCGATATTCCATCTCGAAGGTCACAGTTTTCTTGAAATAAATACAAGCAACGAATAAGTTTTTCGCATGTCCTCGACTTGTCCAAGAATATAAGCGTGGTTGCTAGAAATGATATTGGGGAAAAAAAAAATTAAGGGGGTTGGGGTGGATTAGAGGGGGTTGAAAGGAGTTAATCTAGTTTAGTTAGGGATGGGTTTGGAAAGGGGGGAGGGAAAGGTTCGAAGCCTGTGAGCGATTAAGAACGCCTGCTAGAATGACAAACGCAGTCGATTAGTTTTGTCAGTGCCTCGAACTTTTCTCTACCTTTCGTATTTCGTTTTTTTTTCTGCTGTTTTTAAGAACGATAGAAAATGGGACGAGATAAAAAAAAAAGGAGTAACAAAAATAAAGGAAAGACCAGTGAAACATCTTGCTCAATACAGACCCGAGCTAATAGCAAAGTTAAGTTAAGTAAAGTAAAGTTTCGTGTAGGGTGTCTTTAAGATCAAAATTACTAAGCGTACCGAAAGTTACACGCTCCAACTATTCGACACGTTTACGTTGATCCAAAAACCTTTCTCGTTCGTTTAACACTAAAACGTCTCCTTATTAGAGATAAAGTTTGATCAACGCTTTTAGTTTGTTTATTATTGAGTTTAAAAAAAATCCATAACCTCACCCCGCGAGAGAGTTATACCGTCTAAGTGGCCACCGCATGTTGGCGAGTATAATAGTGGCAACATTTTGGAATATATAGTGTCATGTTGTCAGTACAGCGAACACTCCGGCCGTTTATCTCAGTTTTCTAGACTGGAGCCGCTACTTATTTTATTCAAGTAGCTCCTCATTGTCCTCACGAGGCTGAACTGACTCTGTTCCAGACCCAGTGTTTCATATAAAAATCTGTAAGCACTGGGGATCCATTATTAGTAAAAAAATTTTTTTTATATATTTAGATAGCTATTATTACATAAAAAGCTTTAATTTATTTTAATTTGTTAATTTTTAATGTTTATATTTTATTTGTAATGTGACTCAGGTTACTCTCATTTGATTGGTTCTAAATACATATATTCAAGTCTTAAAAATGTATATTCACATTCTTTTTTTATATGACTAAAATTTTTACGTATTGTATGCTAATTTATTATAACTATAACATCTTCTTTATTTTTAAAAATTAGCTAATTGATTTATATTCTCTAAACTATTCCTTTTATCTTTTAAGTTTCAAAATTGTACATTAATTATAAAAAAATGAAACAATTAGGGAAATTTAAGCTATGACTAACGTGAAATATATTTTGATATAAAGGTAAAAGGTTAAAAACAAATATTGATCCTTACTCAAATAAATAAAGTCATCTTCTACCAGTGTCACAACTCACAATGTAAAGTGTTAAGATAATTATTAAGGATTAGTTTAGTGGTTTTGAAGCATGCTAATTATTATTTTCATAATAAATAACTCAATATGAACATATTTCCAATAAGTAGGCTCACCAACTGTTTTAATAAACTTATTCTACATCATATTAGTCTTTCAAGGAACCCTTAATTCTTTTTATAAATATAAACTTTAAAAAACCTTTCTAAAATATGGAGACTTTTGTCAAATGTTTCTTTTTTCTTTTGAACATTATTAAATGTCAAGTATATTCGCAAATGTAAACTAATGGTATAAAAAAAGTAAATAAATAGTTCATAGGAAATGTATTCTCATTTTCTTGGTTTTTGTTTCTAGTTGAATGGATTTTAAACATAAAAACATGGGGATTTATTTTGATATTAGGTCTTATTTATAGCTTATATATTTGTTAGAATTTGTTGAAGACATCTAGCTAATTATACGGGCTGTATGTGATTTAATTACTCTGATGAGTTAAGAATGAGTAGGGTTTAACTAGAGGAAAGTTACTCGAAGATACGTATGAAGGAGAGCTAAACATAATTAAGTTAAAAAACCTTATCATTAAATACATCAGGACTCGAACTAACAGAACACAAGGAATTCTGAAAATTGAAAAATGACACCTGGACACGGAATCGAACCCGGGACCTCTGGCTTAGTACGCCAATGCTCTAACCACTGCATTGGCGTACTAAGCCAGAGTCCCGGTTCGATTCCCGTGTCCAGGGTCATTTTTCAATTTCAGAATAGATATCTAGGTGGAGTAATCCCACTAATAAGCATAAATAATAGCTTGCTATTAATTCTTAGAACACAAGGACTTGACATTCAGTATGCGTGCCCACCAATATGGATAACTTCAAACAAAACCCAGAGAGTACATAGTTTGTGACCCCACAATAGTTCTTGTCCTAGGATTTCTGGGCAAGATGTTCTCTTTTCGGTCTTGTCATCTCGCCTTGGGTCCTGACACTGTTATCGGTGCCTGACCCCATTGAGAAAGAAGGCTGGAAGGGAGGATGTTAGATTTTCCCTTGGCTACACACACACACATACACACACAAACATATATCTTCAAGAAGTCCCCTCCCTGCACGTGTATCGAGGAGGGTAAAGTGTGTTCTAATGGGTGCCTTGGGTGTCGTTAAATATCCAAAGTCATGACGCCACCGCCTTGAGCTGAAGACGTTTGTCCTCATCTCTGTAGTCGAGTTTGAAGTCAAGGAGAAGAATGACGGCTTGGCTGGATGAACATATTGGTTGATAAACTCAACACTTTAAAATTAAACTTTAAGGAAAGGTAACCCTATCCCGTTTTATAATTTAATATTATCTGGACTTTTTCCACAACTCTTAAATAAATAAAAAGTACGACACAATCAAACAAAATTCTCATTTTTTGTATAAGAGCTTAGAAGATTTTAAATACCTAATAGTTTTACATTAATTTACCCTTAAGTAAGTTTTTATGAGAAAAACTTACACATCTTTCTGCAAATCACAATAAACCTTCTTTTTATATTACATTTTAGGCAAATTTGTTCAAATATTTTTAGCAAATCTCAAATTATATTAAAAAAAATTTGCTAGCCATCCTAAAATGATTTGTAATTTGTAAACTATAAAAACGTATTATTATTTATTGTGAACAATTATTTCAGGAAATGCATTTTAAGCTCATGCCTTATTTTAAAAGTTTTTAAACTTTTATAATATGTCGTAAGTAAACTATTCTTATATTTCTTTATTAAATCTTTTTAATATGGACCATTTAAAATAGTATTAGGTATATCTATCATTAATAACACTGTAATGTGAATTGATATATTGATAAATTAATAGCTAAACGCAGTTCAGTTGAAGTAAAATGATGTCCTAACAGACAACTGTGAGGGTGGTCCAATCAAGACGTAATTCATTGTGATCTTAGTTCCGCCACATGAATGCCCTGAGGTCACCGAGAGGGAGGGGCGAGTGATAAGTAAGATTACATGTCAAGGGAGTTTTCAAGTGGTTTTGTGTTTAGCTAGACAAAGCAGCAAAAATAAATAATACTTTTAAATAAGGGCAATCTAATCGTGGGAGCGTTCAAATGCCAAAGTGGTGTCATAAGAGGAGAAGCCTATTTTGGCTGGTAATGTTGCTCCTCTAAGGAGGAACAGTAATACTCGTATAGTGCCGCCTCATCTTTAAACTATTTATTTAATTGGTCTTATCATGAATACTTCCAGCCTCTATGACTAGTGGTGATCTATTTAAAGGTTTCTTTAGTTACTGTTTTAGTTACAGACCATTCTGTAATCATTAACCACAACGCAATAAAAATCCACTATACGATCATATTCAATTTAATTTGCCTTAAACTTTCAGTAAATAACCACGATTACATTATAATAAGTGAAAGCCACACAAGAAAATAATAGTGCCATAATTATTATGGAAACAGAATGCTACAACCCTTTTACCTCCTTCTGCCAACATCGCCCGCCATTTGATTGATATGTTCCTTTCTTTGTACCTCTAATGCATTTCTCTCTTCCATAGCTTCGTCTATAATGTTATATTGTCAAACTATCATGTTTTAGTATATGGCCTACCATGTTAATTCTCTTGGTTCCATAACGTTCCAAAGTTCTCTTTCTAAATTTTCTTTTCTTAGCACTTTCGAGATAATACCCTAAAACATATAAACAATAAGGTTTAGCAAAATTGCATCAAATGTTTCAGTTCTGTGGTCAGGGATAGAAAAACAGACCAGTAAACAGATATAGGTTAAAATAAAGTCCCCTTTTCTGTGTTCGGATACAAATAAAATGTAAAGATTCATCATCTAGAGGTCCAAAATGTTCACGATACAATAATTTCTCTTGATATGAGAATGTGAAGACAAACTTAAAAGTAAATTTAAGTTTAAGAATGTTGTTATTTGTTTCTCAAATGTAGATTTTTTTCATTGAATATTTTTATAAGAAAATAAACTGTCATAAATATCTAACAGTTCTTTACTATGTGATACGTGTCCTAGATTCATGATACATGGCACAGCTCTCAGTGATAGGGGCCCTAAATCCATGATTATCTGGCACAGCTTTCAGTGATAGGGTCTTAAATCCATGATCCATAGCTTAGTGTTCAATGACAAGTGTCCTAACACGGTGATACCACTTTTTTGTAAGCCCTTATATGTTCTTTGCCACTTTTTTCTACTACTTTGTATCAATGATCTGTCATTTCACAACTTAGACACATAAAAACATCTACAACATAGTCCTTATGGAGTCCTTCACATTCATAATGGTACCCTGTATAAAAAAGTAGAATTTCATCCATTCAACACATGTTTTGTGGACCAAAATTTTTTTTCATATATTTTAACAAAGTAGAGATTAAAATATGTAGGATTTAATATATTTTGTGTTTATCTATTTTGTATTCCCTTTCATGATAAATTCTCTTTGAAAAATAAAACCTTGTATACCTTCCAAAGACTTTCTATGGTGGCAGTAAAGCATGCATTTGGATTACATTCAAAACTTCAAAAACAATACATTTATATACTCGTATATACTGTGTATAATTACATACACACAATAACATATTTAACTAAAACAAAAATGTATCTTGAAAAAGTTTTATTTCTACTATATTTTCTCCTGAATATTTTTCCAAAAAACATTTTATTTCATAAACGCTAACCAAACAGAACTGTATTTGTTTATTGGTATTGATGTGCTAATCATTTGTGTCACTAGAAATTAGCATTATATTCGCATTCAATCCCACATTGGCGAACACAGGGAGAATTCTTTTCCATCCGCTTCCAAAAATTTTATTTTTAGCCAAGCACATCCACGTACACACATACAAACACACACACACATTCACACCCGTACTATACATACTCGCACACTAATTCCTCCCTTACCCCCCCATTAACTATCGCATCACAGAGACACAATGCTACACATTTGGCCATTGTCACCTGTTGTTATTTGTTGCATAGATAATCACAGTTCCGCTTTCATTGATTTTTAGTCCTGAATAAAACCGTCGTGTGTCAAACTCAGATTATCATATTAGAACAATGTAGGTGAAACCCTGGTGACTCACGCACTGTGAATAACACTCGTCAAAGTATTACACATTAAAAAATATGTATATGTTTTTAAAAAAAGACTCGTTGCTTTAGATTGTTCCCTAAGGTAATATTCACGAATGATTAAAAAAAACTCACAACATTCATGAATTAGTTTGGAAAATAGTTGTGTCACAGGGATTTTTTTTAAAAAAAGTAACCTGTCTAAAATGATAGGGGTGGTGTATTGATTTGCATTTAGGACTGACTCGATATTGAATGAGCTGTCAACCCTTAACCCCCTACCCCATTTCAAATATCAATTAAAGTGATATCCGTGTAGTATTAAAGTACCAAAACTTCCATCGACCTATGTCAAGGGTTCAAATCTTGATCGAATATATTGAAGTTGTTTTCTTTCAAGATTGTTTCAACTTGCTTTCTCTATTCGATTTCTCTCATTATAATGTGGGTGCATTAAATAGAAGCTAACCTACTCGTATTATTATGGTAAATATAAAAATAGATTATAATCTAGGAATGTAACTGGTATGATTTACTTCTCACTGTTTTCACACCCTCCTCTTAATATAAGCGTTTGTAGAGCATCTTGCACCCTCATTATCCAAGAATAGCAGGATTCTGTTTTAACTTGACCATTTGGCATTTCGTCTGTTTGTATAACCTGGTATTTATTACGTGACAAATGTAAAATACTATAGTAAATTTTAACGCAATTTGGCAATGATTTTTTTGAGCCTAAGCCACAGATAAGTATACACTAGATCCTCAGCCTTACGGAAGTTTTGATGCGGTCCTTAAGCCAGGTTGAGTATATCAACACTTGGATCACTAATGCCAATGCTCAGTGATAAAAACATTTCCAAATGTGCAAGTTGTTAAGCGACTCACTTTTAACAGGTTCACCATAAGGGGAGTATTGTTATTATAATAGACAGAACAGACAGTCTGCGCAAACGTTTTGTGAGGTGGGATTATGTGAATAGGGGGTTGGGTCGCTACCTGAAACTAGTTTTGTGAAAGCCTGCCAATTGACTCGATATGGATATTTGTATCCTCTCTCTAGTGAAACCAAGTTTAAAATGATTATTTTTTAATCCCCTTGATGGCACCTAGCGATACTCGTGTTGAATTGCTCAAGCTCTCCCACGGGGCGCAGCCATTTTACCCGAGGGCTGTGGGAAGGGTGTATGTCTGAGGCCTAGGCCAAAACATAAATGTATGTACTGTAGTATTTAAATCTGGTTAAGATTTTCCATATGACGATTGCTCAAATGTTCTTTGTTTGATAGGCTATATTAAAATATGAACTAGTCCAATAAAAATAGTCTTAGCTCAATATTAGATATTCACTAAGTACAGTACATTAATCGTGTGAAAACAATGTTATTTCCAGATAAAGGAACTGAGGGATGATGTTAATATGAACTTGTAGCATAGTTTGTATATATTTATTGAAACTTTTGTTGCATACCTTTATTGAAATACTAAAGAAGACTGCAACTTCACCCCATCCTACTAGCTTAAGCTCCATACCACGGTTCATTCAAGAACAAAAAGACAGTTGCTGATTCACTGTATGCTATATATATATACCTTTAACCCACAAGCCACGGAGGAATGTGGCAATGGCCACTATTCAGAACTACTCCCGGCACGCTGGTTTTTCTACTGGATATGTGACTTTTGATGCAGAGGATGAAATGCCACTCAATGAACTGATATAATTTATCAATGACAGTTCTATGGAAACTGAAGAACTTATCGATACGGACTATGAAGTTTTTTGTCTGTTTTTAGGTACACGTCTTACTACCCATAATAATAACTAAGCTAGTGTAATAGAAATAGTAGAATACAGAGAGTATGTATCCACCTTTTTGAAAAGGGATTGTTGAAAAACATTAAGGAAAAACCTCCCTTGGCACAACCAACCAAGATTCCAACTCCAATCTCCTCGTCATAAGTTGTCAAGTTAATTAATCCACCATTGAGGACATCAGAGGTGGTTACAACACGAAACTAATAGATATTAAAGATGACTAAGAGGATAATCAAGAAAGTATCTTGATAGTTAAAGAGGTGTTCTAATATTTTAGTACAGTTCCAAGGTTTATTGATTGTGTATGCAATGTGAAATCCAGTGTGGAAAAAGGGCATTCTCATGATAAGTATATATAGAAATATTAATTCTAATGGTATACAGAAAGCAACACCACATAAAAGATTATCTGAATGTTAAATAAAATTGATTTCATAAATGTATTCTGTTTGTGATATTTTGTTTTGTTTGTCTATCACTTAGTCTAAAGTGGAAACACATTTCATTTTTAGTGCACTTCGAACATTAGTTGGTGGTTCTAGAATTTTTGTTGAGCTATCCTTTTTTCTGGGTAAGATATATTATAAGAACACCAAATCATCCATTTTTAGAATGTTTATCTCTTTTACCGTTTGTTTGTTGCCAGAAAACTCAAAACGTAGAGAGGGGACTTCTTCTGTTGAACTCCTTATTTTTCAGAATACAGGGTTAGCTATATACGATCACTTTAGCTCATTGGCAAGCGAAGCAGTGTCGAAAAAACCGGGGGTAAGCAGCTAGCATTCGTTGCAGCTGGTATTTCAGATACATAAGATGGTATGTGATATGAGCTTCAGCGTGGAGGAGAAATGGAGGGGGCAAGTCCATATTTAACGTAGATCTTTGTACTTACATATAATACTGCTCTCAGCTAAGTTTAATTCTTTTCTAAAATTTTAAGTTGTCGTATGTGTTGCTGTATTTTTTATTTGCGAGCAAATCCGATTGCTAGCGCTCGTTATTAATAAAACTACAAAATAAAACCTAGGAAGCACAATTTAATACAATTTGACGAATATTTTGTCATATTACGCATATTGAGTTTAATTTTTCCATTTCATTCATCCAGACGAACACACGAATATGCAAAAGTACTAATTTATTAATCTGGAAAACCGGATTGAAAAACTATTGATTTTGCTATTGGTAGTTATCTTGAAAAATATCACAGTTATTAGAGGTCATAAATTAATAATTCAAACGATTTTAGCTAGGTTTTCAAATAATATCTATCTATAGCTTTACCAAGATCATAAATATCACGTTAATTATTTGTATCTGTAATACAGGGTCAGGCAGTCGAACGGCAAGATTCCAGGAAGGGCTGGTGGGCGTGGTGGGGGGTTGTGAGAGCAGTGGACTTGACCTTTGGCATCTAGACACCCAGAATTTAGTAGCCATGGAGCTTCGGTCGAGTGAGCATTGTGCGTTTGCCGTAAAGGCGTTTTACAAAAATGAGGATATTTTCGTTGGCGCTCAACGCACCTTCTGGTGAAAGTTTCGTTCACGCCTGCGCGATCCCACGCCTTCTGCAAAAGCTATCGGCCCGTTGGTGAGAAATTTTGAAGCCACTCTTAGCACTACACAGAAAAGAGGTGGTAGTGAAAAAACCAGCTGGACCCCTGAGAATATTGATCGTGTGCGTGTAGCCTTAGAAAGAAGTCGGCGAAAATCGGCTGGATGACACAGCGTGCAACTTTATTTCAGTAATCGAACCGTGAGAAGGATTCTGAAGAATGACCTCCACTACCATCCATACAAATTCAGGTTATACCAGACCTCAAACCTCTATATTATAATAGCGAAGTACGCTTTTGTCAACAGATATTAAATCTAATTGAACAAAATGAAGAGAGAGAGTTCACAGCTTGAGGATGAGTGACGAAGCCCATTTTTTACCTTAGTGACCTCGTCAACAAGCAGAATTTTTGGTACTGGGCTGAAAATGAGCCACACAATCTCCACGAAAAACCCCTCCATTCAGAAAAAATTACGGTTTGGTGCGCAGTATCATCTAGTGGAATAATCGGCCTTCCTTTTTTTTTAAATGAACACAATAATATGATGACGGTGAACTCTGATCGCTACGCTTACATGTTGATAACTTCTTCCCTGCCTGCACTCGATGACTACGACCAGATGAAAACACACTTTTATAGCAATATGGCGCAACTTGCCATATTGCGGAGTTTCAATGCATTTTCTGAGGCTCGCATTTCCTGGTCGTCTCATCAGCAAGTTCGGTGATTCACCGTGGTCTGCCAGTTCACCAAACTTGACGGCTCCTGACTATTTTCTCTGGGGATACCTTAATTCCCAGGTTTTCAAGGAGAATCCACCAAGGACCAGGGATGATTTGAAGGAGCGAATTTGGCAAAGAGGTAAACAACATTTCGTTGGAAATGCTACGCAACGTCATGGGCAGCTTCACTCTCAGGCTCCGACAATGTGTGTAAAACCAAGGACGCCATCTTACTGACACCATATTCAGAAAAGGAACATTTTCCAGGTAAACTAGTAATTTCCATTCATGTACATTACATTTATGTAAAAAAAATTAAATACAAATTAAATTTTCATTTTTTGCAATTTTTTTAAATATCTTGCTGTTTGACTGCCTCATCCTGTAAATAGAAAGCTAACCTCATAACTTTAGAAGAGATATTTTCTAATATATATTTAATATTATTATTTTTACCAATATTAAAATAAGCATATCTTTAAATATGAAAGATATGGATGGTAGTCCCCATACTCTACTGAATTATATAATAAATATTGTATAAAATCTTTGAGAATAATTTGTAATATTATCAAACAGTAAACAATTTATCTCAAATTTGATATATTGTTTTGTAGTAGTGCTATTATTAAGTAATATCTAGACTTTACTAATAAGATAATAGTCCTTGACAAATCACTCTTGTAATTATTCTGATATTACATTGTTTTGTACGTTTAGCTATTCAAAGAAAAAATATTTTAATGTTCTTTCATATCAAGTTGCGTGATTCTAGCTATGTGTGATTCCAAAAACTACTTTTTTGTTTGTTCTGACCCAATCTGCCCTATTATATCGGACATTAGCTTTCGTACAACCATTACTGGTGCAACACTTTACTTTACGATACTTTTCTTCAAGTAAAGAACATTTTATGATTTGTAGCCTAGACTATATAAACAGCGTGACGGCGAATTTATAACTTTTTAAAGATATTTTTACATATAATGTTTTATAGAGTTTTAATGGATCGACCCACACTAGTTATAGGATAATATCAACCTCAAGAACGAAGTATCTATTTCCCGTTAGTAAGGATGAAAAAACTATCGAAATTAAATATATTTTTGTACAATTTCCTTTAATCTTCTCTATTTAAATAAGTAGGAACACACTTAACTGACCTGAACTATGATGTGGTCATATGAAGATTTTTAACTTCTAATTAAATATAATTTAACTTTTTTTTTACTAATGACACGTGTAACAAAAATAATAAATGTTTAAATTTTATTGAACTTTTGATACTATGAATAAAATAAATAATTTCTAACAAAGGGATTTATTAGTTCAGATCTTAATTTCCTGCCAAGGGCAGCATATGTGGTTTTATTTGTCATAAATTTCTTTTCATCCCCACGTCTCATTATTGGTCATTAATTTCTTTTCGTCCCCACGTCTCATTATTGGTCATTAATTTCTTTTCGTCCCCACGTATCATTATTTGTCATTAATTTCTTTTCGTCCCCATATCTCATTACTAATTTGGACTATACACCTAAGAACTAATTAAACTAATGTGTTATGACTGAGAAGTTTTTAGTTTAGAAGAAATGTACCAATATTTTAAGGTTGGAAACCATTTTGTAAAAAAACACATTGTCAGTGCACCCATCTGTGATTTGATCCCCTATATCCTCATATTCAGCAGTCCAATCCATTGCGAGAGTGACCTATTAAAGGCCCATCTACTGGCTCAATTATCTCTGTAAACTTGCCTGCACAAACTAGTTTTAATATGAAGACGGAGTTTACAGGGATTGATAATTCTTACAAACCACGTTCTGTTTGTTTCTAAAGCGTGGACTGTACTATTAAGAGAAATTCTGTAAAATATGTATTTGCAAATCAGGATTGTACAGCTAAGCTGGAACATGTAGAGACTCTACATAGTCTTCTCCTTGAAATCTGCGTGGATGTAAGGTCAGTCTTGAGTGAAGAAGAGCTTTATTTATTTTAAATCTGTTACTAAATTGTTAAATAATAATAAGAAGCATAATAAAATAAATAGTACGGTGCACAACACAGAATTTCTCACACTTTTATCTTAAAATATAGATTTTTTTTTACTAAATACTCGTAAGATATTGTGAAACTAAATATTAGGTCTATACGTTGTTGTAGAAACATATCAAATATCATAAATGAAATGATATACACTGTTACTTACTTACTCTTTGGCACTAGGAACTAGGAACACGGTAATAGAAAAAATCAGATAAGAGAAATATCTTTGTCCACCAAATAGCATAGGAATCAAATTAATTTTCGAAGATCAGAAAGGAAAATTATATCATCTGCCTATAGCTCAGAAATTGTCTTATTATAATATATTTCAGCTAAAATATTTCTATCCTCTAAAGCAGAGGTTCCCAATTTTTTTTGGCCACGGAACCCTAATTGATCATACTTTTTTTGGTGGAACGCCATTTTGATAACAACAAAAGTGATTGTACCTTGTAGTGTAGTTTGAATATTTTCATGTTTGACATGAAAAGAAAGAATAATTATAAATAAAAAATAATTATTATAAGTATTATAAAACATTTATCATACAAAAAAAGTAACTATTTAATGTGAAGAATGAAATTATTTCACATATTTACTTATAATAGCACTAAAATTAGGCTTAATGTCTGACAATTGAACGCGAAGATCTGGAGCTGCATCCAGTCTGTTTCAGTACTTGTTTTTGGTGTAAGCGTAAGCTGAAAAACCAGTCTCGCATCGGTAAGTCGTAACAAACGGAAGCAGAACCATAATAGCCTTCTCAACGACTGCAGGGTATTCATCTTTAAGTCCAATCCAAAAGTAATTCAAATTAGAATCTTCTGATTCGAATTTTTGTTTTAGAAGGGATGAACACTTAATGTCGATCAAATTCTCATACTCTGACACAGTTAGCATCGATGGTTTGGTTAGATTTGCGAATGGATTCTGTAACCAGGCGATGTCCTGAAACTTCTCCGGGCGCGGCTATGTTATGACCGTTTTCTACGAACGTTTTAGTTAATTCTCAGACAGAACTCGGAACCCCTTTGACAGAGTTAAAAGAAGTAGATGGTTTGAACTGTGGTTACCAATTAGAGACAGTTATTCGACCAACAGCTTATTAAATGAAATGAGATATGAATCGAATGATTAGATAAATCATCTTTGGTTTTATGAATATACTTACGTTAAATACACATTAGTGACTCGACTGTTGCATACACTCATAGTTTAAATTGTTTAAAACGATCTGATATATAGAAGAGCTTGGAATAGATTGCACTTACTTGACTGACCGTGTAGGTATTTGAGAAGTAGTTCCATCTTAACCGTGCTTACTTAAGTTAAGGCTGTTACATGGGGAGAGCGTTTTGAATTTTGGAAATCCCGCATTTTTGAAGAAGTGTTTTCATATTTTTAAATATGGTTTTCACTAAACTGTAGGCGAAATCTATCAACAGGTCCCTATCTCACTATAAAGTTTAAATTTTAAGGTTAAAATTCCTAGAAAAAATTCAGCTACGCTTTACGCCAATATTTGTACCTCTGAGATTAAAGTAAAACGATAGAGATCTAGAACTAGCCATCCTCTATCAAATACAGTCATTCTTTGATAGGGTCACAACAGAAAATTTGAAGCAAATGCAGGATTGTTTTTTAAGGTTATAGACATTTAAAAAAAATTAAATATAAAGTTTAAACTCTTTAACTGGTCAAAACTTAAGCCTAAATGTTGTTGAAAACCATTCTAAGAAATATCAAACCACTTCAAATATAATCCATAGTTTCGAAACAGTTGTAACGCTTTCAGTGCTCCCCCATGTAACACCCTTGCACAGTTAGACTGAATGAGCTTAAGCTAGCGCGTAGAAGGTCATTAGACAATTCTATAAAAGAATTGAGTTTCTAGTTGTCAAATTGATTTTATTTTTCTTGTTGTTGTAATGATCTCAGAATTAAGTCAATATTATATTATTAGTAAATATCAAGATAATTAAATAGTATATAAAATCAATCTGATATTTAAATTTTTGAAATAAATCATTAATATAAATGATATTAATGCCGCAAAACTATAAAGCTAGATAAAAATGTTTCTTCACTTATTTATTGCGAAAGGGAGGTCTGAGAGTTGCTATGGACTCATTGTATCTAAGATCCCCAAAATTTAGATCCATCCTCGGTGTAAAGAATAGTTGAGAAGAGATTCTATTCACACATTCTTCAAAAGAACCAATAACATTTCAGGCGGCGAAACACCTTCTACCGACAAGATTTTATTTCTTTTTCTCTCTATCTTCTTCTCTCTTTATCTCCATCTCTATCTTTGTTGATAAAGGAAATCAGGTAAGTGTGTGATGTAAACATGAACCGTGTAGAAGTTTCCTGGACTCTAAAGAAGATCTGCACACGCTTTTATTGTATAAAAAGCCCCCCCTTGCCCCACCGATCCATACGAAATGTAACATTCGATCTATAGATCCAAAGTATGATAAAAAAAAACTGGTGGAGGGGCTGGACTGTAGACTTGGGCAAACTTTTAGTAAGGGCGGAACGTGAACTCCTTGGTACAGAAATAAAAATACACCGAAAGAATAAAACAACTAAAACTTTGGGAATAAATTATACCCTTTATATAACCTTTATATGGCTTATAAACCAAGAAAAGTTTATTTAGGATTTCATCCTAAGGTACAAAATTTGTTTTATCCCTAACTCTATGAGAGATGGATTAAGAACAACTCTTATTTTAGTGGTGAACAATAAGAACTTTACTTTTATTTGTTTCAGATCTCTCTCTAATTAATACTTCTCTTAGAACACCTTTATACATTGTGCTCACAGATTTGAACAGATTTAAACAAACGACCACTCATCTTAACGGTTAGGAGTCCAGGATGTCGGAAAAATAGTAGTTATACACAAAAATCCTATTTTCACAGATAATTTTCAGTTTTTCTTTCTTTATTTAATCACCATGGAAACTTATTTGTTGCATGGCTGTAAAACTCTAAATAAAATATATCTCTTTGGCTAAAGAATAATAACTCAATCTTTATTTGTTGTTTCGAACACATCACAATTTTCTATTTGGATGAATATTTATCTTTGGGTGCTGGTCATAACACATCTAAATTGAGATTCCTAAACTGGGGAAACATTTATTTTTGTTTAAATACGTTTATGTAAGTATTATAAGCTCATAAACGATAAAAGTAAATTGAATAATGTTAAAAAAAATTGCCATTTTAACGATCTAAGTAATAGTTTTGGTGTTAATTTTTTTTAAATGATGTGTTTTGTGATTTTGATGTTCATTTTATTCAAATAATGGGTTTTGATGTTCATTTTAGCAAATAGTAACACGATACAAACACATTAGCTAGTATACGTTTTCACTTTACCGCTTAGTTTTGAGGATATAATATTTAAAAGTAATGTTTTGTATACTTCATATATCTTTTCAGTTTCTTACACATATAGTATGTTCAGTGATGTTCCAATGTTAATAACTTTGAGAGAATCATATTCCAAAGTACCGTAATATTTGAGTACCACATCTATATATTTGCATTTTTTCTCTCTATCAGACTCTCTCACGCTCTTACAGACTCTCTCTTTCCTCACACACACATACACACACATTCTCTCTATAAAACTCTCGCTCTAATTTAATATTTTCTCATTTTCTCTCACATTTTATCCCTCTCTCTCATACACACTCTACCCTCACAAACACTCTTTATCACAAAATTACTCACACATTATCTTTATTATAATCTCTCTCCTAAGATCTCTCTCAAACGCTCTCTTTCTCAAACGTTCTATCTATTGAACGCTCTCTCAAAAACCCTCTATTTCTAAAACTCTCTGTTTATATCTCCATCTAACTACTCATTCTCACAATCTCTATCTTTCTCACTTATTATATCTCAAACTCACTATCTCTGAAACGCACTTTTTATCTATCAAACCCTCTTTCTCTCTCAAACCCACTCTATCTTTCTCTTTCTCAAACTTGCTCTTTTAATTTCTCTCTTTAACTCTTTCCCTAACTTTTTATCAATCTAATTTTCTTTCTCTAAACTAATCTCTCCTTCTATAACGTTTTCTCTCAAACTTTATCTCACATGCCCTAACATTTGCTCTCTATTTCACACAAAATCTCACACACTCTTTCTCTCTTTATCTCTCACACTCTCTCCTTCTACACACACTCTTTTTCTCTCCTTCCAGTATTTCTCTCTCTAAAACATACACATACTCTCACTATCATTCGCTCACACTCACTCGATCACTCTCAATTGTTCATTCTCAGTCTCTTACATTCACTTTCTCACGATCACTTTCTCATTTTCACACTCACCCACACACTTACAAAATCACACACTCAAACATTCTAATTTTCACTATCACATTTTATTACTCTTTCTATCATAAATCGTAATATCTATTATTTGATAAGCCCGTTTTCGGCAATATAAATTACTAGGAAATTACTGAACAGATTTTGAAAAATGAACATTCATTTTAAATATTAGGTAATCAGAAGAGTTGATTTTCACAGAGAATTCTCTGTTTATAATTGTTTAGTCAACATGGAAACCCTTATTTGCTGCATGGCTGTAAATCTCTAAATAAAATATATCTCTTTGTAAAAAAAACTCAATCTTTGTTTGTTGGTCCGAACACATCACAATTTTATCATTGGATGAATATTTCTCTTTGGACGCTGGTCATAACATATCAAAATTGAGATGCCTAAACTTGGGAAACATTTATTTTTTATTTATTTAAATCAATAATATCGAGCATAATTCGAAAATTAAATGGTTAAGATAAGTTCATGAAAATATTGTCTACGTTTTGTTTCGCGTCCAATAAAATGTTGATTAAATAGGTTTTAGTATGTATCACGAGCTAAAAAACGATAAAATTGTCTTGAATAATATTTAAAAATAGCAATTTTAACTACCTAAGTATGAGCTTTGGTGTTCATTCTTTTCAAATAATGGGCTTTAATGTCCATGTCGGCAAATAGTAGCATAATGCAAATACATAAGGTAATCTAAGTTTTCATTTCACCGCTTAATTTTGAGGATATGTTATTTAAAAGTAATGTTTTGTGTACGCCATATATATTTTAGTATGCTTACAAATACTTTAAGTTCACTTATGTTTCTATGTTTCTATGTAAATACTTGATTTTGAGGGAATGGTATTTCAAAGTACCGTTATGTTTTGTGTAGCACATCAAATTTTCACATTCGCTCTCTCTGACACTCTCTCTAACGCTCTCACACACACACTCTCTCTCCCCTCACACACACATACACATACTCTATAACACAAACTGTCTCATATAATCTTTTCTCATCACTAACACTTTATTCCTATAACACACTCACTACCCTCACATACAATCTCCATCACACAATTTCTCTCGCATTATTTTAACTATAATCTCTCTCTTAAGCTCTCTCTCAAACTCTCTCTTTCTAATTCTCACTCTTTCTATTTAAAACTATTTCTCTCAAACTCACTCTAAATCATTATCACTCTCTCTATCTCTAGTACCTTTTAATTTCCATTTAATATGGCGATTCAAAAGCTATTAATTGATTAGTATTATTACTTATTTTTCAATTAAATTTTATTTTAGTCAATTTGATGATTAGCCCTTTTCTTTTGTTCAAATAAACGAATTGTGTAACACAAGTTTAAGGGTGACTTTTAAATCTTTAAAAATCGTCTATGATTGTATTAGGATATACATTTAATGAAAATTAACTTAACATTGATTAAATTTCATGTTGGTTTGACCAATATAGTCCTAGATAAAATACAAACACAGAATTAGTAAAGACTGCTAGCTGTAGAATTCCTTCGACACGTAAATTTAGTGTTTGCTTTCCAGTCGGGCGGCTTATTGTTATTTATATAAAATAAGCGATTACTATTTAATATCTGTTTGGTTTTAACTTCAAGAAGTATAATATTTTTAGCTCTTCGAATCAAATGATAGGACCTAAATGGTCACAAACTTGGAAAATAACAGATCATTTTTATTAATTTTAACCTTTACTAAATAATTATTTCTTGCCATACGCTCCATTATATTATTACGAAATGCCAATTTCTAATAATGAAATTTAAGTGCAGAGTAACGTAATTATTTAATAACATGATTACTACATTTATAAATAATCTAAAATTAGCATGTAGCCTACGTCTAGCGTCTAATATTGCATATTTATCTTGCATTATTCCATGATAGTACTTGAAATTAAATTCGTTTAATTAGGATTGCTACATTTCAGGGTAGATGGAGACTACTATTTTTTTTTATCCCCATGGTACAAGTAAATTAAAAAATGGATATTTAAAATTATGGCTTGGTAATAATAAAATGGTTATTAAAATAAATTGATTATCTTAAAATGTAGCAGATATATATGGCAGTTTCCTCATTTAATATATATATATATTATTAAAAGTTCAATGTTTTCTGTATGTATGTATGTATGTATATATGTATGTATGTATATATGTATATATGTATATATGTTAATATGTATATATGTTAATATGTATATATGTTAATATGTATATATGTATATATGTATATATGTTAATATGTATATATGTATATATGTTAATATGTATATATGTATATATGTATATATGTTAATATGTTAATATGTATATATGTTAATATGTATATATGTATATATGTATATATGTATATATGTATATATGTTAATATGTATATGTGTATGTGTGTATGTGTGTATGTATGTATATATGTATATATGTATATATGTATATATGTATGTGTGTATATATGTATGTGTGTATATATGTATGTGTGTATATATGTATGTGTGTATATGTGTATATATGTATGTGTGTATATGTGTATATGTGTATATGTGTATATGTGTATATGTGTATATGTGTATATGTGTATATGTGTATGTGTGTATGTGTGTATGTATGTATGTATGTATGTATGTATGTATGTATGTATGTTTACTTGTCTAGATCATATTAATACTTAAAATGATTCAAATAATTGAAATTTTTTGAAATTTTAGAGTAACCACTCTTAAGATCTGCATAACTTTCATACTTCAAAACCAATATTAAATAAAAGTTCTAAAACATACAAACGTTATTTATTTATCATTTAATGAGTTGACATGTTATTTGCACTTTAAAATCAAGGAGAAACTATAATAAAAACTACAATGAATGTTACATCCAAAGAGAACATGCAGATTATAATACAGTGATTTGTTTTCATAGTTTTGTTTGTGGTATCGTATTCATATTAGAAAAAAAAAAATTGAAATTAAATATTTTATGGGTAAAGTTTAGAAACATTATTATTTAGAGCTAATTCTTACATACAAGTGGTTTCAGGCAAATCGATTACTATTCCAATTAAAAGGCATCTTGAATATGAAAGCGTGTGGGAAGATACAATGAAAGAAATACATTTTCTGAGTGAAAATGTATTATCCACTCAGCCAGATACTTTTTTTCATTAGAGCAGTTGGCTTATTGGCTGATTCTAAGAATCTATGTGAAAATTCATTTGATAGTTTCACAGAGAACTTTGCCAGTAGACGCGATACTTATACTCCATTATGTTTTGATTTTGAAAATATGGTTTACACAAGGACTATATTAATTATTGTTTATAATACAGAGAATTGATTTAAAAGTGAGATCAAACCCTCTTTTGGACTCCATTTATAGAGATATATAAATTAAGGATGACTATGTAGCTTTGTTAAACACAAATTGAAGAGAAAGACTAAATATATCCTAATAGAATTAGAAACAACAACTCAAATGTGGTTTGATCATTGTTTAAAGCCACTCGCACCTTAACGTAACTTTCGCCTGTAAGCTCCTATTATGTGAAATACCCTACTCAACTATATGCAACCCTAATCAGTTTTAATCATCCCCTTCCCTCTTCTCAACCCAAAAGAAGATTAGAAAACCTAAGAATCCATTCCGTAAAGTGAGCCAAGACATAAAATCCAGGAACACAGTTGAACAATTAACATAATCGACACGTAGAACTTTAAAAAAAAAAGGAGTCTCACCCTTTTTTTCAAAGTACTTGAGAATTCATTTAATCACTACTGCTTTCAAGGAAAATCAATTTTGACCAGGTTCTTAGAAAGCAAGGCCTTCCATACCCCCACCGGCCTCTTTGTCTCTTACTTTCTTTCTTTTTTTTTTCTCTTGCATTATGTATACCTTAGCAGTGTCGAAGGAGGGAGTTAAAGCTTCCTTCAAAGTTGCGGGGAACTCATACAAACTCAATACCATCAGTTAATTTCCTTTTCCTTTTTTTCGCTTTCATGTAACATGTTTAATATCTACTTTCTCGCTATCTTACAGGTAGAGCAAGTATTGTGATCGTCAAAAAAAATCAAACTCCAGATTTTGTGAATCTCAACGTTTCATTACCCCCCTCCATCTCCCCCCCACGAATCCGAAAAAGTGATTTTTTGACTTTTCGTCTGTCTATCTGTACCTCTGTATAGAGCTTAACTACTTTATCGATTGGGCTAAAACTTGGTCTCTAGGGTTTTCATAGGGTTGCCCCGAGGTATTTTGGAATTAGATATCCAACCCTAAAATTAAGGGTAGTTTATTGAAGGTCAAAAAGAGTAAAAAGTCAATTTTCTCAAAACTGGTTCTAAAAATTTTGATTAAATTTCATTTCAAAACATTTATAAATATGCTAAACAAAATGGCTAGTCTCAATATTTCGGCAAAATGACTTTATGGGCTCCGGTCTGATGCGTAAATTCTCATTTTGTATCATATCTCCGTAACTCTTTGAGATATGAAATTTCTTATCATTGTAATATGTAGAGCTATTTACATTACAAATCTTTTATTTGAGACATATTTTTATGAAACCAACAACTTTTAAGCTATGCGCAAATATATATATATATATATATATTTTTTTTTAACTTTTTGAACACTTAAGGTAAAGTATTGCGACCGTAAAAAAAAATCTAGCCTGAAATGTTAATGAATGTCGACGTCTCACAGCCCCCAAACGCTAAAATTGTTTTTTGGAATGCCATCTGTCTTTGTGTCTGTTTAACCCTAACATTAAGAGTAGATTAATAAAATGCGAAAAGAGAAAAAATCGATTTGATCAAAATCGGCTCTAACGATAGCGAAAAAAATATTGTATCTAGGTGTTAGTTAAGATCACAAATAAAATGGCGACTTTTATTTTCATATGAAAATTACTTTTAGGGTACTTTACAGAAGTAAAAATTTCCGTATCTCTTCAACAATTTGAGATACTAAAAAAATTATCATTGCAAAATTGTAGTATAATATTAAAAATTAAAAATAACTTTTGTTTTAAATATATTTTTTATAAACTAACATTTTCTGAGATATTCTGAAATTCGCAAATATTTTAATACAATTTTGTGAGTTTTGATTTTAAAGAGATACTACTTAAGTTTTAACGCAATAATTCACCAATACCATAGAATAATTAAATATAACTATCTCAAAAAACCTTATGTTATTTTCCCTAAACCTCCTAGGAGAAATATTTGTACAACAATGATCCATCTCCATTTTAGACTTAATAGTCACTATTATTCTTTTTTTATTGCATAAATGAGGAATTTAATAGCAATGCGATGACCTGAAGATATGCAACACCTAATAAAATGTCGAAAATTCTAACCGGAGGACGAAATTTTAATATGAAATATTGAGCCTTGTTGTCCCAAAATTGATATTTTTTACTGGTCCAAACATACAAATGAGGACATTAATTCTTTAGAAATAAAATTATAAAATTTAAAACTGGGATTCAAATTGGTTGTTACATAAGTATAGTTTAATTTAGCTTGGGTTTGCTAGTCTATATTATTTCGTTTAAAATATATTACGAGTTTTGAATAAATATCTCCATCTTTAAGTAGTAGCGCGAGAAATTCCGTGCGTAGCTCCATACCATTTATTTTTGTGATTTTGAATGTTTAAAATGTGATATTTGATCTTGTGGAGCCATTAAAATTATTAAATTAATATACTACCACATCAATAAAATACATGGACATAGTACTAATAAGTTCAATGCTAGTAAATTAACAATTTACCACAAGTTAATATGTAGACTTTTTATCATTTAATCAATAAATACTAATATTTGAGATAATTTACCTTATTTATAATTCTAATACTAAAATGTATTACAGTGAGATAAACAATCATATATATATGATTTTAGCAATAGCTTTAACGCTATATATTTTATTTATTGCACTCGTTTCCAATAAATATAATTGATATTTTTAAAAGTAAACCATCAATAAGTTTTAGAATTATCATTTTATAGCAGAAAACTATTTAAAAAATAAATTTATTTTTTAACTATTATTATTGGCCTTATCAGGATTCAAAACCAGTATCCTTTATACCATAGTTAGATCCACTAGTGCGTTATATAATGTAATGGACTTGAATATCAAAACATATTAATATGTTATGTAAGAGTTGAAACTAAAAATTTAATATAATAATGTGGATTACAACAAAATATTTACTTGCGTCTTAACAATAGTGCCAACATATGTTTCCAATATTTCTTTGACGTTTACCACTTACCGATGGGAAACTAATTTTTGCTGTTAATATCTTGCTAGTATGAACGTTGTCAAGATTTATAACTGCTTTTTCAACTTTTTGTTGTCAACACGTGTTGCCAAAAATGTTGCACTGGTGTAGACTCACCTTGATACATACATTAAGGCACTTCAAACAATAATAAGTTTATTGTAAGTATTACTATAGTTGAACCAAAAATAACATACATATAGGACACTTGATGCAATAAGAGCTGGTGGGGGTAGGACAGTTATCCTCGGAGTGTTATAGGAGTAGGTAAATTTCATGATAAGATCTGGTCCTGTAGAACCATTTAACTGACCAAGACCAAGATTCACAGTGGCTAGAACTTTTAATGTTTCATTACTGAATCAATGTTAAGCTGATTTTAAGATAAGTGGTGCTGTGATGCAAACTTAAATTCAGCTCTACCTCTACTGGAAATATTTTTAAGCAAATTATGAACTAAAAAGATCATAGACTTACCCATTTAAACAAAATCCATTTATATATAATTTTGATTTTATAAATACTTTTTAATCCTATTAAAATCAACTGAGTATTTGTTATCAAAGAAAAGCATGACATAAAATTCGCATTGCTTCCACTTTTGAAGGATTAGTTTTAATATAGACCTAATTATTCATAAACTGTTATTGTGACAGCAAATAACTATTTTGTTCAACTTCATTACTATGGCACCTTTAATCGATTAAATAATCAAGCAATTTTTCTAAAGAATAATTAAAAATTGTCTTAAATTAATCAGCTTAGCAGAAGCTATTTGAGTTAATTGGCGTGGCGTCGTGTCAGCTCAAAATCGAGCTATACCAACCTAGCGGCTGCCGTCTGTTAGCGAAGGTAGTGACAACTTCTGGTGATAGAGCGTGTCATGTGATCAGCACAACGAATCCTTCCTACGTTAATGTTAAACATAAATAATTATTACTATTTTAGGGTGTATTGAGTATAATTTTATTTAAACAAATTATTATATTGACAAGTGAGTAAGCAATTAGCTTTGTTCTAGAACAGACACAGCTCACAATCCCCCGGTTATTCAAGGAATCTATCTTGGGACTCTTAGCTGATTAGGGAAGCACCCCATTGGGTGAGGTAAGGTTTTTAGCTAGTTCATAAACAAAACCGGTAGATATATTTGATGTCTTAATTTACATTTTTATATATTAAATGATAATTTAAACTAGTATAAGAAAAAATATTCCCACTACTTTAATTCCTTTTTTTTTGTCCATTGCTCCTCAAATTTCCTATTGAGTTATATGCGAATTAACTAATAACATTCATCGATGTCCGCGTGGTCTAAGTTGTCACTCTTGCAATAAACGGTAGGAAGATCGGGGATCAAATCCCAGGGTTTATTGAGGATGGTTTTCCCTAAATGGTTTTCCACACTATATCCACGCAAATGCGGGCACACTTCTCTAAATTCATCCCTCCTCATCTGTAACGCTTTAGCGTAATTAGCACATATGCGTATGGTACAACCTGACGCGGTGCTAAAAAAACCAAACTAATTACGCTAATGTGCTAGGGATAAGTAGGTTTAATTTTAAAGAAGCGTTTCCTCATTTACATATAAGGAGAGTGGACAACTATTTAAGAAAAATAAACTCAAATCAAGCCCAAACACCAGCTTCGGTGGCCTAACGCGCTAATCTCGTGTCTGGTGCACTGAGGGTGGTTTTCCTAAATGTTTTCCCCTCTCCTTCCCCGAAAATGCAGGTGCATGTCCTTAAATTAAGCCTTTTAATCCTTAACTCATTTGTATAATTAGTGCATAGACATATAACCTGAACAGTTAGTAAGACGTGGTGCTTAGAAAAAAAAAAATAAACCCAAATGGGATTCAAAATCCCAATCTCCCCTTCATTTATAGTCCAACTTTTGTGCCATATATCTTAAACCACTCGACTCCCTAAGCGGTTAAATATTTTAGTTAAAAGTTTTAAGAAATGAAGGTCTACATATTTTACAGTGGTAATTAGGACGTGCGCAAGAGCTTAACATGACATTAAAAAAATATTCCAGTTATTTTTTTTTAATTTTCCGTCGCCCTTTTGAAAGTGGTGACGTGAGAGTAGGCACAAAACACACCACACACACCACACAACACACACACACACACACCACACACACACACACACATGCTGTGAGCACAGGTTTCCTTTTCTCCAGGGAACACACAGACTGCTGACGTACCTCTCTTCTGGGAACGTCCCAGCTCACACCATTCTACAAAAAACCCACACCACCCCCACCCCACCTCAGAGGGAAGAGGCAGAAAATAAGGGGTGGGAAAGAGAAGGGGTTAAGGGGAGGGGGTGATAGAATTTTAAAACAATGTGGCGTCGCATTCCCACTTGGTACTCTTTTACACACCCCACTATTGCGGTGTTGGACACTCCATTTCAGTTAACGGAGGAGGAAAAGAGGGTTGGGGGGGTGAAGATTGGGATTTGTGACTGCAGTAGGACGTTATGGAGGGGTGAGATAGAAGAGGTGAGTTAGATGGGTGAAGTAGAAAGAGAGGAATATTTAGGTGGAGAAAGGTGAGAAGAAAATAAGGGCGCTGAAATCTTAAGACTTCGAGCGATAAAAGGGTAAGTGCCGCGAACTTGTGCCAAGTTTTGGGTGAGGAGTGATCAAAATTGCAACTGCATTCACAGGGTAGGTGAGTGTGAGACTAAATAGAGGTTAAATCCCTCCCACGACTTTCGGTCATAATTTGAACAGTTTAAACACTCACCTGTTTCAGTGGGTACGTGGAATAATTTTCCAAAATTGTCTAGGCCGGTTTACCGGTGACATGGGGATTGGGGTTTAAAACTAGGGTGGTTATTTCCTAAATTGTTTCCGACTCTGCAACAGTGCAAGTGTAAGGTGTCCTATATAACTCACCCCTTCTATCTCACGTCTAACTTTCTTACATCTATACCATCGGAGTAATTTAATTGATATGTGTGTAACCCGGACGGATAGTAAGACGCAGATGAAAGTAAATTTAATATACATCTATATTACTGGGTCAAAGTAAAGCACATTGGAGCGATGCTAGCTCTGAGGATTATTTTATATTTAGATACATAAAAATATTGATACTACAACCGCATGATGTATATTCTCACCTGCCATCTTATGTTAGGATCCACCGATATAAGCATTCTTAGTTCGTGGTACCTGTTTGCTTAGAATTTTTTGTTCAGCGTATACCAACAATGTTGGTCCGCTAGACTTTCTTGGTTTCTACTGACAGTGGCAGATATGTGATCGTATGAGTTGGGGCCACTATACAGGGTGTTTGGAAACTCATAGCCCAAGCTGCACATATAGCTTGTCTGAACCAATAGTAATACTAAATCCCTATACGTTTGCATCCGGAAAACTAAGCTGATACCATTAAATCATGTTCATAGTTTCGGTGTACAGCGCTGGGAGAGTAAAGCTGTTCAAGCATGCGTGTACAACAAGTTATATAGGAGTTGGGCGCGGGCACTACACATGTAATAATGGCAAGCACTTTCTGTGATGTAGGACCATTAATGATGACTCTCAGAACGTATTCGTATTTCTAGATGGACTGGTGTTGTTTACTATTAGTTGTGGTATGTTCTGCTATAGGGCTCCAAGGTGTCGAGGTGTGTAATGCCACGTGGCTAGCCCTTATGCAACCTGTTTTACATGCATGCTTGAACAGCTCAACTCTCCTGGCGATGTACACCGAAACTTAGAAAACAATTTAATTGTATAAGCATACTTTTCCGGATGTTTGTTGGGATTTTGCATTACTTTTGGTTCAACGAATATATATGTGCGGTTTGGGCTATCAGTTTCCTAACATGCTGTATAGTCGCGGTTACTTCGTTGCGATATATTATGTGATTATATTGATGATTATTATGTCCTGCCATTATTAGTCTTAAACTTAGTTTAAGACACATTTACCAGACCATGGTAATGATAGGCTTTTGTTTTCTGGCTCTTAGCATCATGTCTTACTACCTGTTTAGGTAATACGCTTATATACGAGTTACATTAGTGAGTGGGTGAGGATGATTCAAATTTAGAGAATGTGTACCCACATTTGCGTGGAGGAAGAGTGGATAGTTATTTTGTATCGTTACATCCGAACGAGATTTGAACCCATATGTCATTGGCAGTCTAGTCTAACACCATAGTGACGCCATAAACGTGCCGCCGCTGAAGCAAGTGATAGGAACAATTGCCCTTCATGGAGAATACCTATGGTACCAACGGGAATTGAACCTTAGACCTCTAGATTAGTATCCAGGTATGCTGACTATTAGACCAAGAGGCCGGAATATATGTTAGTTATGAGATGGGACTATACTATGATGATTGTGTACAGGCGACAGGGGGTTGACGTTTCCAATAACGTACTACAATATATAAAAAAACATATAGAATAGTTATTATATTTATAGATTTATTTTATTGCGATTATTTAATTTTTGTTAACATCTAATTATAACCATTACCTTTATTATATAAACAGAGTTTAAATGGTCATCACACATCCCTGTCTCGTGACTGTGAAAACGTGGTCCCAAGTGTTTAAGTCACTTCCATAGTGATTGACTGCAAATAAACGAATTCGGATTTATTTTAAAGCTCCGTGGGAAAGATTTTGAAATTATTTGAACTAGTAATATGATACAGGTAGTAAGGAATAATAATGAAAGGGCTTGAAAAAATACTTGTTTGAATAACCCTTAATGTGGTGATAGGGTTTAGTTGAATTAAGCTACCTAAATAATTTAAAAAGTAAACATTTATTGATTCACATCCTTCCTACTTGATTATGGAAAATGTAACGTTTTTCTTTAAAGGCGTTCAATTCGATTGTAAATTAATTTAAGCCACTGTGTTTAATTTTCCCACGGATAAATGTTTTAATATAACTTTAATTACTTCAATTAGTGAGATTTTAAATTATTAGGACTACCCATATACCCAATTAGGGAAGGGATATACAGTGATACAATCTGACACCTTCATAATTCCCGTAATTATATTATCTTTACGGTTTTTAATGAGTGTTAAATTAAGCACAACTATCTGGGTAATCAATGTATGTATATTGGTTTGGATAATTGCTGATATAGTTATTATAAATAGGCTCTACAAAGTTTGATAAGCTTATATTCTAAATGGCTCATTATATTTAAAAAAAAATATTCTGTTCTTATACACCATGTTTGATCTATAATTTGATAGCTAATCAAATTATATATCTCTCTTATACGACGCACATTCATTTTTAAACATTGCTTTAAGGTTGATATTCAACAAATATAGCGGAAACCTAGCCTTTCATTATCTACCACTTAGTTAAGTAGTACATTATTTAAAGATGCACATTAATAGAGGTACGAATATATGGCTGATTATTATTATTTGGTCTTTGTATTTCCTACACTTATGTTGTACAGGGTGAGACATTTATGTTGAGACACCATAATATCCCAAAAACGTAGCATTTTAGAAAAAAAATCGAACAAGATGTTTTGTTTTTTTAGGGTAAAGGAGAACAGTTCCAAACATTTTTGATTTAGTGGACGTATTAAAGATTATTTCAAGGTTAAATTTATTTTTATATGATAACCTATAATTTCTAAAGTAATTTTGCTCTACACAAAAAAAAAAGCTTTTGCCTGAATTTATCATTATCTAATATCAATTTTTGAAAATATTTCGACAAGTATTTTTTATAAAACTTTTTATTCAAGAACATTATATTACATTATTTTATTAATTATTACTTTATCAGCAATATTACAAACAAAATTTTTTAATAATTGTTCAAAATGATGTTCATTGACATCGATACATTGTAATAAAATGTTCTTGAATAAAATTTGTGATAAAAATACAAATTAAAATATCTTGATAAGTTTATGTCAATTAAAAAAATTCAGGAATTTTTTCTTGTGTGGAATAGTACTACCTTAAAATAATTACAGGTTTTATTAAAAATAACAATGTTTACATTGAAATTACATTGAAGATCTCCAGCAAAACAAAAATAGTAAGTTCTGTTCTTTTTCCCCTTAAAATAAAAATTTTCACGAAGCAATTTTTCTAAAATGATTGGCTATGGGTATATTCTGGTGTCTCAACTTAAATGCCTCCTCCGGTATATTGACAGACTGTGGGGAGGCTGGGAGTGGTGTCCTATGCAGACGAAGATTGCTACTTCTAAAGTGTTTCTTTGTTTCTATTTAGGTCTGAATGGAAGAACTGAAAATAATTCAAGGTTGTGATAGTTAGCATTCTCCTGAACCAGTCCCAGTACATCCCTATTCATTTCGGGATATACTCCTATGTACTATTTACACTAACGATTTTATAGAGTAAGGAGTTCAAATTTATGTGACAGAATTTGCGTATAGGGAGAGTAAAAAATAATTTATAAAAAAAGTCGGATAACTGAAATTTGAACCTTGATTCTTCCGTCATATGCAGTCTAGTTTAATGCAAGAGTAGTGCATTAGACTACGTGACCACTGAAGCCGGTCTTATTTAGTTATTGGAGAATTTATTTTTACAGTTTGTTATTCTAATGCGTTATCTCTATTCTGAAAATTGAAAAATTAATGCAACTGAAAACTACGAATGAGCTATCCAAAGAGTATTTCAGAAAACAGCTACGATTCCCAACAAGCAAGCCTATTCTTAAAAGGTTTGAATGTAGTATTAATAGATTCTCAACAGTAGTCTCATCTTGTCTGGTTTGTCAGCGGAGGGAAGGTTGGCATTTGAATTACAGAAAAGTGTATTGCTAATGCGTGTATATTTATATCTTCCTATACTTACAGTAGGTGTAAATATGGGTATATATCCCAGATGGTTGTTAAGATGTGAATAAAATAGGATTTTAAAATAAATTTTAATCTGAAAAATATAATTAAAGGCACTTCTCACCCATAAATGAAACCCCTGACCACCTAACTACAATACAGCTCGAACCAGACGTCGTACTGTAGTGTGTTTTTGTGTATTATAACTATGGACAGTATAAATATGTTAGTTTTGTGAAACACATTTAGTATTTTTGTAAAAATATATTATGGCTTAAAAAAACTATTTTTAAATGGAAAAACAACAACATTTATATTGTTCCTAGCCTCGCTGTTGTCAATAAAGAATGTATAAATCCTCATTTCGATCTAATTTCTAATTCGAGGTTAGACGTGCATCTAACACTCTGGTTAAACAGCCTTGAGATGGGCTTATAAGAACGTTGTATTCCTGTGACGTCACATTAAGTTAGAGAGCGGCTACCCCCTTTTTCAGCACCAGGTCTTACTACCTGTTCGGATTATGTACTAGAGTAACTTATGTACTAATTACGTTAGTGGTTTTAGGGCTTAGGAAGGTCATATTTAAAGGAAGTGTAACCAAATTTGTGTGGAAGGTGAGTGAGAAACCATTTTTGAAAAAACACCCTGTGTAAGCTCAACTAGGACTTGAAACTTGATATACCCATCATCGGCAGTCCAGTCAAGCACGAGATTAGGGCGGTAGACCACGTGGTCACTGAAGCGGGGTGTCCCCCGGTTAATGTATGTACCTATTATTCGGTTGGCAATAAAGATATAATACTAACCAAAAACCATAAAATCTTAAATGTTTATTTTAATAGTTTAACATTCTCACCATATTATTTATTTGGATCTTGAGGTTTTTTATAGAGGCTTCTTTTTTTAAAATCATCTATATTTAAGGATTTTTTTTCTATTAATGATATCAACGAAAATGTACTGTAGGAATCTACTGTCCAAAATCTATATTAAAATAGTCAGTAAAAGTGCGTCCATCTCGAATATTAAACAATAAAAAAGGTAGTTTTTGAAAAGTAAGTCAATACTGTTCTGGTTCAAATAGTAGATCAAGTGTGTATATTCGTGAGACGAATAAAGGAAATGTTATCAGCACATGGACAAGAGGAAACGTCTCGTGATCTACTTAATTTCCTAACTTTCTTCCTGTTTTGTACATTGGTGTCAAAGTGTGATGGTGCTTAAAATTCTTAGGCGCATCAAGTTAAGATAAAACCCACTTCGAAAAAATTGCTTTAAAATAACCAAGGGTCAGTGGTCGAATTGTCTAATACGTCACTCTAGAAATCAGACTGTATAAGAGTGGAGATTATGGTTCGAATCTTGTTTGGGTGAACTGAGGGTGGTTTTTACTAAATGTTTTTCCAATCCCCATACATGAAAATATGGGATTATTTCCTCTAAATTCTTCCTTCCTCGTCCCTTGCCTATTAATATAACTAGTACATTGGAGTATAGCCTGAACAGGTACTATGACACAGTGCTAATATACAATAATCACCTAGTAAGCAACGTCATTGATGCAATGTTTGTAAAGGTGGCTATGACGGAAACCTTATAGTTTGTCACCTCAAAGTGAAACACCTGTCAATGTGTTCTATAGGTAAACCCCCGCCCACGGTGTCGTGGTTCGTGAACGACAAGCTGATGGACGGTCGGGTGGACGCTACAAGTACGGGCCACAGAGGGGTCACCACCAACCGTTTGGAAGTGTCGAGGGTCCGGAGACAACACCTCAACACCACGTACAAGTGCCAGGCTTCGAACACCAAACTGGTGCTCCCCATCGAGCAGACGGTGCGTCTGGAGCTTTACCGTGAGTGTTGGCACGCTTGCTGTATTTCTCTCTCTATCTTTGGCTAATACACTATATGTCAGGTAAAATATGGTTCATATGGGAAGATATTTTATTGACAGTTAGCAAACTCAACCTAATAATCTCTTACAATTCCAATCAGGTACCTTCAGATTCTACCTAATTATAATTATTTGACAATTACACCCACAACTAAAAATAATCTATCCGACTGTCAATCAAATACTTTCAGATTCAACATAGGGAATCCCATTTGACAGTTATCAACTAGAGTCAAATAATCTCTCCCACTGTCAATAAAGTACTTTCAGATTCAACATAGGGATAATCATTTGACAACTATCAACTACAACCAAATAATCTCTTACGCTGTCAATCAGGTGATTTCAGATTCTACCTAAAGATAATTAGTTGACAGTTACCAACCTCAACCAAATAACCTCTTACACTGTCAACCAGGTACTTTCAGATTCAACATAACGATAGTTCGTTGCCAGTTACTAACCTCAACTAAATAATCTCTTAAACCCTATGTTAGATACAGTCATTTAGAGACATAAATAATCTCGGTTGATCGTTACAAAACATACCAAAATCATATTAATTAAATATTGTAGTTAAATTTATCACAATGTTTGCAAGATACAGTCAGGTTTAGATGGTAAGTGGTTTATTTATTTAAAGTAATAATACCTACAAAAATATTTTCTTACGTTTATAAGTCTATATACTATATTACCGTTCAAGTAAAGTCAAATTTTGTTAGGAAGATAATTATTTCAACGTTTCTTAACTTAATAATTGAAAATTAATATATTTAATAATCAAGTCTTGTGGACTTCACTTTTGTTATAATGATACTATCCATATTTATAATTAAATACTAATAATATATTTTTAAAGAGATCCATTTTGCCTGAAAAAATTATTGTATTATTAAAAACTGAAACCTGTAATATAAGAGAACAGTTTTCAGTGAATTTTAAATGGTATAACCCTTCTCTAAACTTGTCACTCAAAGTACTGAAGGGAGGTAAATGGGGAGGATTTGAATTTAATATTGCAGCACAAACATTTATATATAAAACCAGGTAACCCAGGCATTAGTGAATATTTTGAATCTATGCGTGAGTACGAGAACAAATAGTATAGAATCGTTGTTAGTGATTATTTTTGTGTAGTGAATTTAATATATCTGGTCGTCTTTAAGATAAATAGTTACTAAGAGAAAACTTTAAAATTTTGGGATTACTAGGTTGCATTAGATCTATTTAGAAATATATGAAAAAGTCTCAAGAAAAAAATTAAAAACTCATTTTTTTTAATACGAAAAATATTTTGTGAAAAAGTATTTTTCTCTTAGGTCTTTACTATCAAGAATACATAATATAAGTACAAGACATAGGAGGTCCTCATGTCACTAAATATACTTAAATTTGTTCACTTCCCAAAGAGAATTCTTGACATCTATCACATACGAGGAAACTTGTTTAGCTGCAATATAGTGGTGGCATGACAATCAACTTAACGTTTACTTAAATTTATCGTAATGTCCAGATATGTAAATAAGCTGTGTGATCAGTATTCACGCAACGTAACAACTCGAGAAAACATTGACAGTAGATTAGGACTGTTTTAAAACTAATTTTCGATTAAACTGATACCCAAGAATTAAGTAAGGTTAGGCTCCAAGTACATGAAATGGAAAACTTTGGGATATATTAAAAATAGAGTGTAGCATGAGGCTGCGACATGCCTAGAGTTCGAGAGACGAGGACAAAGTATAACGACGAAATCATTTTGATTCCATAAGCAAACAAATAAAATATTAAATAAAGCTGTTAACGAGTATCGCCACATGATCGACTAGCTATAGCAAGTGGTCCCTTCATTTAAGTTCATGTATCGTGATAGTTCTCCTTTGGAATATTCTTAAATTAAATAACTTTACGTGAGTATAATTTTAACTTGCACAGTGATGGCTTCCATTTAAAAACACAAAAAGAATCTGTACCGATACGTTATATTACATGAATATGAAGTGAACATTAATATGATTGTGATCATGCATAAATGTTGTGTGTAATTATTCAGTTATTTATATTCTAATTTTTTTATACTTGTCAAATGGTTGTTTGTATGGCACTATGACTCTAGACCTAGCAATAAACGTGTAGGGCGAAACTTAACTGGTATGAATAAAGCTAACCAAAACTGATTGAGTATATTTCATTTCAGGTAATTTAATCTACAGCTGTCACTATTTACAGATAGTATAAATAATAGGTTATTATTTTTATTATATTAGGGCCTATTATATACATATAAATATTGATTGCAAATAAAAAAATGTATCTTAACTAAGGCTCAATTTCCTTTCTAAAACATCTGGAAGGCCTATTTCCCTACTATAATATTACTATGTAGTAGGGTTCTGGTAGGAAAAAAGGACTTAAAGAAGGATTTCCGTACGAAAATTTAGTTATTCCATTATTCCGCGATCTTACTGTATATCTAATGTCCTTTTGATGGTCAAATTATGTTCTTGGATAGGAAAGGGGCTATAAGGAGGTTTTGACACCGAGTAGCAAATAATATCATTCATTTTCAAATATCTGAATTAAAAAGTGTGTATATTTGCTTATAGCTCAGAATCAATAGGTTTTATAAAAATATATTTGAAATAAAGGACATTTATCTTTATTAGTACCTACAACTTTACAATGATAAAGTTATTTATTATCTTCAATAATTGCGGAAAAGAGAAAATTAGAAAATTTCCCTATTAAAGTCATTTTCATGAGAAAGTGAGAACTGCCAACTTGTTTATAAAAATAAAGTGTTTAGATACACAATTTAATCTAAATCATTATAGCCAATTTCGAAAAAATATTTTTTTTTCCTTTCAGAAAACTACCCTTAAATTTAGGGTAGTATCTAATTTCATAAACCATTTTAGGGGGGGGGGGGAGTCTTACGAAATCCCCAGATACTAAGTTCAAGCCCAATCGGTAAAAGAGTTTCGCCTCTAACCAGACAAACAGAGAGATGGCATTGCAAAAACAACTTTCTGGTTTCAGTGTGTCATGAAACGTTGACATTTATTAAAATTCAAGTTCAATGTTTTTGACGATCACAATACTTTCTCTCTGAGGTGTCGAGAGAAAGCAAAAATACGTAGTTGAATTCTGGTAAGAAGAAAGGTTTATAAAATAAAAACATAATTTTTTGCAATTAATAATGTTAATATTCTAGTACATTTATTATACTAATCTACATAGACGTAATTATACTTCCTATTTAAAATGTAATTGTTAATATATGTCTTAAATGTATGAGTGTGGATGAAAAAGATTTTAGTAACTTATATAATAACTATCAGATACTCTTTTCTTTCCAGGATTCCACTACACACATGCCTAAAATTTATACTTCAATAATATGTACTAAAATACATTATTTAATTTAACAAATAAATAAAAAGTTTAATCAATGCTACATTTTATTCATTTTTTAATTCATATAAATTATTTAAACTAGTTAAGTGGTACGATACAAACACCGTCTATCTTTACACACACTATTTATTTTTGTTACTGAATTTTGTTTCACCCCGTTGGTAGATTTATTTTAGAGTCAGATACGTAAGGGAGTTTCATATAGAAGAAGTGATGTGGTACCAAATTAGATTGGTTAAAATATTACTTTTTAATTTCACATGGGACTTGTTGATTTAAAATGAGCAGGAAAATCATTATATATGGAAGAAAAATTTAAAATGTAGTTTTTAGTATGTTATATATAATCCACTGGGCATAGTCCTACATATAGATATATTGTACATAAATATAATAAAATGACAGCGCTATCTTACTAGGACACTCAGATTAGATTAAGGAGACTATTTTTCAACCCCTCGTTGGTTGGATTAGTGATCTACCTTACTATATGATATTTTTTTCCATATTTTCTCTTGGAGTTTTTTTTAAGGGTTTCATTAAAATACATCCTTCTCAAAATTATTTTTCAGACCAACATATGAATGTATTTTTAAAAAATTAGTAAAGGGGAAAGGAAAACATGCAAAATATTTTATATTTTGGTGGGACAAAACACTTTAACAATTATTTCATTTATGTGGTTGAATATATAAGAATATCACTTTAGCCCAACATACTAAACTTTGTCACATTAATGCTGAAATGATTAAATTTAATGAATAGCCACATATGTATTCAAATATATTAACAATTACCAATAATCATTAGCTACATCATAAGCTACTTAATATATACGGTGTGTTAAAAAGAGGTTCATAATTTTAGGACATTGTAATACTCATTATAATGAATAAAAAGATATTGATGAACCAAGGTCCATTAGCCAACTCTCACAAAGCCACAGGTAATAAGAGTCAAGGGGGTACAGTATTATAACCCCAGTTTTGGATCCGATATATTTAATAGCTTTGACTTTTTTGCATGGATACATTTGAAGATTTGAATTTATTATTATTTAATTAATGATTTTTAAGATTTACAACAAAGAACTAAAAAGAGTTGTCAGACGACTCGAATGAATCCAGGAATTTCTTAAAGAGCATGCATCAGTATGATTTGAAGATGTGATATTTGTATAAAAATATAAGGACAACATGTGTAACATAATTATTTTATCCTTTTGTAGTGACAAAACTATATACTTTTGACATATTAACCCAAAATAATAGAGTAAGAATGCCTAATTTGGGGAGGGCTCCTAATTTAGTGGTCTTGTATCTCAGTCCAGGATACGCTGCTACCTAGCAGAGTACCTCAGAACTACACCAGCAAGCCATCTTGACTTTTACTGGTGGCATCAGTTTTATTGATATCGTGTGTTGTGTGTAATGAGCTCGTTTATTTTTTGAGTATTTCACAATATTTTTCACCTAAACATTTATTGAAGAACATTTTATAAACGGTAATATATATTTAATATATATATATTTATAATTAATTACCAATAACTTTAATATTAAAACACTATATTTGCACATTTGTGTAACAAGTTTTCTGGGTGAAAGTGTTAGTTCAACAACTTAACTAATGGTGTGCCCTAAATTGTGGAGGTTTCGGGTTCTCAAATTGGGGAGCCCCAAATTAAGGACAGATTTAATTTATTTAAAAAAAAACACAGGGTTTTTCATTTACAGATGGCTCCAAGAAAGCAGTGGGAAAAGGAGGGCATGAAATCTGCTTTCAACGCAGTTAGAAGAAATTAAATGAGGAGTTGTAAGTCTTCTAGAGTTTGTAATGTCCCCCAAACAACATTGGAGCGTTACGTGAAAATTTCTCTTAGTGATAAATTATCTGTTAGGTCTATTGGTAGACAGACAACATTGCCGAAACTTATAGAAGAAGATTTAGCAAAATATTGCACAATTATGGAAGACAAATGTTATGATTTGACCACAAAAGATGTCCGTATCATGGCATATCAACTAGCTCCAAGAAACGGTATAAAAGACAGATTCTCTCAAAGTAATGAGCAGGCAGGGAGGAAGTGGTTAAAAAATGTTTTCGTATAAATCCAAAGCTATCTGTAAGAGAACAACAAGGGCTCTCTTTTTCTAGGGCAAAGGGGTTCAACCCTGAGGATGTTTCAAGATTTTTTGATTTGTATTAGCCTTGTATACAAAAAATTAAGAACAATCCTTCACGTTTATACAATTGTGATGAGACTGGAATCACTTTGGTATCAAACACGCTTACAAAAGTAGATGAACTAAAGGGAAAATAGTAGGTAGCTTCCCTTCAATCTGCAGAACGAGGGTCCCTAATGATGATTGTAACTTGCACAAGTCCTTCGGGGCATTACATACCTCCGATGATAAATTTTCTAGGAAAAACATGAAACTAGAATTGATGAATGGCACACCTCCTGGTTTTATTCATGCTTGTCATACCTCAGATTGGATTAAATCGCATATTTTTACTGACTGGTTACGTCATTTTATTAGTCATGTCAAGCCGACGGAAGATGACCTGGTTGTGTTGGTTTTGGACGGGCATTTTGCCCACACCCGGAATTATGATGTCATTAGCATAGCTTTAGAAAATCATGTCATCATAGTTTGCTTACCACCGCACAGTTCTTATAAATTTTAACCACTTGACGTGGCGTTTATGAAGCCCTTCAAGATATTTTACACACAATAAATTGAAATGTGGTTAAGAGGACACATAGGAAAGGTTGTAACTGTTTATCAGATTGGTGAACTGTTTGTTAAGGCCTACATGAAAGCAGCAAACGCTCAATCAGCTGCCAATGGCTTAGAAAAGACAGGTCTTTATCCACTTAATCGTTTCGTTTTTTGGACCACAGAACTTTCCCCTACACCCTCAACATGAGGATAGCTCTAACGAGGTTACTGAAATATCAGCCGTTGGTAATGCAGGAAAATCAGTTAACAAGAAGGTATTCTCCAATACAGGTGCATTCAGTGGGACATGAGCCAGTGCACCAGTCCGATTACAAAATTATTCAGAACCCTCTATCTCTGCAGGAGAAAGAGAAGTGCCTGTTGGTCTAAGTGATAGCAGGAAAACCCCTAATACTTCAGGTGCAATTAAGGAAAATAATTGAAGGTAAAATTTTGAAGGCCTCAAATGTGTCCCCTATTCCAGCTTTGACTACAAAAATGAATAAACATCCCCATACTGAATCAACTTAAATAAAATCTTACAGTCTATGTAATAATCTATTTGAAGAAGATAAAGAGAAGAAACGACAAAAGTAGATTAAGAAATTGAAGCGAGAAAATAATGTAAAAGGAAAAAAGGAAGGAATAAAGAAAATTGAAGGTCAAAAGAAAGGGAAAGAGCTAAAGGAGCCGAAAAGAAATGGTTAGCCTCAAGCTGTTGACAAGTTGCTCATGAGTCAGAAGATGAAGGCATTATATACAATGATGACTCAGCTGACGAATTCCACTTGTTTTCAGACGAAGAGAATGACGCAGAATGTCTATATTGCACCGGATTATATTCAGAATATCACAACGGAGAGGACTGGGTGCGCTGAACAGCTTGTTTCAGATGGTCCCACACAATTTGCGCTAATATTATTTCTGCTGTATTTGTGTGTTTTTTGTGCCAAAAAACCAGACGGTTTTGAAATTACTATAGTACATATTGATATAAAATTGTAATTTTGTAAATTTTAATCAATCTTTTATTTTATAGGTTAAATAAGGTGAAACAAAAACTCATTAATCTTGTTTATTATCATGAAATAAAAATATGCTATGACTTCATTAAAATGCATACAATTATAAACTAAAAATTAATGATTTCATATTTTATAAGGGTTTTCTTTAATTTGTCCACATTTTCATTGAAAACTAATGTATAAAAGAGACCTCCCCAAGTTAGGTACACGTGTTCTCAAAATGGAGGAATCGCATAGTTTCTCTATTTTGGTCATTATATTGAAAAAAATTAAAAATTTCCTTTTAATAACTTAGCTTATGCAACATAAGTTAATAATATATAGGTTCAGTGTTCCACAGGTTCAAAAACGTGTTAACAAAAAAGATATAACCTACAAAATGCCTCCCCAAATTGGTTATCCTTACTTTATTTGGTTTGTAATCCTAATTTTTGATTATAGCCGAAATACACAATTGTCTGTGTCTATGTTTGAGTTGTTTTGTGGATCTAGAACTTTTTTTAAAATTATTTTAATGAGTACTGCCATATCATTATGTAGTGAGCCCTCTTTCTTTAACACATATATATACACTTTTCATCATATAATTTGCTTGCACTGCGTATTACAACCTAAATGGACTAGCGGACTTTGTAACTCCACAAATAGGGTGGTGGTTTGGTAGATATAATTTAGAGGAAATGTATCCTCATTCACGTGAAGGAATTGTGGGAAACTATTTAATGGAAACCATCCTTCATAAACCCAGCTGGTATTATATCATTTAAATCTCCTTAAACGGTAAACCTGATCAAACGTGCTTGAAGTTTAGTCCATGTGCCAATAGGTGTTTTGTGTTTCAGTTAAGTTAGAAAAAAATAGTTGAGGATGAGTATTGGCAAGAAGAGAAAATAGGAAAACTACATGTGTAAATCCACCACGGGAATCAAACCTATACATCTCTTTCAACTGAGAGCAATAGACGTTTCGTCTATGGGTGTAAGTCAGTGTACTTTGGGTGCAGATGAAAATAAAAACTGTGATTTTAATTTTTTTTTGTTTCAGGAACTAAGCCCCCCAGTAATTTAACAATAACGGACCTTTGTCATATCTAACTGGCATTATGTCATCTCACAATGCTAAAAAAAGAAAGATGCAAAATGCTAGGTTTATTGCCCATGTTAATTACTATGGTATGAAATATGTCACAGTAAAGTATAAATAACAGTCGACCTGTTATAAAAGCGTCATATTAAAAACTTAAGTTTGTTGACTGCAATCCACTACACTATTGTGTGAGATTTATTTATTGCGGTTATAAAAATTGTAATGAACTATCTTTATGGTTCCTGTATTTAGCTGATACAAACCTCTACACTACCATGCTAAGGGAATTGCATTATATATAAATGCGCAGTAAATTTAGGGTCATAATTTTTCTTTAGCCCCTGTTATTAGTTGAATGCAATTTGCTACACTGATATGTTAAAAGAACTGCCCTCATTTTTATCTCTAGGTGTTATAAAGTGATGAAACAATGGTTTTCTTTGCCTCAGTATTTTGTTGAATGCAACTTGCTACACTGTCGGTGTTAGAGGAACGGCCTTCTATTTATATCGAGGCACTATAAAATGACGATTAAATAATGTTTTGGACCCATGTACTCTGTTGGATGCATTTTTCCACACTATCGTGTTGAAAGAACTGCTATTAATTCTGGCTTACGGCGATATTAAAAGTGATAAAAAAACCTGTTCTTTTGACCTTAATTATGAGTTAACTTAATCCAGCCCCTGGTTAGTATTAAAACAAATCAAATCAAATAAATCTTTAGGTGTTATAATAGCAGGCATAATTAGTATTATATCCACCCCCATAAAACATTATACATCAAACTAGTTTATAAGCCTGAAAGGACCGAATTATATCAATCACAAATTCATAGAATAAAAAACATTACTAGAACAATGGGTTTGCAAACTATTAATATAATTTATGCATTTAAGAAAGACTACACTCAATTCAGGTGTAATTGCTATGATTAACAATAATAAGTATTAATTTCAAAATCTGTCCCATGAAATTACTTAAACTCTATGTAATAAAATAAATTGCTTATTTTAATAAAAAATTGCACTTTCCTATGTTTATTGTATTTAACTAAGAAGAATAATCACTAAACACAAATTTCAACATAAAAAACCTTAAACAAAGACATTGTATTCAAATCAAAAGCTAAAAATGTAAAAGCTAAATCTAGTTTTGAATTTTAATTTTTTATACAAAATGTGTAATATTATAGATTAAAGATTTGTCACACGTTTATTGAGAGAACCAGTACTAATACATGACAAAAAAACACATAAAGTTTAGTATTGGTTTTATGACTTCACAATCATTCAAACAAAAATCTAGACCTGTGTTTTTAAAAATAAATATTCTCATGATATTTTCTTTTCCAGACAAATTCAAACATTTACATGGATAAATCTCAATAAATACAAGAACACGTTTTATTTCCCATTTGTATATTACGTTAATCTCTTAATACATTAATACAATTTGGCATACTCAATTATTGAAATCATATTTATTAGTTAATCTATGACATACTTAAAATATTTCCTAGATATTTGTATGTTTAGGAAATATTTTAAGTATATATATATATATATATATATATAAATATATACTTAAAATATTTATATATAGCTGGAGGGGTACAGAATAAAGGTGGCTTGAAGCTCATTGATAATACAATTTGACAAACTCAATTATTGAAATCATATTTATTAGTTAATCTATGACATACTTAAAATATTTCCTAAAGATATATATATTTATGAAATATTTTAAGTGTATATATATGGAGGGATAAAAAATAAAGGTGGCTTGAAGCTCAACGATTATCACTGACATGCCACAGAAAAAAAAACCACCTGATATTGGCTTTGCTGTTAAAAATCAACTGTGTGGTCCAAAAGCTATTAGTTGCTGGGTGATATAGAATATAAACATATTCTGAGAGGTGTAACATTGCCAATTAAAATATTTGATTTCCCAGTCTAATCTTGCTAACAGTAATTATTGTTAATTATTATTGTTTCATAGAACATTTTGATAAATATGGTATAAAACAGAGGAAAATAATGTATCGAAAATTTCCTTGGACATATTTTCTGTGGTAATATCCTAAATTAGGACTGTGATTAAGCTACTAAAGAGCTAAACATATATATATATATATATATACATTTTTAATTTAAATATATCTTTCAAGCACTTTTCTTTTTATCTCAATATCTCTATCTAAAAGATTTTAATTTAAATAATATTTTGAGGGTTTTGAATAGTGGATCTCAATGTTTAATCTACTATCATTTTCAAAATACTTTGTTTAAAGTTTCAATATTTTGAGCTAATTTGTAACGGTAAGAATGTCACAAAAAATAATAACTACAAAACGCCAATTAACTAAAAATTTCATACCGGCAAAACCATAAGTATGCACCTACTTTATTATTGACACCACTACATGAGAAAGTAATCCTTAGACATATTATATTTAACAACTATTCGCAAGAAATAAAGCACACTTTTAAGTGCTCAAAGGGCTAGGTTTTTTTTAGAATATACTGTCACTTTCCTGGAACGGCACCTGTCACTTCCCAATGCTCAGATTGGTATGAGCGGGTGGATGTGACCACATCTTGAATAAGTAACAAGAGTGCAGATGGAGGATTATTCTCATATATTGAGTGAGAGATTGTCGTGAATGTATGAGGACAAATTGTGTTATTATTATATTTAACTAGATCATATTAATAATAATATGTATATTAATATATTTTATTTGAGGTATATAACGTTCACCTTTTAAACCATATGATTATATCAACACACGAGTTATAAATTAACTTAAATTTAGAATAGATGCGGCATCCAGCCCAAGGCCGTTAATTTATTATTGTGAAAGGGGAAATCCACATTTCACCAATAACATTACAATGACAAACTTTTCAGCTATATTGGGAACCGAAATAATGGAACCTAGATTAGTAGGCAGGCACGCCACTGACTGAGATAATGCGTCGGACTTGGTTGGAATTCTAAATTTGTTCTAAAAAATACTCCCTGTCTGGATAGCAGCTATTGATATTTTGATATCTTTTACCTCTGCCCAGTAAGTTATTTGTAAAAAAATATTGCCCTTGAGAAAATTGACACACATTTAAAGTTTTGTTTTGTAAATATAAGTAAGGGGATACATATTATGTTTAAAGATAACTTAAATTTCTCTTATTACAACGAATTTTGTATTTACTATAATTGGATGAAAGTGAGTAAGGAAGTTTTGAAAGGAAATGCACCCGCTTTTGCGTGGAAAGAGAGTGGGAAGTCATTTAAGAGTAAACACCAAAAATAAGTCTGATCTGGACTAGAACCCCCTCGTTTTCGGCGTGCCAGCCTAGCACAAGAGTAATTTATGAGAACATTCGTCCACTGAAGTGGTGTTAGGAATAAATTGCTTGCGTGGCTATATAGTCTGAGGTGCTACTCTCACAATAGACTAGACTGCCAAAGGCTGAGAGCTAAAGGTTCGATCCTGGTCGGGTGTACTTAGGGTGGATTTTCATAAATGGTTTTATATTTTCTTCTAAATTAAACCCTCTTAATCCCTAACACTTTAGTGTAGTTATTGTAACCGAACTGGTAGTAAGACATAGTGCTAAAAAAATTATTAAAACTAGCTGCAAGAGCCTTAGTAAAGATAATTGTTTCGTGAAATATATTTGTATTAGATATTGAAATTCCTTCTGTGAAATAATACATCAATAATATATTCAAACTTTTATCTTCTGAAAAATTGCCACAGTAAATTAAACCATAAATAAATAGGTTTTTTATAGCCTAGACGAAAATGGACACAAAATATTATTTTTTAAATAAATACAAATATATGAATACGAGTTGTATTGATATCAGCAATCACCTTCAATCACCCGGTTCACCATATCTATTAATTAAATGAAGGGAAACCATTTTGAAGCTATTGTTTGTAACAAAATATTGAACTAACTATAGACGTTGCAACTACAAAACAAAAAAACAACCTAAATTGTTCTTTCCATATTTAAATATTCCAATAATGCATAAGCGCTCACAAGAAAATGTAATTAAAACAATTATCTGTCGTGAAAGTTTTCTATCTTCCGACCACTTTCATTAGGTCTATGCCAGAATGGTAGCTCATGTCCAACTTGAGTACTTATTGGAGAGAGGTTGGTAGTTGACATAAAAATAGCGTATCTTAAAGATATATGTTAATTTATTGAAAACAGAGCAAAAGATTTACATTAAGGTATTTACATAAAGTGGGTCGGTGTAGTCTAAAATACTTTGGTGAAAGCAAACCAGTTAAATGAGGGTAACTGCGTGCCCAAGGTATTCGCTGGACAGATAATTAGACAATTCTGGCTATTCATATTGATTAATCACAATCATAACTTATAGTTATGTGGAGACCCAGAGCAGCTGGCCAAAATAGTACATCTAAACTTCTTAGAGTAGGTAACTACTTAGAGAACAAACTGGTTCACTATTACAAATATAATTTAATATCTAGCACACAAACGCTCGGCTAGGTAGAGACCTAGCATACAAACGTCTAGACCTAAACCACGGGAGATTAAGGTTAGTTAATAAACAACAAAAAGGCAAAATCCTAGCTAGGAGCGCCCACGGTAGTTACGACTACCCAAACAAGTTATATCGACAGGAGAAACGTTTAGGACAAAGTGGTCCACGGCCGGAACCTCTTGCCCCACTAGCATAATAATGATGCCGGGCACTCACAATGATTAAAAAAAAACACGAGCCACACCTGGCATTTACAAACATCCACACGTTGCCCACCCAAAATAGTAATAGCCAAGATAGTCACAATGTAGCTAATATAAAGTAACTGAACTAATTAGGTCTCTAGTACTAATTTACTAATCCCATGTCACTAAGTCAGTTCATTTTTAGTATCAGTACAAAATGGTTAAGTCATTTAGGCATTACTAAGATGTGCTTCGCACAGCTCTAACTAGACAACATGGTTCAATCAGTCTTTAAGCGACCTAACACTATACATACATAGGAGACTACATTAAATACTATGCATGTTAATAGTACAGACATTAGGAATATCCCACTCAGGGATATAAAATTAACCTAATAGAACATACAGTAAGCAATTACATTATGCGCCCATATCTTTGTCAAACAACCAACATGAATAAGATGATGTTACATTTTGTCAGTGGCGAGGTGATATGTCCGCCGGACTGGGGTGGTAGACGGTTGGTTCCACCATCTCGTAGAACAAAGGTTGGTGGTTGAAGAGCTTCAAGGTCCTCGAGAGTATCAGTCCACCAGTTTAATAAATATTCAACATCTTTCTAGACTAGGTAACCTGTATATATATATGCCACTAATCCTGCCCAGACAGGGGAAAGAGAATAGAGGAAAAGATGACCAATAAAATACAAAATCCACTAAGAAAGATGCCTAGTTGGCGACGCGCTATCACGCAGATGCGTCGATCAGTTGTTTTTATTGTTGAGGTGAATATAGGGGTCGTTTTTCATAATTTGGATGAGGGCAAATTTAACAGAACAATCAGTAAATGGAGTGGTATTGGACGCCGATGTTGAGCACAGGTTTCTGACTGGTGAGTCAACAGCAGTAGATTATATTAGTTACTTCTATTGATGTTTCTATGGGTGAAATAGGCCTGTATGGGGGAGTTAAATGTCTTTCAGCCCGTCACAGTTTTGAGTGACCAAATTGAGTGCTGCTCAACTTATTGACTTGGAGATAAGATTGTTTCGATAGAAGATTAATACTAGGCCTGAATATAAAATAATCAACTATTAATATATGCTATTCTTACTTGACAATTATTTTCCTTAAAACAATATTTAAATATTGAAAATAGTATAATTATTTACTTTACAAACATTTTAGAGCGGGATTTTAAGGGACGTGATAAAATGAATGTTTTTATTGCAGTGTTTATATCGAAACAAAATTTTGGTCAAAATAGATCCAATACTCTACAGAAGTAACATAGGGTATAACTTTATTTAAATTTTGACTCAGCCGTATATGTACGTAATAAGAGTTTCTTACTCGAAGATTATCTTCTCTCCAGACTGCCAGATACTGCTGACCGACTGTGATTTTCTGGTGATTGCAGATGATCTCTGTGGATTTATAGGTGCTGCTAGTAACTTATGTTGGCTTCAAGTTTTTTTTAAAGGTTACTAATAGTTTATTATAATCGATAACAGCTTCTGGCGGATTCTCGAAGTAGCCGTGTCCTAGTGTGGAACGTCCTGTGATAAACATTTTATTTTAACAAAAGCATTAATTCAGTGTTCACCAAACGTGTGCCACAAGTGTGGCACTGGAGCCTGCCTGGATGAAAAGGGAGTAAAATCTGGATGTGCCTTTTGTCCGCAGTAAAGCCTTTGGAAGTGAAGCTGCTCTCCAAGCCACGACTGTTCATGGGAGGGGAAGAGGTGGTGATTGCGTGTACAGCCGCTGGTTCTAGGCCCCAGGCAGTCATCTCCTGGTGGAGGGAAAACAGGAAGTTCCGCCGGGGAAAGGTAAGGAACTTATTCTATACACACCCTTAATGAACGAAAAAAGCCATCAACTCACACCTTTTGTTTATTCGAGGTAGTATTCGTTCTATTTATGAACTAGAGGATCATATCATCAAACTACATACAAGAGAAACTAGCTATTTAAGATCAAACACATTTTCTCATAGTCGTAAATGAATCACTCTGAAACGGAAAGTACCTATTTAACACGAGATAGTATTTTTCAGAAAGTAATTGAAACCAAACCATAAGCTCGGTAGACACACGTGCCACCGATTGAACTACATTTACACTTATTTAATAACCTTTAGGATCACCAAAGAAATACATTTATTTTTGGAAACATTGATTGAAAATAAAAATGTCAACGCCTCTATGATTATTTACTTGCTTTGCAAGAAAATACATTTAATCGAAAAATTTATAAAAAGCTTTTTGGACCCGCTTCGGTGGCTGCATGTTTTAATACGCTACTCCCGCAGTTGAATAAACAGCCGATGACGGGGAAATAGAGGTTCAAATCTCAGTCAGGTGTACTAAGGTGGATTTTTTTTAAATTGTTTTTCATTCTCCCTCCACACAAAGGTGGGTATATTGCCTATAAATATAAATTTCCTAGTTCCTAAAACCATTAGCTTAATAATTATTAATACATAAGGGTATAAACCAAACGGGTAGTAAATTGCGGCGCTAAAAATAAAATAGACTAATTGAACGAACAAGAAATATTATTTAGATGTTTGTTTATTGTTAAACCATTGTAACAGTAAGATATATTATCGAATTAAATAATGCATTACACCTTTTATTTTCTGATATCTGAATACGATAAATTATACCAAAAATAAATGTATTTTATCACTTGGAGGAAAAAAACCATACAAATATTGGTTTTAAAATAAAAAGTGTTTATTTTGTAAACACAAATATACAAATACGGGTTGTATCGATGTCAGCAACCACGTTTAATCATCCAGTTTACCATATTTATTTGTGAGTGAAGGGATACCATTTAGAAACTCTGGTTTGTTAATACTTTTATAAATTATCTATGACGGCTACAACCACAAGCAAGAGACAACAAAACAGCTGTTTCCATAGTTTCATATTTCAATATTGAAAAAATACTTGCAAGAAAATGTAATTATAAATAATTGCTTGTTTTGAAAGTTTTGACTGACAAATGTGACAGCTGCTCAACGTATTGGCTTACATATAAGATGGTTTGGCGAATGGAAACATGAAATTGGATATGGTAGTTTTCCTAGCCCTAAGATATGGCTATTATAAGTAAATAAGGGTTTATTAAATATTTGTTTAAATTAATTGGATCACGATTATAATATAGGATTTATTATTAGCTATAAAAAATAGTTCATCTCTAGGCCTTGGCCTGAAGGAGAAAATATGAGAGATTTTATGCAAACATATTTACCTGACACTGGAGAATCTGTGTCTAGGTCGTGAATAATTCGAATAAAATATTTTCAAATAATATTCATAGCCCGATTACATTACAAATAAAAGTGAATCTACTTTCACCCGCTCTTTTAGGAGCGTGTTTCTTTCACCCTTGTTGGTGGCACCCCTTAAAAAAAGTGGGCGTTAGCGGCCGTAGCGTTAGCTGTTAAAACACAGCCTCAATTCTAGCAATTGGAAGTCATTAAGAGGATATTTATGATGTTTATTAATGAATGTTGATATGTTAGGTTAGGTTAGGTTAGGTTAGGCTATGTTAGGTTAGACTAGGTTAGGTTAGGTTAATCTTTGACCTGATAACTATAGTCTACTAGGGGCCAAACAAAATATAAATTAAATGTTTTCTTGGTTAAATATAGTACAAACAAAATTTGTAAATAAAACATTTAACCCTTCTTAGAACGATAAAAAGGATTTGAATCTCTAAAGTGAGTGTAAAAAAACACACGCGGTTGTTTTCCCCAGGACACGAACACTCACTGGTGCAACCAACACGTAGCTGCGCTCTTGAAAACCAATTATCTAGATTGATTCCAAATAGCAAAGTGTTAAATATATTAGTTATAATTATACACATATATTGCATCATATTTGTGCTAAAATATACATTAAAGACATTGAAATGGAGGATTAGAATATATAAATAAAGCAATATTTATTTCAATATGATTATATCTTTTTAATATATTTCTTATTTAATTTCTGTCCAAACACTAATGCAAGCATCTTCGTTTTCTAGTAATATAATGTAGGCCTATAAGTTATCAAATTTTAAAAGAAATGGTACCATGCACCGTGAAGACATTATTTATCCTAAAGACAAAATTTATCTACCTATGAAAATAACAAACCAAACATGGTAATATTTATCCAGATAAATTAAAAATTTGAGGCAAGAAATTACCCTTTTCCACAAGTTTGGTGCACAAAAAACGCAATCCATTAGCAACGCATTCCTTTCCTATGCACGATAATAAAGATAAACAAGTTAATATATATTGTTACAGAAATATTTTGTAATAAAGGGATTTACTGTTAACCAAAGAGCATTCTGTTGAAAAAAAATTGAATAATAGTATCATGTTTTTCCAAAGAGCAAAGTCCCCAAAATTTGTTTATCTTAATTGCTATGCCACTGTGATAAGCGCTAGTTTATTCTTAGATTTTTATCTGTGTTATCACAATGCAAACGGATCCCCTTTAAAATAGTCCTTAGTTTTTGTATTTTTTGTTTGTTTGTTGATACAAAATTCAAGTTTTCTTTCATTTAAAGAATATTTATTTCTGTTACAGAAGCCATTATTAGTGCCCTATTTTTAAATTTTAAAATTTCTGGCATTAATTTTTATCTCTTGGCTGGTCCTTTTACAAAATTAGCAGATGTATATTTGATTCCATGAAAAAAGAAATATATTGTAAGTGATTTTGAAAATATTTTGAGTTATAAAAACCCTTTTTAAGGTTCCTATACTCTCATTTTGAAATATAGGGATTTATTGGATCATATATTATATATTATTTACGTGCTCGCCTAATTCAAATTTTAAACCACAGCAAAAAGGTAAATTATTGTTCTATAGGGGTCATGAAACGTCGAAATTTATCAAAATCTCGAGTTTTTTTAACAATAACAATGTTACAATACTCTCCAAAATGTCAAGAGAAATTAAACATATTAAAGTATTACATCAACACCTATGGGTTCCTTGATTTTCAAAATCTTTCTCAGGCAATATAAATATTTCAATAGTTGAATGGATAGGTAAATTAACTAATCATTTATATATTTTTTAAATTTATATTACTATAAAAATTAATTTATTTAAATAGATGATTTTAGTTTATTTAGGTTAAATTATATTTCTATTTTATATATACATCAAATACCGTTTGCCAACTTTTGGTTAGTTTGAACAACCATTATTAAAAGATTGTTTATAATTTATTCATTCATTAATTGTGTTTATTAAAATATACATATGCTGATTAGGAATTTTTGTGAGTTGACCCACATGTCTAAATTTTCAATACTTAAACCAATCCTATAGTTGTTTTTTCATCAAAAAATTACGACATTTTCTTATATTATTCATTACGATAAATATAAATAATTAATTTAATTTAAATGTTTATCATTCTTGTGAAATAAATATTATTTTTACCTGGTTAAAACATAATTAATCTTGTATTAAATTAATTTCCACCCATGGTTTAAATAAACCTTAAATTTAAAGACGTTAAATTAAAAATTCCAAATAAACATAATCTTGTTTAATTTAATAGGTCATAATCATGAAATATAAAACTTCTATAGTATCACATTATTTTAGTTTAATTCAACAGCTGCTTATCAATTTAAAACAATAAATTAACATATTATAATTCATTTATCAAGCAGGGATAATTCCAACATCTGATTAAAATACTTATGTTAGTTCACGTTTATAAACTAATCCATGCGTGTGTATCACAAACTAAGCTATAAGATCTGGAGCAAAGTAGTCATAATTTATTGATTAGTCGAGGATATATTTTGACTTCGGGATACTGGCTTTTCTTTGACAGGATTTCAAATGAACGTTGTTTAATACCATGTAAATACAGTTCAAATAATTCATCTCTATAAAGGCACAGCCTTGTATTTCTCTCATCTACGGTCGACTACAAATGGGTGGTTCATTCTTCACTGAGCTAAATCTCTTGTTGGCTATAAATCAGTTATACGATTCCCATTATTAGAGTAAAAATGTTAAAAATTACTCCAAGTACTCTAAATCTTGCATAGTTGGGCATAGGATTAAGCCATACACAATGCTTAGTTTGCTGGTGATGTAAAAGTTTGAGCTAGAATGTCATAAGGGTGTATTAAATAATAAGTTTCATAAATTAGTTTTCATTATTCCTCCACGCAGATGAAGATACATAGTCTTTAAACTATACTGTACCTTTACAATCCCTACTTTTTTAAAGCGAATATGTGACTAGTAGGGATGGTTAATTTTTATGCTATTTGAAAAAAATATTGAAATATCTCTTTGGTTTATAATATTGGTCCATAATCACAAAATTCAGAATATCTAGAATATTTATTATTGGTTTATAATACTAGCTATAATCACAAAGTTCAGAATATCTAAAATATTTATTTGGTTTATAATATTGGCTATAATCACAAAATTCAGAGTATCCAAAATATCTCTTTGGTTTATAGTAATGGCTATAGTCACAAAAATAAAATTCAGAATATATAAATATTACATAATTATTCTATGGCACTATGGACTCAAAAGTTTATTGCCACAATTACAAAAGTACTCCACCTATCCCTAACTTAAGCTAGTACTATTCAGTCTACATCATTACACCCACCTCTTTCAGGTCCATTATAATGTTATCTTTACATCTGCGTCTAGGTCTTCCCAATTGCTTCTTCCCATTGTGTTTGGCAGTCAATACCTTGAACAAGTTTCTAGAATATCATATTAACTTTTCATGTCATGTCAACTGTACTTTCAAAATGATAAAATGTTATATTAACATTATATTATATGATTGGGGTTGGTTATTTATATTTATATAGATATAAATAAATCTGCATTTATGTGTACCTAAATATAATTGTATATATGTATATATACAAGTATATAAATATAAGTAGACATTAAATACACTACAAAAAATTTAGGATTTTTTCCATTATATGCGATACATAATTAATTTTATATATGAAATTAAGGTTTGAATCTTACAACTTTTATCAGGCTATCCACATATTTAAACTAATGTGAATGAGATGATTAAGGTATATCTTAGAGTAAGTTCACGGGTATTTGCGTGGAAGGTGAGTACAAAGCTTCATTACACTTTGTCAGTATTTTCAAGCACTGTTAATAGCCCTATTTGACACACCCTTGTTGCACCTTCTGTAGGTGGTGTTTAACTGCTGATATACAGGCAGGGCTATAGCTACACTAATAGAGGTGTATTAAGTAGTGCTATTAACAATTCTATTAGAAGTTTGGAAGGATTTATATCGTGAGCCATCAAATATAGGACATGTGTTCATATGAACTTATATTTTGTTAATTTGCTATCCACACCCCAGCTACTTCCCACATGAATCGATCTAACCAGTATATCATCATCATCATCTTGATAATTCATAATCATGATGATCATTCTCATCATAAACAGTTTTAAGCCTGTGCCCAGGTAAGTTTAATAAAACATCTTCATATTCCTCTATCCTTCCTACTACTATTCTTCCATTAATTATTACTATTCTTCTCCTATCACTTGCACACTTTATGTTATCTGCTCATTCAATATTTTTCTTGGCTTCTCTTGCGGTCATTTTCCTACATACATTCATTTTCTTAGGAATCCTCTCTTCTATCTCATGGATTCCCTATTCCTCCATTTTTCCCATAAAACTTCAATCCTAATCTTGTTTCTCTCGTGACAGTTAAGATGCTCCTCACAAACTTTATTCCAATGGCCTCCACTTTCCTAGACGTTCTTAAATTCAATAGATTTATGTTTCTTCTGCATATATGTTAATGAGTACAAAGTTTACCGTGTGCAACACTTTCTACATTTAGAGGGAACTTCTATTTTCCATAAAAGGTCTCAAGGAAGAGATTATTGTGAAAACCTAGACGCAAAAAGGAAGATAACTTTAGAATGACCTAAAAGATACAGGGTGTAAAAAGGTGGATTGGTTAGAACTAGCTCATATTATGGATAGGCAGCGTACTTTCTTAAGTGCAGCAATAAAATGTCGAGTATTAGTGTTGTTGAGTGAGTAAATAAGTAAGTAACATTCTGATGAGCGTATAACCCAAACAAGTAGTAATACGTGAATTAAAAAAAAAGATTAAAAATACATTTTTAAACCGTCAGAAATTAAATCCAATCAATCTCTTACCTATTTTAGAATTTTATTAAAATTTTAAATATATTTTTAATATCAACAACAATACAAACACTACTACCAATATAACAAACATGTCAACCTCGGTGGTTTTGTGGTAAAGTGCTCTCGTCATAACCCGATGTTAAAGGGTTCAAGCCCAGCCAGGGTCGACAGACTTTTCTTGAACAATACATATCCGTAGCACAACTTCCTTTGGAGTAGAATTAAAGCTTTGTCCCATGTTAATTGTGGCATGTAAAATCAACTCTTGAAGGAATGTGAAATAATTTCCATACAAAATTAGTAGGTACTTTTGCGCTCGTTCATAGAAATTTAACATTGAAGGCAACGGGGAACTACTACACTTTCTGGACTCCTCTGTGAATGGATTTCTTCGAGCTTTTGCAGAGAGTACTAATCAGCTGAAGGATGGTGGTATGTTCAGCTCCAGATGGATAGAAATCTCATCAAACTAACCTTTGGTTTGTTGAGACTAGAGTAATAATAGAAAAATAAAACTATTAATATTATAAACTCCTTGTGTTTAATCTTCATGTATATGTATTTATAACTGGAGAAAAAAAATAAAACAAATTTCATAAAAAATATTAATAATGTAATTATAGTTAGTCAGTTTGAAAATTAATTAATACTCATTAAATATAAAACAATACTACATTAAATAAATTAGCCCCAAATTAAACAAAGTTAATAATTTAATTGTTAAGATAAGTCCCACACCCTATCTCAGTCGGTAGTGTTTATGTCTACTGAGCTAGGGTCTCGGCTTCAATTCCCGCTTGGCTGAAAATCTAACATTGATGAATATAAGCGTTTCTCTTTTGATTGATAAACTAACGTAGGGGTATGGATGTTGTGCCTATGCCTAGTTTAAGTCAGATTATAAAGGGCATATGAAGATATGGCAGCCTAGTAATCTGTAGCGGAAAATCATAATTAATTAAAAAACTGTCATGGGCCTTAGGCTGAAACAGTAATATATAAAGTAAAAATGATAAAATAAATCTTAGAATACACAATGTTATTCTTAGAAAAATAACTAATACACCATACTGTTACACAAACCAAATAGCACAAAAATGTTTTAAAAATTATTTTAAACACTACATCTTACTGCCTTTTTGGTCTTTACGTACAGTAGATGTACTATTTACATTAATGTGTAAAGGATGAAAGAATGTTGAATTAATTGGAGGTATAACTGCATTTACGTGGATTGAAACTGGAAAACCCTTTAGGGAAAACCTTCCTCTGTCCACTTGATTGGTATTCGAACCCCAATCCCACCATCAACAACAATCCGGTATATTGTGAGGGTGACGCCATAAACCAAATGGCCACCAAAAAGAGTTAAAATTCTTAAAAACCTATTCAAATAAGGTACTATAAAATTATTAAATTCTTAAATAGTTTATAACTAATACCAATTATACCAATGCACATAAATTGAGGAGCAACCCATCCAGGTTGGTTATAGCGTTACATGAACTGCGGGGTAAAAATTAAATTTGTAATGACTTTGTTCAAAATGTAAAGTAGAGTTTAGCTTAGGTTAGGATAGGTTACGCTAGGTTAGGTTATGTTAGTTTATTATAGGTTAGGCTATGTTAGGTTAGTTTAGGTGATGCTAGGTTAGGTGATGCTAGGTTAGGTGATGCTAGGTTAGGTGATGCTAGGTTAGGTTAGGTTAGGTGATGCTAGGTTAGGTTAGGTTAGGTTACTCTAAGTTATGGTAGGTTAGGTTAGGCAATGTTAGGTTAGGGGTTAGTAGTTTAATGTGATTACATGTTGTTCCTAACCTCATGTGCAGAAGCTGACAGGTATACTTTATTCAGAAATTTGAGTGCACCCTGTATTGTATGTATTATCTATATAACACATGCACTCGACTAACAACGACCATATATGGTGGCCACATAGCCTAAGGTGCTACTTTCACAATATACTAGATCGCCAATAACAGAGATATCAGGGTTTGATCCCAGTTGGGTGTACTGAGGATGCTTTTTCCTATAATGTTTCCCACTCTCTCTTCACACAAATGCGGGTAAACTTCCTATAAATTCAACATTCCTTATCCCTAGCCATTAGCGTATATAGGCGTTTAACCCGAATAAGTAGTATGACATGGTACTAAAAAAAATAACAACGATTTTACGTGATGTATAAATGATGATATAATTTATTTTAGTGGTTCACAAACCCTGGGTCAGATCCAATTTAGGGTCACTGAAGTTCACGGGAAGGTAGGTGTCAATATAATTTTTTAAATATTATTAAATATTGCAATATTACAAACACTTCGTCAAACTGATTAGTTACGAATAATTAGGCTTACGTTGTAATAACAATATAAACAGTGTTATAACGTTTTAAAACCCTCTTGTAATTGGAATTTTGGACCCAGTTCAAGATCAAGGCCATTCAGACTCACGAAGTTGAAAAGGCTCCTTTCCTTCTTAAGACAGTGTCCTGTAAACCAGGACCTTAAGGTCTTGTAACCATCAAGATCCTCGGAAAAATTTGCTTGTCAATCAAAATTTGAAGGGCTTCCTTCTCTTAAAAATAAAGCAGCATAATGGTTGATTCTGAAAAATCTCTAATATGGTCACGTACCAAATTTTTCACGGGAACATATATAATTTTATATACGTAAGCTTAAAAAATTTACTAAAATTGATCTAGTTGATAACATTTATCTGTAAAAGATAAAAACTTAAAGAACTCTCCCTAAGAATGAAACATCAGCATAGTGGCTACTGAAATAATAATTTTAGTCACTTAACAAAGATTGTAATAAAATCACATTTTCGTAGAAAAAATTTGCTTTAAATTTTGTTATAGGTGACCTGGTGGTCTAGGGGTAAGGTGTCGGACTTCTGAGCTGGTGACCGGGGTTCAATCCTCGGTCCCGGCACAGATTTATCTGATTACCAAACCCTTCCTTCACCTCTGACAAGATGTGTATTAATCACAACTTGTGAATGTGAGGAATGCCAGGCCTCCACCGTGGTTCGGATTCCACGTTAAACTGTAGGTCCTCCATTTCATCTCACAATCACCCTACCATTGCACATTAGCGTAAGTGCGTATAACCCGGACGGGTAGTAAGACGCGGTGCTAATAATAATAATAATAATAAATTTTGTTAGATTATAATATTAGTCAAATAATTAAGTTTTTGTTTTTGAATTAAATCAATTAAATTAATAAAATAAACACTAATCTGAAAATAGTATGCAATTGATACATCATGCAATGAATGACACTGTGTCATCAGGCCCGGAAAAGAGTCATGATCAAACTGGTTTATAGAAAAATACGCTGGCCTAGTCATTCCCGACGATATTTTGTTTTGGGTGTTGTTCAAATTGTTTCTTTCATTAATGATTGAAGTCCAACTAGCCATGGCAACAAAGATACCCTTTGTAAATAGTTCCGTTCCTTGGTAGGAACTTTCCGGCCAACTTTGTAGTGGTCACTCCTCAAAGCCCTTTAGGATGAGGATCGTTAGTCTTCAACCCTCTCCCCCTCCCTCTTTTGGACCTAAACCTCCCTCTTCAACTGTCCAGTGGGTGATTGGCCACTTCCTTCAAATTGTATATGTCTTTTAAGTGGACTCAAGTTTCTGTAAGTATGACTAATGCTCAAGTTTAAAGTGGCACACAATAACTAAGCTATATACAGAGCTGAAATTATCCGCTCCGTTGGGTTTTAGAAATTCGTGATTGTAGACCTTCAAGACTACAGGTACTACAAGCATTTGAGACAAGTAACCAGAAACTTTAGATGCATTAAATTAGGTTATGTTTGAGTGCGTAACATTTTCTATTCAATATACTAGTCGTTATTATAAACCCATTATTAAACAGATAGTCAAAACCATATTTCCAATATATTGCAGACAGCTTGAACGGGTATTAAGATGCATAGAACAAAATATTTAAATTTCACTCAAAGCTTCTTACAATTGAGGAAAATGAAGAATCTTAAATTATTAAACACATATCACACACAATAATTGATAGATAGTATCTTTTTTTTGTATTTTTTTCATCTGCCTACAAATCAGTATTTTAAATTTATCTTTTATACACGCGATAGTAAAATAACTAAATCACTGGACCTACATGAATCTAAAATAGGGAAAAATAAAATCCTGGTTTTTAAATATTTTAAAGTACGTAATGTTATTATAAGAGCGTGTGCATTGTGTGTATGGAAAATATGAAAAGAGTATGTATCTATATCAGGTATTAAATCAGATAATCAGAATGAACTACGTATTTACAACTCTTTATATTTAGGGAAATGGTTAAGGAGGAGAGAAATTTCAAGACGACGTGAATTAGAGAATCCTAAGAAGATAACGCCGTTGAAAGTTTTTTTAAGTATGGATAGAACAATGATGACTATATGTTATGGTAATAGATGACTGCAGATTATCACTATAAAATATATTCTATACTTTTTACTTGCAAAAGCTCAAAATTATTATGCCTCACCTAACTTTTAAGTTTTACCCGTCAAAGATGATTCACTTTGCGTAGATTTTGATTTCAGTGTTTGGTTTCAAACATAACGTATATTTTTTTCCATTAACTCCATGATTAGAACCTTAAAAAGTAACTTCTCACAGCTATTTTTCAATTTATTGCACAAAGCCAATGAAATTAATTAAATTTTTTAGCACTGCATATTGCTACCTGTTTGTGTTATAAGCCTTATGTACTAATTACACTAAAGGTCTGGGGATTAGGAAGGTATAATTGAGAATAAACGCACCGAATTCTCTAGTCCAATGCGAAAGTAGCGCATTAGACCAAGCGGCCACTGAATTATTATTTCAATAAAGGCTTAAAGTCTAAGGTCTGTATATTAGTGTTTTTAGAAGTGTGTCTAAAATTTTTGTTTTTTTGAAAGAAGACATTATTGATACAATTTTGTTTAATTTTCTACAAATAACAGTATCAACAGTTTTGAGGTATTTGTCATGATAATTCATATTGGCATTAGATAGGCACCTTTTTAAATAATAAAAAAATGTCCTTGTCAAATTTCGCAATGTACGTGACAAATATTTAAGAACTGTTGAAAATAATCAATACAGAAAATTAAACAAGAGGTAGGCTAGCTACTAAAACCATATTCTATCTATTGTGACTAAAAATTATTTATTATGGCCAAAAGGTATTTGGTTATATAAACTACAAAAATATGGCCTTAAATTCCGTTCAACTCAGCTCTCTAAAAATAAAAATAAATATCTCTTCAAGTTGTTTCGAAACAGTGGAGGATGTGGTGAGACTTCATCCTTTAGAAGTATCGAGCATGCTTAGGGTGGATCGAACCTAGATAGCGTAACCTAGACAACCGACTTGAAGCGTTTTGTCCTTAAAGAAAGTGAATCTATTGTTTACAACCCTGCAGGCAAGTTGAACTTCTCTTTGTGCTCCTGGATTTGTGCAAGTTATAGGGAAATTTGTCGGTAGGAACAAGTAAAGAGGAAGGGGGGGGGGGATAAACGGAGGGTTGGTGAAAGAGTGAGACAAGGGAAGAAAAAAGGAGACAGAAATGTTCAAGAAGTGTATAGGATAAAAAGGAGATCTGTAAACTCAAAAATATGCTGTAAATAAAGTGTTGAGAAGCGATTTATTAAAGAATTAAAATTGAAATAAGTCTTGGGATTGTTAATATAAGGGTCACAATTAAGTTTTAATGGGAATGTTTATTGTTAATTAAGTATCATAATAATTTATTATATATCAATATAGTGTATTCCAATATTAAAAGAAGTGGAAAAATCTCATTGTTAATTAAATTTAACTCGAGAATATTTATTTATACTATATATATAATATAAATGTTTATATTGTATATTTTTGTATGTATATAATATATATATATATTATATTATATTGTAAAAATAAGTCTCTCTAATTAAGTTAATTTAACATAGAGTTTTTTTACTTCTTTTAATATTGCAATAAATGTTATCAATACAATTATATTTATTAATGTGTTATATAAATTCATATATGGTAAAAATATATCCTCAAATGTAAAATAAACCATATAATTTTATTATTGGTACAAACATGTGAGGTAAAAAATTTTTATTATTAGTTAACACTATTTGAGGCTGGCTGAATACGTGTTAACAAGGGTGGAGATAGTTATCTCTATCATCATCCTTGTTAACAGGTATTCATCAGACTCAAAATAGTATTATCTATTTATAAAAAATCGTTATTTCTATTGTTTATGCCAATAATATGAACACTCATGAAAATCCAATAAAGAAATAAAACATACGATCATCTATAGATCAGATAATATAAATAAAACATACAAGTATATTTATGATGGATAAATAATATAGGATCATTTTGATAAAATTGTAGATGTGATTTTATTACCAGTCTAATGAAAGATATTAATTAAAATAAAACGATTTTAGTAATTTATTATTTTTCTAGCATCAATAATAAAAATATACATAAAATGTACCTATTGAGTCATTATAAAATCAGTTCTCAATTTTTAAGATCAAAGTAGAAAATTATTTATAATTGAAATATCGATACAAAATTATATTTTAGTATAGAAACATATTTTTATATCCATCTTTCACTAAGGTTTATGTACCAAATAATTATTTTTTCAGCAATCTCGCTATGTTGAACATTAATAAAAAAAAAAGCAAATCTGCGTTAGAAATCAACAGCAAGGATTTCTACGAAATACATTTCAGATAAACTAAAAATATCATACACATAACATCCATTATTTCCTCCTTGAAATTTATTTAAATACCTTTTCTCAAAGAGATGGGTTGGTAAGATAGACATGCTATCAAATAAGCAATTTCCAAAATACATGATCAAAGTATTGAAACTAAATTCTCTTCACTAATTTGTTTGAACTTATCAATCATGATAACTTTACTATTTATTTTATTTATTTCTAACTTTTATATTAATTTAACTCTCCGTTGGTCAAGGAAGTAACGGTATATATAATATCCAAACCGTCCCCTTCACTTTTGTTCCTCTGCTTAGCTGAACAAATAAGGAACAAGAATGCCAATTCCACCCCTTGAAAAATAGAACTTAATGCAAAGTTTGAACAGGAGTAAGGGATAAAAAAAAACACACACACATAGGGTAACTTTACTTTCTTGAGTAGAAGGTAGAAAGAAAAGAAGAAATACATAATAAAGACTACTGTAAAGAACGAGAAAGCGAAGAAAAAAAAACAGAAGCAATGCAAACAATGCCTCATTTGCTGTGCCAAGATAAACACAAGGTTTTTTTTCCACCCCTATACCCCCTTGCCAGGGTCCTCTGGGGTCCTATTTGTTGAAAAGGAGAGAGAAAAACTTTTTAGCATAGTCTCCTTTCTCCTTGGTTGGTTTTACTCCCTAAGGAATTGTCGGAATGGAACAAGAGGAGAAACTAAGGAACAGACAATCGATTGTCGTCCTGCAGAGCACTGGACCGTTGAGATTACAAAGCTACCACCCACGTGATGGTATTATTGAAAGGGAAGGGGGGCGAAGGGCTGGGAGAATCTCAGAGACAGGGTGAACGGACAGTAATGGTGAGAGGAGGTGGGAAATATACATCTACTAAATACTGTAATAAGAACTAGAGATTATTTAAAACAAAACAATCTCTCACGTGTCTGTTTACTAACACAAACCAAGGTAAAAATTAATAATTAATAAGAATAGTTGATAAGAGTATGTGAAATAAACTTTTTCAATTCAGTACGAAGGTGAAACGAAGTTTTAATATTATGAGAATATTTAATTTTGCATAACTTTGTAAATCTATCTATTAAATATAATTTATAAAATGCTATATTCCAAACGTAATCAATATATTACGTCTTGAAAAATTTATAAATTAATTTACTATCACAAAATGTAATACAATTATTTAGATTTTTTTTACATTAACATTAATTTGTGATGAAAATAGAATCTGAAAATTAAGAAAAAAGCAAATACAAATGTGATTTTTAAATTTGATTGTTTTTTTTGAGAAACTTCGTAAGTTTCAAATTTGGAATTCTACTCTTGAATCGAAGTCGAAGCGAACAAATATTCGAAGCCAAGTCGAAGTTTTCAAAGTTTCTCTCTCTTCATAGTAGCTAATTTTTAACTAAGGCATTTAAATATAACTTTTTTTTATAATTCTGACACTATTTAAGATGTATCGAGTTTAAATGGGAGAGAATAAAACAGAATACTTTGTTAAGCTAAACTTTTTCTAACGTAGATAGAAAGTTTGTTAGAACCTAATATGTGTTGTAAGGTATTTAATCACCACCCACGATGAAGTTTCACATTCTTTATTCAGTTGTAAGCTCATTTATTCAAATTTTTGTTTCCATCCCAAACAATATTTTAAATATCAATAATAATCAGCGTACTGATAAATAAAATTATACATTTCTTTTATAATTATAAGATATATTTATATCTGAAACGTATTTATATGCTATTTTTTTAAATCGTGGCGAAAGGAAGGAAAAATTTGATGGATTTATTTTCATTTGGTAAAGAAAGAGTGAAGAACATTTCGGAAAAATCATCATAAATATATATATATATATATATATATATATATCATACCTTTATTTGAATCCTATGATCCTCGTTATCAGCAAACCATACTAGGCGAACCTGACTTTTTTCCGTATATCCATCGATAAGGGTCACAACAATAATAAGTGATATTATGTGTGTACATAATAATTAAATAGAACCAGTTATATAAAGATAAATATGAGTCTCACAAAGTATAAACAAAAAATAACTTCAGCTAAATATCCAAATAACTTACAATAGCAATTAAAATAATAAAATTACGAGAAATTATTTTCAATTAAATGTGAATTTTTCAAATATCATCCCAGTGAATAGCCTTAGGGCTCTAAAAATGTACGCAACTTTAAAAAGTATGTTTTGAAACTTTTAAACGATTGTAAACCAAACTTGTTTTCTCTGAATAATGATATTAATCATTTAAATACTTTCTGTTGGAGATGTTTAATCATTATAACCCGGATTAATACTGACTTTTAAATATGAACCGCCACGTAGTTGGATATTCTCTATTTAACACGTTGGATTAAGTTTGTAAATATTGAAGTGCCGTTAGATATTGAAAAAAAAGTTCTATCTATGCAATACTTTTACACATTTTCCTTGTTTGAATTAATGTATATTTATGAAAATAAATATTTAATTTGTTCAGAATTAATATCAAGCAAATTTAGTATCTGTAAAATAGTTTTTAGTTAAAAATAACTAACCTATTTAAAATTGTAAGTTCGTTTTATACACTATGGTAAAAGATTTTCTTCTGTCTCTATTCAACTATTTGCACCAAAATGCCACACTCGGTTCCTGCTGCATTACGTAATTATCTAAGTTACGGTATTATAAAAGGAGCTATGGTTGCTCTTAATCTAAAGTTATTAAAAGTTAAATATAGTTTAATTGATTAGGTGGGCGTATAGGATGCCATTCTCGCAATAGACTTGCTGCCAATGACGGAGAGATTGAGGTTCGAATCCCAGTCGGGTGTGCTGAGGGTGGTTTTCCTTAACGGTTTTACACTCTCCCCTCATAAAAATGTGTGTACACTTCTTATAAACTTGATCTTCATAATCCTAACCAAATTTGTATTATTATTAGTAATATTATTACATTTGCGTACAGCCCAAATGGCCAATAAAGAGCGATGCTAAAAATATATATAAATTTTTTTTTTTCAAATTATTTACAAACGGGAAATTTTTGTTATTCTATACAATTTCACAAATAGTTTAATGACAACATTTTTATTGAACAAATAAACACAGAAGTTATAATCCGTCAATTTTTGTGATAAAATCAGTTTTTTTACCACCACATCTGACTACCTATTTGGATAATACACCTATTTACTTATTACACTAATTAAATAAGAATTAGGAAAGCTTAATTTAGAGGAAGTGCACCCATATTTGCGTGGAGGGGGTTGTAATACCATTTAGGAAAACCACACTCAGTGCACCCAAATGGGATTAAACCCCGATCTCCCCATCTTGTTTTAACTATTTAGCTAGTATGAAATTTCTTAAATTTTTAAAAATATTTGTATTTTTCTTCTGCACCTTGGATTAAAGAGTACATAAATGAAATTTATATTTTTATAAAATATACTAGAGTGCGCTAATGAAATAAATGTTTAGAGTAGGAGGTTTTTGATTTGTTGGATGAGTAGTTTCAGTTTTAACGCACGCTAATATTTCAGGAAAAACCATGGTGGGAAAGTAACATATGAGACTAGTTTGAATCGTGGTATCTAGTTATATAGCTAGCTTTTACTTCCATTCAAAGGCCAAATATTTCAAACCTTATATTTTTGCTGGATTTAGTGGAAATACTAGTGTTTTTATAGTGTTTATAAAACACACAAAAGACTGCTTTTTTGGATCTCCCGATTTTCCATGTATTTGCCAACCCTAGATAAAACTATATATTCACTACTAAAGATTTTTAGCATCGCATTTTACTATCAGGTTGGGACGTATGCTTTTTTTAGGATTAAAACAAATATTTAACTTTACTGGTCACTAATAAGTTGGTGATATATTTACTTACTCCATGGCATTAGGAACTAGAAAGTTCATTGCCACAACTACAGAAGTAATCCAATTATTCCTATCCTGAGATAATTTTATCCAATCAATTTCATCCAATACCATATTTCTTTCAAGTATATTATAATGTTGTTCTCCCATATGCGTCCAGGCCTTCCCACTGGTTTAACATTAACCATTAATATTAACATTTAATATAATAAACATTGTTTTAGTTTCTTTCATTATCTCTGCATATACTGCTCACTGTAACCGGCGAGATTTGATTACCTTAATAATGCCTGGTGATTAGTACAGGATACGTTACTCATTATTTAGATTGGTCATTATATATAAATATACCAAATTTTTAATCTCACTTTTAATTAATAGAATATATAATAGCCATTCGTACAAACGTGTCAGTATAATCATGTCTGGTTTTTCCGTGATGAAGAGAACGGGGTTAGAATTTACGCTGATTGTATTGTATTTTTATGTTATAATTCTAAATTATTTACCAAGCTCTTTCCTTTAAAATGGGGTTACAAATCATTTACATTCTAACTTTCTTATTTAATCTCTACATGAATAAATTGAATAACGATAGCCAAAAGAGCAGTCAGTATGACGTTAAAAACAGATACCATATAAACTTGAAACTCTAACCTGTACACTTGTTGCTTTTTAATACTCTAACATTAGGTTACTCGTGTTTCGCATCATTTGTGATTTTGAGAACATTTTACTAATGTACACAATCTTTGAAAATATCAAAACTGGCTTAGATGGAAGGTTATACAGAACTCCTAGAATAATTTTGTGGATTCCATTAGGTAAACGTGCCTTTTCCATGAGTTTGAATATTTTCTTTATCATTTGACACAACATGTATAAAATTAAATTTTACCTGACATTTTTTGTGGAATTTTAACATCAAGTTTAAAATACTATCACGTTTTATGTTTTAGTAGTTTCCAGTCAATGTGATTTTCACTTGCTTTAATTGAGAGTTTCTTCCATAAGGGAGCCTTCAGTTTAGGTGACTAAATTGTTCAGATTAGTTAATTTTGGTTGGAATCCATAGAAAATTAATTAGGAAAAAGCACTACACTATGTATTACTATTATTAGCACCGCGTCTTACTACCCGTTCGGGTTATACGCACTTACGTTAATGTGTAATGGTAGGGTGATTGTGAGATGAAATGGAGGACCTACAGTTTAACGTGGGATCCGAACCATGGTGGAGGCCTGGCATTCCACACATTCACAAGTTGTGATTAATACACGTCTTGTCAGAGGTGAAGGAAGGGTTTGGCAATCAGATAAATCTGTGCCGGGACCAGGGATTGAACCCCGCACCCCCAGCACAGAAGTCTAACACCTTACCCCTAGACCACCAGGTCACCCACTACATTATGAATGGAAATTATATTCGTACCCAGCTTAGATATAAACTACTGTTTTGTTTAATTGTTGTTATTTGGAATAGAGCACTAGGCTAAATCATGGTTTAAATTAGGAGGGATAGCCAGCACACTTACCTTGGTGATACTGGAGTAGAAATTGTTTAGATAGAACACTATAAAACACACAAACACATTTTTAAGGACAAGCCAGTTTAAGCCAGTTAAATCAAGACCCTACCGATAATTATAACAAACAACTACAACAGATTATCCAACAAGAATCGCAACATCAAGATCTCAATGAAAAGACTATACAAAACTTAACCACCCAGAAACCAGCCACACCACAGTTTTACCTACTTCCGAAGATCCACAAGGGAACATTCCCTCCTCCAGGCCGACCAATTGTATCAGGATGTGGCTCACCCACGGAACGCATATCGGCACTTGTGGACTCACACCTTCAGCCTCTGGTCAAGAATCTACCATCTTATATCAAAGACACAAATCATTTTCTAGAACGACTTCACACACTGGCCACTCCTCTTCCACAGCATGCCATCTTGGTCTCAATCGATGTTACATCACTCTACACCATTATCCCCCATATCCACGGACTCGCAGCAATAGAGGAATATCTCAACACACGTCCTTCTGGTACCAGACCCACTACCGCATTCCTGATAAAACTGTCAAATTTCATTTTGGAGAAAAATTACTTCAGATTTCTGGACAAAATCTACCTACAAATTAAAGGTACTGCCATGGGAACGCGCATGGCCCCCTCATATGCAAACTTGTATATGGGGAGACTGGAACGTATGTTCCTGGGCAGACAACCGCTACAGCCCCTTTGTTGGTTCAGATACATCGATGACATCTTTATGATCTGGACCAACACCACTCAGCAACTCGAATCCTTCCTGGCAGACCTCAACAAATTTTCACCGCTAAGATTTACCTGGAAAATATCCACATCCAGCATTACTTTTCTGGATGTAGACATCACACTCCATCAGGGACACCTGAAAACAACTGTGCACACAAAGGAAACCAACCAGCAACAATACCTCCATTATGACAGCTACCACCCCATGAGCACAAAGAGATCACTCCCACATAGCCTAGCCATTAGAGCCAAAAGAATTTTCTCTGACCACAATGACCTTTTACAATACAATAAAAAACTGCAACATGCTTTTATGAACAGAGGCTACCCCAAAGCACTGGTGTGTAGTCAAATAGAGAGAGCTCAAAATAGCGGCCCCACAACATCAACTGTAACAAACACCACCATCCCTCTGGTCACTACATACCACCCTGGACTCCACAAACTCAACAATCTCTTGAAAACGGGTTTCCCCATACTGCAATCCTCCACCACTACACAACATATCTTCAAGGAGCCCCCAAAAGTAACCTATAAACAACCAGCCAATCTACGCAACTTACTTGTAAAACCCAAACTGCCGGACCCCACTATTCAACCACAACCCAAACAAATATCAGGTTCATTTCCCTGCAACCGCACCCCCTGCAAAACCTGCACCATACATAAACCAACAAATTTATTCTCCAGCAACATAACTAAAATAAATTATCCTATAAAAGGCCACCATACTTGTGATTCTGAAAACCTCATCTACCAACTGGAATGCAACCAGTGCCAAGCACAATACATTGGTCTCACAACAGAAACACTAAGAAGGAGAATGAATGGTCATCGACATGACACAAAAATGAAAAATAAAGATAAGCCTGTAGCAGCACATGCCGAAACCCATAATCTGGACTTTAATCACTGTTACACAACTAAGGTGGTTAAATCCCTGAATAAAGAAATATGCAACCCTTCACAACTAAGGATATGGGAACTGGCCCATCAATATATCATCAAATCCAGACAAGCCCCTAACCTCAACCTCAGATAATTCCTCTCCTTCCTACCAGCACACTTATTATTATTATATTCAATGTCACAACAATAATAATACAGTATATAAAACAATTTTTTAGTTTTTCTATCTATCTAGTTACTCATAGTGCTACCATCTATACAGTGATATCATAACTAAAAACAGTCAGCTGTGGACAGTCAACCTTGCAGTTCAACCAAGCATCAGTCTACTCTCTTGGCCTGATGAAGCTGTCTGTGACAGTGAAAGCTTGTCCTTAAAAATGTGTTTGTGTGTTTTATAGTGTTCTATCTAAACAATTTCTACTCCAGTATCACCAAGGTAAGTGTGCTGGCTATCCCTCCTAATTTAAACCATGTTTTGTTTAATTATAATTATTATTCTTGGCGTGATGTTAGCTAGCACTGGACGTAACCAATATTATATTTGTATGTGACGTCATTTGGCCATATATTCGTACCAGACCATGCATGAATAACACTCCTGCACCGTATGTGAACATTATCCATACAGGATGTTCGGAAAAGAATAGCCCAAACTGCACGTATAGCTTGTTTGAACCAAAAGTAATACAATTTACCTATATAGTTACATCCGGAAAGCTATGGTAATACCATTAAATTGTGTTCAAAGTTTCGGCGTACAGTGCCGGGTAAGCATAGCTACTAAAGCATGCGTGTACAGCAAGTTGCATAAGAGCTAAGTGCGTGGCACTACACATGGATTAATGGCAAGCTTTGTAGTGCCGCGCGCCTAGCTCCTATGCAACATGTTGTGCACGCATGCTTGAATAGCAGTACTTTCCCGGCGCTGTACGCCGAAACTTTGAACACAATTGAATGGTATTAGCATACTTTTCCAAATATAGGGGTATAGGGTTTTTTTATTACTTTTGTTTAAAAAAACTAAATGTCTAGTTTGGGCTATGAGTTTCCGAACATGCTGTACACTGTGACATTATTTGAAAACAGTTTGTCTAGATTGCAATATGTGTCAGTGGTGACGTTTTGAGGTTGCAGAATGTGTAGCTAAACTTACGCACTATCCGGTCTTGAAGAGCACAAAACTATCAAATAATTATTAAGTTGAAATCATAAGTTATGTTACACTATCCCATTCACATAAATATTGATAATATTAGCAAGTTATAATTTAGGGTGAAAAAAAACAGTTATCTACGGCGGTTGTCATTAGGTCTAAGGCGTTATACCCTTATTACACTTTGTAACCGTTAATATTCAAGTCGGGGTTCAAATCCTGGTTGAATTCACTGGCATGAGTCTACTGCCTTACCACAGTCTCTAGCACGTATGCCAAACACTCATAGTCTCGTAACTACTTTTCTCATCCTTTTATGACATGTTTTTTATTTAAATCACTATTAGTTGCTGATAACCAAAACACTGGCGTGAGACGGTTTATTAGTTGTAAATAAAATTATAGTTCTGTTGAGCTTAGCACCAATGATCACACCCCTACTGATAGCACCTGGAAATGTTAGTTAATATCCTCTTGGAAATGCAAAACACAGCTGTTTGGAACGTACTTAAGAAATATATATAATATTGGTAATATCTGTGAGCTATTAGTGTTTGTTTTGGTAATTATTTTGGTGCAGGCCTTATATGTTTGATGATTGATTGGAACTGTTACTGAAAGTAATTTAAGGCTATAAACAACTTATGTTATAAATCAATGTGATAATAAATGGATGAGTTAATTAATATTTAAAAAAAAAGTCAACTCAAAGATAAAGGTGGGGAAAAAATTTGCTTTAAATTATTTGTAAATATCATCTTCAGTTCAATATGACTTATCGCAGGTGATTTTTTCCAGTGTCTATTTAAAGCAGGCCTAATAATATAACAATAAAAACAATAAAACCAATTATTATTGATATACACAAAACTTCAAAAGTATTATTATAAAATATACAGGCCTACACTTTGTTTAATTTGGATAGTTTCTAATATAAAAATGGCCAATCTGTTTCAAGTGGATTAAATCATGACAGAGCACGATTCATAGACTTGAAATGAAAGTGGAACGGCCTTTAGTTAAATAATGTATTTGTGTAATTTAAAGTTTCTGCCTCCCTCATCGCAAACACTCAGCCCATATTCTTGTAAGTTTGTTTTCCTGCCCCTAGGTTCATATAGAAATTATAGCTTTATCTATTGTACAATTCCTGTGTTTTAAAATTTACATTACATCTTTTTGTCTTTTCACTTGTTTAGTTGGACAGTACCAGTAATGAGACGCACGTGACGAGTTCGGTAACCTTCGCCCCTGAACCAGAAGATGATGGTCACGCTCTCAAGTGTCATGCCGAGAACCCGAGTATCCCAGGTTCTGGCCTCGAGGACTCGCTAACACTCAACGTGGTCTGTGAGTACTAATTTACAATGGTGTAGTGGACGATGGTTGTGCTATTTAGCGACTATGATAGGAACTTGAACTACTTTTATTTTCCGGCTTAGAAGACTTCCTCCTCCCTTTCCATGTGATCTGTGAGTAAAAATTCAGTTATCAATATATTATTTATTTAATGGATGGTGTTGGTGCTATTAGGGAACCCTATGAGGATTCCGGTTTCCTATAAGTAGGGGTTAAACTGAATGTTCTAGCTCACTTTCTCCCACAAGGCTAACATTGATCCACTTCACCCTTTGGGGATAGTGTGATGCTGTATCTTTGGTCCTTCGAAACTGTATTTGTAAATTAGATATTAATATTTTTACTAAATAAATACAGTATTTTATTATGTAAAGTTAAAATAATTTTGATGTTGAAATATATTAAATGCTTATAAAAGAAAAGGAAAAGATAAAAATTTCCAGTGAATCCTCTTCTGGCTTTTAAAACCCTTAAATTTGACTCGTTCTGATCTCAACGTGATCTGTTATCTACTACAGAATTTAATGAAAAAACTATTCATTATTAGTCGAAAGCTGACGCTGTATAATGAACCCCAAGATAAGCTTCAATGTCCTAATACAGTCATCGATGAGTCACACACAATCAACGAGATTTAATTGAAATAGTAATTTAATAAATACGGTGATACTCTGCTTCCATATTTTCTGATAACATTGATTGTATTTTATCAATATATAATGCTTACAATGCCTTGGGATTAAATTTAGTATATTTTTGGAAATATATGTTTAAAATGTTTTATAAATATTTTATACTTACGTTTATGGTATAATGAACTGTAAATTAAAATTTGGTCATATTCGTTAATTTTAGTATAGTGCCTTACTAATCTCTGGCACTTTTAATTAATATAAAATATAATTTACCAAAAGTACAATTAAATTAATATATTTATTTTTAAATATTCATGATATATTTATAATTTTAAAACGTTTATTGACATAATAACTCAACAAATTGATGTTTACATGATTTCTACATTTCGCATAGAGTATATTTTAATCACCAAAAAATTTAATACAAATATATCAATCATTAAATAAATTTTAATTATTTTGTCTTAAGAAATTAAAGTTTATAATATCAACTAAACCAAACACATGAAAAATATATTGTTTTATTTATTTTTAAGCTCCTTTAAATCTATTGCTATTTGAAAATTTATTCGATTAAGAATATTTAATATCTCCTCTACACCCACTTTTATTTTAAAAGATTTGTTTATTTATGAAAAAAAATTTAACTAAAATTATAATATTTAGTGTGAAGACAAACTTAATAAATCTTCCACATAAAGTCTACTTTATGAGAAAAGATTGCGAGTGTTGAAATTTTGAATACCAAAACTAGAATTAAAGTACGTACGAGGGTAGAAGATTGAGATACAAGAGTGACGAGAAGAAACGGAGACATACATTTTAATATCAAGTTTTTGAACAACAGAAAGTTTGAAATTAAATTCACTTACTTTTCATATTTTTGCCATAAGAAGAAATGTTTGAAAAGTCGTGTTGCAGAGTGCTCTTAGGAAAGAACTCATTAAAGTCATATCATTTTGTATGTAAGACAATGTCTTGGGGTCGAGGGAGGTTTAGGGGGTGTTATTCATAACATGTAGGAGATGGAATTCGAAACAGGAAAGGTTTTAAGGAAGATTCTGAATCACTTTGTATGCAGGATTCCTTCACTTGGAAATATTATACCGTTAGCTTACAATCCCAAGTTTAATTTGAATTGGTATGTTTTTATTTCAATAAATTAATACCCAATTCAGTTACTGCATGGTCTAAGGCGTATCTCACACAAAAGGCTATACTTCTGACGACGGGAAGATCGTAGTTCAATCCCAATCGGGTGTAATGAGGGTGGATTTTAATAAATGTGATACCAATTTCCCTCCACGAAAATGGGGCTACATCTAATCTAAATTTAAACTTTTAAATCTCTATCACAATAGAGTAATTAGTAATTGGACGTATTACTCGAACGGGTAGTAAGAATAAGTGTTAAAAAATGGTTTGACACAATCGCACAAATTTCTCGTATAGTGTATAACATTCGAGGAAATTTTCAAAAAAAGGTAGGACTATTAAATAAACCACCCTTGAGTAAGTTTTAGTCATAAAAACAAACATATCATCTTGCTAATCACAATAATCACTATTTATACATACATTTAAACAAAAATATTCACATATCATCTTGTTATTCATAATAATCACACTTTATTATAAATTTTACACGAAATAATTGTTAAAATCATTTTTAAAAATAGTAAATATTTGAAATTCAATTATTTTCAACGATTCCCAAAATTATTATATTTGTGAAAATTAAAATACTTTAATATTTATCATGATAATAATTCCCATCTACTCATTTTAAACAAATTCTCAAGGGCCATTTTAGATTAATTTAAAATTTTATAAAATTTGTCATATTAACTTATTTTAGAAAAAAAATACTATTATTTTTCATGTATAATAGTTCCCAGATATCAATTTCTTACAAAATAGTTTTACATATTTCCAAAGTCAAAAGTCGAAGTCATAGTCAAAAAATCTTTACTTAAGTATAACGCAATTTTTGCTCAGGTTTTCTAATGTATATTATTTTGTTTCACAAATATTATGAGCTTTGAGTAAATATCTCCATTTTTAAACACTAGAGAGAGAAAGTCCGTACGCAGGTCCATACATTTGTTTCATATTGGAACTTATTTTGTATATACTGAGTTATATCACTAAAACTACCATATTTAAAGGGTATTATAATAGTTTAAAATATAAACCCTCTGAAAATAGTAACATTGAGGATATTTTACAATTATTGATAGCCAATGCACTCTACTCGTATCTTACTTATCCACATATGTAATAAATAAGATAATGTGTTAAGATTAAGGGTGTAAAATTTGAACTAAGATCCTCCATCATTGGCATGCCAGTCAATTGTGAGAGATAGGCTTATTCCGTAGATCTTTTGACCACCAAATTGGGTCTATAAAGATAATGATCATAAAAGTATAAAAATAATAAACAATACCGATAATTTATACATTTTTAACTACATGGCAATGATATGAAGAGAAGAGGTAAACAAATCTAGTTCCACAAATGAGAACGCAATTCTAGCATCTGTGGATTGCTTCACTAAGAATTATGTTCAATGGAGAAAGAGAGAGAGAAAAATATGAATAATTCATTAACCATTCTCATAAGACACAAAGAATTTAAATAAGAGTAAGCGTAAATCTTCTGTGTTGATGCTCTGAAGCTGAGGGCACTGGAGGTTGTGGAAAGGTTGGATGTGTGTGTGTGTGTGTGTGTGTGTAAGAAAGAGGAGGGAAAAAAAGAGTAGCGTGTGACTTTTAATAACACTAGGTGATTTACAGTAGCCGTGGAAAGAAAAGGGTTGGTGATTTTGCATTAAATTTTTACAAGTGCCATGTTTACCACTTGTAATGGGCAGTAACCTACGGCCCAGAGGAATACATAGACACTTCGTGTCGCCGACCTTTTTGAGTTAAGTTGTGACTGGACTCAAGCAACAGGTCACGTTGAAAGTTTTGACTATCCTGATTATAGGGTTGGCCAGACAATTACTTTACTTGGATTTAACCCTAGAGAGAATTTCAAGTTGATCTGTTAATTGAAAAATTATCGCGTATTTAAAAAAAACGTGAGAACCCGGAGTTGCCCAGATTATATGTTTCTATTTTAATGATTGTACGTGGAAAATAACTTTAAATATAGTGTCTTGAAACATTATGTTGCCTGCATTTTGACCAGATTTTTAATTGATCTAAAATATTTTTTAAAAATTTTTAAATTCAATCTTTAAGATTCACATGCTCTCACACAGTCTACTATTTTTTTCTCAAATGGAAATGCTCTGCTTGTGGTGGATATAGCTCAATGCTCATGACAGACCAACAAACTCATCATTTTATGAATATTGGTTTGCTTCCAGGCTGGTTTTCGACTATTTAAAAATATCCCTTCAAAATTTTAAAATAATGATTTTGAGGTGAAAATTTTCTTGCACACTGGACTACTAATTTTTAAAATTCCAGACATCTACTTGTGGTAGATATTATGCAGTGCTCATGAGAGATAAACATTTTTTATCTTATTAATACAAATAACTATATCTATTTAGGGAAAACCTTTTCTTTTACTAATATATTTATTTTTGTTCAAATATACATTTATTTTAATTCTATTACAAATAAAATGTATTAATGCCAATTTAAGCTAAATTTATTTTAATAGCTAAAGCAGTAAGATGAGAGGAGCAGATTATAGAGGAAATGTGTTATATTTGCTTAGAGGTAAAATATATAACCATTTATTAAAAATCACCTGTATACATCCAGTGGAGTGTCAAAGCCTATTTTTCACTTGGAAATGGGCACGAATCAAAAATTTAGTGATAATACTCATCAAAGTAGAATTAATAAAAAAATACATTTTTTATGAGCAGTAGAAAAAATAGAGCTAGTTTTTATTTTATTTTTCAAATTTACTGTGCAATATAATACTTGTTTAGTTTTAATTAATCTTGAAACAAAAATTGTATATGTTTATGTTTGTGTCAATTATCAAGTTTTCTACAAACTTAAAATATATTCATTAGAAATATTTTAAATAATATCGCAAAATATAAAACTCTAAACAGAATATAAGAAATAGTTATTTCAAATATTATCATTTGCAAAGAAATTCAATTTAGAAAAAAATGGAACGACATAATCAATCATTCTTTCTCATATAGTGTATACTATCTTGAAACTACATTTAAAAAAACCATACTTCAATAAAAATAAAACTCCACTGGGCGAGCCCGCTAATGAGTCATTCCGACCGAGGGGCTGTCACAGTTAGCGATAATAATGCCAATATTTGATAATAGAAGGTTTCATGTGCTCAGCATAATGAGCTCTCACGCCTTAGATTTCAGTTCTCTATACCTTGGCCGTCGCTTCTTTATTTGAGTAGTCTTTCATTTGTCCTCAATAGGTGAGTTTGACCGCATTCCAAACCCACTGCTTCATAAATAAATTTTAGAAGTACCCGGGATTGAACACGGGACCTCTAGTTATGTAGCCAGGGAAAACCAATATATAATATTTTTATGATAATTTTAAATAAAAATTTTCAAAATACTTAAATAAAAGTAAAAAAATACAAAATTAACTATACTTAAATTATCTACAAATTATTAATACTTTAAAAGTATGAATGTAATACTATTTATCATAAAAACATTCAAAGAATTATCATTTCAAATTGCATATCTTAAGACATTTAGAACAGATTTATAATTTTCTAAAAAGTGTCATAAACCAAACTTAACTACATTAAATTAATTTATTTAAAAAAAATAAGATACATTTTAATTTATCATGTTTTATAGTATACAGCTACATATTTTAAGCAAAATCTTTTTTAATCTTTAATTTTTTAAATCAAATAAAGCATATATTTTTATTTGTTATGTCACACACTCCCAAGATAACCATTTAAAATGATATAATCAAAGCCATTTTTTTTTAATATTCGAAATTTTCGAAAATTATTTATTAGTTCACGATCCCTAATTTAAAGGGTAGGATATAAAATAATTATATATCTCGATGTATCATGATGCAGTATCTAAATACCAGTTCGAACAAATGTATAAAACTGTTTTGAATATAGGTAAAGAATTGTAAAATCAACATTTTTTTGGGGTCAAAAGTAAAGATTCTTCATAATATAATGGTCAAAATCCATCAAATTACAATATTTTATGTTTACAAAATACAGTTAAAATATGTGTTTTCAGATAAATAATTCTTCAACAATTATTTAAAAAAAAAGGGGGATCACCTATTACTTTAGCAGGAAGTTGTTCCATAAACAATTTCCTAGATAAAGTTAACGCCGAGAGGAACGTGACAGATTCAAATAAACCGATCCACTCCATCCACCTCCCCCCCCTTTCAACCCCTCTCCAGACTTGGTAATTGACAACTCTAGATTTCTCGGGACAGTAATTGAAATCGGGACCGTCTGGCCTACTGATTGAAATACTCGCAACGCCTCTGACGATCACACTAACTCTCGTAATCAACGTCCCAGTACATTTGACACCTGGAATGTTGTTACCCTTCTCTCAACAGGTGTTTTCAAAGCAGGATAGACGAAACTATCTCGTCAAAAACTACGATTGGCGAAAGAAGGTTCACTGGTAGATCAGCTTTTGATTTCCAACATTGATTAAAAATGTTATTTCACCCAGTGGCGCTCCAATGGATTATGTTTTAGATGGGGCTGTTTTAAACTTTACTTAAAAGAAGAATACAACAAAAAAAATTAACACAAACTGTGTTTAAATAGAATACGAAACCTTAGATCAGTTGGCCTGTCTGTTGTATGTCTGTCTATTGATATAAGGGCCCAGGGATCGATACCCAGAATGGCCAAAGAATTAACACTGGTGAAATGTGGGTTTACTCTTTCACAGTGATGAATTAACGATCAAGGACTGGATGTTGTGCCTGTCCTAATCTTAAGATTAGATTGTAAGAAATATAAGCTGCAACAGGTCTATCAATCCGATAGTGGGAAATATATGGATTGAATAAAAACTGACCCAGGTAATAAGCTGGAAACATAATGGATGTAATAAATGTTTTAATAGACTATAGTCTCAACTATTTGAATAGACAAGAGTTTGTAGCGAACACTTTCTTTTACTAACTAAAGAACTAACTAACAATAGCAGGAACCAATCACCAACAAATTCACGATTTCGACTAGTCTTATTTAAAAATAAATAGTTTCAAATATCACTTTCCAAAATAATAACATATAGACACGTCAGCGCCTAAAGAGAGGTTTTTTTTATCTCTTTCTATTTCTTTCTTTATTTTTTGGTTGAGTGGGGGCTTGAGCCACTGGGATCACCAAATCTCTATAACGATCAATATATAAGTTAATTTTGAGCCACTGACGATGACCGATTACAAACGAATGTTGTTTCAAATCTTTCGGTACTGTTTAATTAGTTAAAATAAATTTTACTTCTTACAACCTATCCGTACTATTCGAATCCTAATCACGCTAATGAAGTGGGTTTCGCACTTCATTAACACTCAAATGAGGTTACTTCTCCTGGAAATCCCAACTACACCGTCCCTGCCTCATTAGCATCATTAAGATGCAAATAGTACGGACAGATTGTAATACGTGACAAAAAAATAAATAAAGAGAGTACCCAAGAATGTTCGGAAGTGATAGGTCAGGCTCACAAGTTCTCGAATCTATTTACCACACACCCGATCTCTATTCGACCCCCAACCTCCTCAGCAAACCAAGACTAGATGAGCCTGACATTAATACAGCGTGCTCACCAATCCCCATTTTAATCTACTTAGTCAAATCTGCTTCAGTGGTTGCATGGTCTAAGGCGTCGCTCTCTTAATATTTAAGACTGCCGATGACAGAGATATTGGGGTTCGAATCTCGGTTTGATGTACTGCAGAGGGTTTTTACTTAATGAATTTTCAAACTCACTCTTCGCAAATGTGGGTATTCTAAATCCAACTCTATGCCTGCCTGACTCCTTAATGTAATTAGTACATACGCGAATGACCTGCACAGTTAGTAAGAAGTTATACAAAAATAGATTTAGTTAAAAATAGGTAATTACCTGGTGTTAATGTAGCTTTGGTGCAAGTTAATTGACTATTGGACCTACTATGTTTAATTACTTTAAATAAAGAAATACTTTTTGCGTTTTAAAACCCTGACTGTTTTTTTTAAATACTACTACTTTTATCACTCGCCTTCGTTTAAGTAGTATGGATTAGCAGGTTAGATTTAAAAATGCGTCAGCATTAGTTTGGAGAGGAAATGGTAAAAACTAAAGATACCATCTAACCCCAATTGTGAAGGCCTAATCCCATCCCTACTCCAATACCTTTTTTATAAACAGGCCGAGACTCGAAATTTGACATACACGCCACTGGCAATCTATTTTAGTGGAAGATAATCGCCTTCTACCGTATGACCACCAGTGTTGGTTTTAATAGCCTGTTTAATCAATAATTAAATATGTATCCAAATATATGATTAAAGCATATCCAAAGCTATATTTTTAGAGTTGGATATTAAAATAAGATTGGTCCTATAAATTAAACCAATTATTATCATACGTATAAAAAGTTCTTATCACCACGTCTTACCACCCACTTTGATTGTATACGTATGTCCTGGTTAAGCTAGTGTGTTAGAGACGAGGATGGTTAAATTTAAAGTGTGAGCACCCACATTTGCATGGAGGGAAAGTAGAAAACCATTTTGGAAAAACTACCCCCAGTAAACCCGACTGGTATTAGAACCCTGATCTCCTTGTCAACGACAGTCTAGTCTATTGCTAGAGTGACGCCATATACTATGCCAACACCAAATTAGGTCACGTCTAAATTGTAATAGAAGATTTCCCAAGTACAATTTTAATTAAATACTTCCACTTGTTGGTTTTTATTTTTAGAACCAACTCTGTGGGCACTAAATATATGAATGAAAGCCATAAGTTTAGTTTATCATGGATCTTATAGCTGGCATCCCACACAAGTTTAGTGTATCGCAACTAGGTCATTATTTTTATAGTTTTGTCTATGTTCACTGACTAAAAGAAATATTAGATTGACCCCATGTGACAGAAAAACTCAAAGATAACGTGGCTAAAACCTTTTTTCTTATAACCAATATTATAGACGCCATATTTAAATATAGTTGCCAACTGCAGAAAATCATTAACGAGTGGTTTGTATTAAAGGAATGTGTCAAGGTCACTTTTAGAATGCAAATCAAAGTCGAAGGTGAAATTGAAAATATATATTGTGTTGTATCTTTATTATGTTATGCTCACACATTAATCTATATAACTGAAATAAATGCCATTTAATTAACCAGTTATTGTTCAAATACCTCTTAGAGGCTGTTATATTTTCAAAGTTGTCTATAATATATTGAAGTTTTCTAATTCCTTGGAAATTTTTCTTAAATACAATTATTATTATTATTTGTGTCTAAGCCTAAGCGAAGAAAAATCGACCTTCAGCTTCAACCTAACATTTTGAAGTTTAGCACACCTATACTTAATAATAAACTAGGCAAAGAGTGATTACAAATTTTAACTGTGATCATATTTATCTTATTCTTGATTGGAGTGATTTCAATCTTAGAATAATTTGTATATTTAGGCTTTTCAAATTTTACCACTTATTAAATCTTCCACTATTTAAAAAATAGCAACACTTCTAAGCCTGTCCCACTAAACAGAATAAACATAATTTTATAAATTACTCATACTACATTTATATGTATTTAAGCTATTTGTTGACTTTTTATTTTATATTTTATGTCTCATGTGATTGTTGATAATTTCTTAATATGAGCTAAGAACTAACACATACACACATTTAACTAGGTGTGAATATATTAAATTTAGAATTTAATAAACAAAATGTGTTAAAGGTAATACCAAAAATATATATTATAACCCCCCTTTAACTGAACATTCTTTTTCATTTTCATTTCTAAGCTTTCTCTCATTTTCAAGAACTAACAGAAAAATAACAGGCAATAATTTGCTTTTGCTCAAAAGAGTACAAAAATAAAGGGAGCCTCAAATATTTTCTGGAGGAAACATTGGACATAAAGAAAACGCTTATTTTCAAGTGAAGCAACTGCGATAGAATGAGGCAATATTCTCAAAATGGACATAAAAAAAAGTTGAAAAAAAAAAAAACCAAAGCTAAAAAATGTTCGAGAGAGGATGGAATACAAGAGAGGAGAGGGTTTGTTGTGGTGGGGGGAGAGAGGGGTATTGTGGCTCTGTTCTTTCTTCACGTTACTAAATTTCCAAACAGAAACCAATATCGAGGCGCGTAAGGGTGGACGTGGGGATATCGGGGTGTGAGTTGGGGTGGAGGTTGATTTTGTGAGCTTGAAGGGTTGAAACCCTTACAGTGTTCGCACCTTCCTTTCTAACACCCCTTCCTCTCACCCCCTATGACCTTTTGTGTGTATTTCGCGCTTCGGTGCCATTTTCTAGTTTTCCACGCTTCCGATTTGGGAAGCTGACATAATTTTCCAGGAAAACATTCTGTTACTTTGGGGACAAATTTAATTAAGAGAGTGTAAAATTCTATTTCCTGTTTTTTTTTTACTTTGCATCATTGCCATATTCTCACAAAACTGTGGTAGATTTTTTTAATTTTAACGCGTAATATTCTATTCAAGTAGATGTGATTAATTTATATTTACCTTTGGCTAATTTTACTATGACTTTTAATTAACGTAGATTAATTATTCTTTGTCGGTCTCTTGTTCTAGTTATCTGAATTCTTGGCTACTAAATCATAGTTCCAGGTTTCAACTCCCGAAGGTATTATTTTTTTTAAGGCAGATTGTCCCTATGGTCACCATTGGTTGGTAAACTAGGCTCGTATTAGATTTAAGACTTTTACTGGTATATAGTAATAATTAACATCATCATCTCCATCACAAATCTCATCGGGGTGAAGTAAACGCATCTATATAGTGTCCCAGCCTCAGATTACAGTTGCGTAGCCGCCACTGCTAGCAGAGGAAGAGGAATATCTAGTGACGATAAAGAATAATACTTTAATATGTAAAAAAATCTTTATAATAAATAATATTAATAAATAATGAGATCCAGCACACCCAAGATAAATCTTTATACTATATTTTAGCACCGCAGGTTTCTACCCATCCAGGTTATACGTATAGGTATCCTTATTAATTAGTTGAATGTATTAAAAAATGAAGTTAAATTGATTTTATATTAAGTTTACCCTACATTTGAGTGGAGGAAGAATGGAAAACTCTTTAGGTAGAAAACCATCTAAAAATCAGACCGGTATTTGAGCCCTGATCTCCCCGTCATTGACAGTATAGTTTGCTGCGAGAGGTACTCCTTAGATCATGTGGCCACTGAAGTGAGCTACACATGTAGCAAATATATAAATTATATTATTATATAAAGTATGTATGTAGGTATTTTCCTATGTTCGTAAATAATGCATTCACCCCGTAACTGTGAAACATATAAGTTAGACTAAATACTCCAATGTTGATCTATTATTAAACACTATAATTTGTAAACTGTGTCCACCATTATTGATACATGGTTTGTAAAATATGTTATCACTGCTTTTAAATACGCTTTTGGGTTATACACTTGGATTAATTATGCTAGTGTTAAAGGTATAGGAAATATAATAAATATACCCTCGTTTGCATGGTGAGCGAATTGAATTCGTCAGAAAAGCGCCTCCTTAAATACACCTAGCAAGGATTTAAACCCCAATTTTCTTATTGCCAACAGATTATACTGGGTAGGCCACAGGCTTGGATGTGATAAAGGATGAAACAATTAATTAATTATGTATATAAACTCATTATTCTTATAAATTGTTATAGCAATGTCAAATTAAATACAATAGACTCAAAGATTATATTTAATAAGACGTAGGAAGGAGGAGGCCCTATACTATTCCAAGAGTAGCCCTATTTACTATGTCAGTAAACATACAAAACTTAGATTTCACATTGGATGCAAAATATTACCGCTATAAAAGGAATAGCTGATTGAATAAACCTTAGAAAAAATGAACCTTTCATAAGTTCTTGTTGAAAGTATAAACCTACCAAATAGTTATTTTTAATTAATTAGCTTATAGATGAGGTAAAATTAATTTGGCATCTAGGAGTATTTACAAAGAAGTAACTTCATAAAGCTAAAGCCAATAAATAAAAGAGTACCTTTGTATTGCAAGATAAATGTAAACAAAAGCTATGTCCCAATTATAAACACGTTTTTAATTTTCTCTTTGAATATAAATATTATACTTTCTATTTTAATCTTCTCCTTGAAATGATACTGAATATATAATATTCATTAAATTTGTAATATGAATGCATGTACCGTATTAAAAGTAAATCAAAGAAGACTTCAAATTTGAAACCATCGAATAAATTCTCCTACTATATCCAACAACGGTGTAGAAGCTAAGTTTCAATTTTCACTACAAACGATTAGACTAACTAGAAAAAAATAATGCTATCTCAAATATCGCAGTTATTTAGTAAATTACATTTTATTTTGAAGCCTATGACAGCATTCGCAATCTGAAACCATAGCCCATTAAATAATGCGTCTGGCTCCTGATCTAATGATCCCTACTTTGATTCCTCACGAGAATGATAAATTTACGGTTTATGATATTTGGGTTCTTATTTTTATGATGATAGATGGTCAGAAAAATTATTTATTGTATCGGGTTGGAAATTAAATTAGTAATTCAATCATTTATATCATCATTTTGCTCTATAAGTGTAGGCTACCCACTCTGGTGGCCGCATGGGCTAAGGCGTTACTCTCGTGATAACCTATACTGCCGATTAAAAGGAGATCGAGGTTCGAATTCCAGTCGGGTGTGATGAGGGTGGTTTAACCTGAAGGTTTTCCACTCTCCCACCACACAAATGTTGGTACACGTCCAATGAATTTAACCCTCTACATTCAAAGAAAATAAGATTAATTATTACATAGGCGTGTAACTATAACGGGTAGTAGGACGATGTGGTAAAAAGTTTGAGTAAAATATCCTAACTATTATAAATGCGAATGTGAGTTTGTTTGTTTGTTTGTTTGTTTGTTTGTTACGCTTTCACGCCTAAACTACTCGACCGATCATCATGAAATTTCGCATACACGTTGTCATGGGTACAGAAAAGGACATAGGGTACCTTTCATCCAGAAAAAAAATGCGAATGTGAGTTTGTTTGTTTGTTTGTCTGTTATTATTTGTTACGCTTTCACGCTTAAACTACTCGACCGATCATCATGAAATTTCGCATACACGTTGTCATGGGTACAGAAAAAGACATAGGGTACCTTTCATCCAGAAAAAATGCAAGTGTGAATTTGTTTGTTTGTTTGTTTGTTTGTTATTGTTTGTTACGTTTTCACGCCTAAACTACTCGCCCGATCATCATGAAATTTCACAAACACGTTGTCATGGGTACAAAAAAGGACATAGGGTACCTTTCATCCAGAAAAAATGCGAATGTGAGTTTGTTTGTTTGTTTGTTATTGTTTGTTACGCTTTCACGCCTAACCTACTCGACCGATCATCATGAAATTTCGCATACACGTTGTCATGTGTACAGAAAAGGACATAGGGTACCTTTCATCCAGATAAAATGCAAATGTGAGTGTGTTTGTTTGTTTGTTTGTGTGTTATTGTTTGTTACACTTTGACGCCTAAACTACTCGACCGATCATCATGAAATTTCGCATACACGTTGTCATGGGTACAGAAAAGGATATAGGGTACCTTTCATACAGAAAAAATGCAAATGTGAGTGTGTTTGTTTGTTTGTTTGTTTGTTATTGTTTGTTATTGTTTGTTATGCTTTCACGCCTAAACTACTCGACCGATCATCATGAAATTTCACATACACGTTGTCATGGGTACAGAAAAGGATATAGGGTATCTTTCATACAGAAAAAATGCAAATGTGAGTGTGTTTGTTTGTTTGTTTGTTATTGTTTGTTACTTTCACGCCTAAACTACTCGACCGATCATCATGAAATTTCGCATATACGTTGTCATGTGTACAGAAAAGGACATTGGGTACCTTTCATCCAGACAAAATGAAAATGTGAGTGTGTTTGTTTGTTTGTTTGTTATTGTTTGTTACGCTTTCACGCCTAAACTACTCGACCGATCATCATGAAATTTCGCATACACGTTGTCATGGGTACAGAAAAGGACATAGGGTACCTTTCATCCAGAAAAATGTGAATGTGAATTTGTTTGTTTATTTGTTTGTTATTGTTTGTTAAGCTTTCATGCCTAAACTACTCGACCGATCATAATGAATTATGATATGAATAAATTAATTGCAACATGATGCCTGGAGTACAGAAAAAGGGACCTGCGGTATCCCAGAAGAAAATCTGATATCCCGAATAAAAATCTGTTCCAAGTTATTTTAGGCATATCTATCTTAAAATGATTATATTCAGCTAATTAAGCTCTGTCTGTTCACCCCGTTATGGTAAATGACAAAATTGTCGTAAGAAGTTTGGTATTATTCATTTCAGCAAAAATAGCTCTCGAGGTATGATGCTATGACAATGTAAACTTTTAGTGTGGGACGAAAGTACGATGTCCCACAAAAAAGCTATAGAGGCGTTAAACCAAAATCTTCAGGACTTGCGAGAGAGGAGGAATGGTAGTTTTACTGGCTGGTGACTTCCGACAAACTCTACCGGTGATCCAGAGGGGCACACATGCAGATGAAAATTGGCGATGGACGTTTTGACTCGGATGCTGAAGGCTGTATTTTACTTACAGGGGAATCCTGTAATTTGGTGGAAAATGATGTGTAGCTCATTGCTAAAGTTTACCCAGACTTACAACTAAATTTAAATTGTGATCATTGGTTGTGTGCAAGAGCAATTCTTGCACCAAAATATGAAATCGTTAACAAAATCAATACTGACATTTTGAAAGAGGTGCAGGGAGAAATAAAGGAGTATTTGTCAATAGATACAATCATGGACACAGAACAGAGCACTTCATATCCCGCTGAGTTTTTTAATTCTATGGAGCTATCGGATGTACCCTTGCATAAACTACAATTGAAATTAGGTGTACCAGTTATGCTTATGCGAAATTTAGATGCACCCCGTTTATGTAATGGGACGAGGCTTCAATTACACAATTAGGGCAAAATATAATCTGTGCCACCATTTTAAGAGGTGTGGGAAAAGGGGAAAGTGTAATCATACCTCGAATCCCAATAATCCCCAATAACCTACCATTTCAATTCAAAAAGACTCCAGTTTCCAATCAAACTTAGTTTTGCTATCATTATTAACAAAGCGCAAGGGCAAACATTGCAGGTAGCAGGGTTGCATTTGGAAATGCCAAGTTTTTCCCATGGCCAGCTATATGTAACCTGTTCGCGTGTGTCCAATGCCCAGAATTTGTATGTATTTGTGCCAAATGGAAGGACATACAACATAGTATATAGGAGCGTCCTAAAATAATGATCTATTCTGTGCCCATGATTGCAACGGTCAAGAACAAGCGGAGTAAATAAGGGATTTTAATTAACTGTAAGTAAAATTTAAGAAGGAGTAGGATCTTCCAATTGGTGGCAAGGCATAACCTATGACTCTACTGACACACACTCCACTACTTCTTTTCTACTCCTACACTTAATCCTGATTTATATTGTGTAGTTTGTTTTTTTCTTTATCTCTACCTCTATAGACTAACAACCTCAATATGTTCATCGTTTTTATTGTCATATTCCCTGTGTCAATCGACAACCTGAATTTATTGATAAAATCTACATTAACGCGAGCGAAGCCGCGGGCAAAAGCTAGTAATAAATAAATATGACACGCACTTATGACTGAGTGGGCTAAGAAGTTATGCATGAATTTATTTTAGTCGCTTCAGATAGGTGTTATCTGGGTTCATATCTTAGTTTGGTGCATCAGGAGCCTTTTTCCTATTAAATTTACAAGTTTATCTTCTGGCAGGCACTTGTTTACCCCCCTTGTATCCATCTATATCATACTTATCATTAAATCAGTTTATGCTAATGGTAGTCTGAAAGGAAAAAGAGTCACGTAGTACTAAAAAATATATATAATGGACTTGAGAGCGTTATTTCTTAAATTAATTCTCAAATTTAATGTGATTACAAAATTTCTTGATAACCGTAATATAATAACATTGCTTAATAGTTCACCATATTACTTTTTATGAAATGGTGATAAAAAGTTTATGAATTTAATGATATAAAATAAAAGGGGGGTGGAAATGTTCTTACACATCCCTGTTATTTTGTTGTTGTTGAATATTTGGTGTTTTTTATTTTATTTGGATCAAAGCCAACACTATTTTTAAACGTTTATTGATAATTTATTTTCCTTTATTTTAATTTCAAACATTTTTGAATCTACACCTGTTGTTATGGGAACAGAGGCGAAAGTCTTGTTCAGTATTCTTAAGACGGTGAGGTCAGCGTTCGAATCCTTGTCAAATATATAAAGGCCTTTTAACCAAATGTTTTAACAATCTTCCTCCATGAAAATAATAAAATACTACCTCAGGATTCTAGCTTTCTCATAACTACCCCACTGGAATTGGAGTACGGGTAAACAGATCATACGCAATGGTTCCATGCACCCTTGGTGAGACTTAAAATTAGCGCACCAACTGTATTCTGAATAATATAAATATATCCCACCACTAGCATGACACATAATAATAGTAATAATAATAATAATAATATTTTATAAGAGGTTGTCAAAATACCAGCCAAAGAAATAGTTAATAAATAAATGGCGACCCTTGCCTCAAACCCTTAGTCAATGGATTAAAAATAATCATCCCTTCTTCCCTTCCTTTTCTCTATTTTAATGAGCATTTAATTCAATATAGTAAGTATTAAATATAATATAATAAATAATAAGTAGAGTATGCATTAAACGTTATTTTTGTTCCTTCAGTAACTTTAATGACTTGACTGAGATGGTATGGGTATGTAATAAGGAGGGAGAAAGAAAGGATGCAGAGGAGAATGACGGAATTTAAGTATGTAGGAAATAGACTGAAAGAAAGAGGTGAGAGGAGCAGATAACAGAAAGTGTGCAAGTGAGAGGAGAGGATTGAAAGCAATTAAATGAGGAAGAATGGTGGAAGGAAGGACACATTTTACTAAACTAGCTCGGTCAGAGGCTGGAAACATTTGATGATGATGAAGATGATGATGATGGTTACGATATGACTATGATGAATAACTATACCTGTATCTCACTTGTGTTTGCGGTCGATATGCTTATCGTGCTCAGTAGTTAATAAAATTGAAGCTTTTAGCTTATTATAGGTTATAACAACTATTTTAGAAAACAAATGAATCATTGGGTATATATAAAGCGCGTAGGATCCCTGCTCCACAAACCCACGCTATAACCGTGTATACGGACTTGAGAGGTAGATAATGTGCTTGTTTTTACCACATCATATTAGAGTACGTTACTAATTATGTAATTCATCCCATATTTCACCATATTATATTTCTTACCACACTCATTTAAGCCCTAAAAATATATATGAGCAATGGTTCATAATGAAACATAAATATTAACCTAGACTCATCAAACTCCAAGTAAATATAACCACACTAGCAAACGTTTTATTTGAGTATTCGTTACAAACCCCAAAACTAATTAGTAAAATTATTTACAAGTTACCCACTTTAGGGATTAGTGGCCTAAGGTATCAGTATCGTTTTATTCTGGCCAGCTAGCTGTTGGCGGGAATATCGGGGTTCAAATCCCAACCGGGTATACTTAGAGTGACTTTTCCTCAATGTTTTTTTAATCTACCTCCATGCAAATACGGGTATACTACATCTGAAATGCTTCCTTCCTCATCCTTACCCCATTAGAGTAATTATCATACTTGCGTATAGCCTGGACAGGTAGTAAAACGCGGTGATAAAAATAACACTAATAATAATGCTCAAGTTATAATTAATTGTTGGTTGTATTTGTTTCAACTCACACCCCTGACTGATCATTAAGTACTTACTACAAGACCCAATAAAATGGCCACGTGTTTTAGTTGGATCACTTTCAGGCTAATCCTTTGGTGTACTGTCAACTTGGTACTTAACAAGGTGTACGACAGTGCAATGGCCAAGTTCTCCAGCAACACCGTACATATGTAACAGCGTACAACTCAGGTCACATTTAGCCCCCCTACCCCCGCCCCCCTCTACCCAGCTATAACTAGACTCCAAAGAATTATAGGAACGTAAACATTTAAACTTAACATCCTATTAGGTCGAACTATTTTACATATATTTCCAAAGTAAAAGCTTCTAGCCTGAGTGGTTAGTTATATATTGGACTTAAAAATATTATTTTGAAACTCATTGACTCAATCACCTCCAAAAACCTTTAAGGTACTTAGGCTAATAATGAACCTTTAAAATTGACATAGAGGTCATATTTGGTGTTTAACCAAGGATAAATCACTAAATGTGACTTTTTCAACAAGTTTTCCAAAAATGGGTGAGGAAAGTGCCACATTTAACTCTTTTCTAACTCGCCCCCAAAGAATAATAGTAATACAAGAATGTAATACCCAGTTTAGACAACCTAGTTTATTTATCTATCCAAAATTTATGTTTATAGCTCAAGTGGTTAGTGAGAACCAGGACTTAGAATAAATCTTATTTTATCTGGACTCACTAACCCGATCACTAACTGATAACCAAAATATATAGGCTACTTCCAGCCAACATGAAACCTAAAAAATGGGCATAGAGCTTGTATTGTAGCGTTTATTGAAATAACCACTACAAGAAAAGATTAGAACATCAACGAAGCACTGGTGAAGTAATACAAAGTGGACTTACCACGCCCCATCGCCCTATGTTGTTGTTATCACGTCTCCAGAGCCGGCCTCCCGAACTACACTCCACTATAAACTTTGTGCTAAGACTGACTGAATGAAGCACGGAGTTCAAGTCGGCGCAAGGTGTCATGGGAAAAATAGTGTGACGTATGTTACCCGAGACGTCAGTGAGCGATAGAAACTTTTAGTCTGGATCATTCTCCATGCTCCACCACGCTTCTCGAACCGTCCTCTCGCGTCTAGATGTTCCGTCCCTCTTATGTCATGTGTTGTGTTTCTCCTTTCTTTTGGCGTTTCCCCTCTTCCCCCTCTCTGAGCTAAAATATTGGCATAAATACTGGTGTAGAATAGATGAATAATTACTCTTGTCTGGACTTCCTCCAGGAACACGTTGGTGTTCAGGATGAATACTAAAGGTATAAAATTCTCTTTCGGCAACTGTGTATCAAAATTCCCTTTTGGCTAACCTTTGAAATTTAATGAACAAGTCCAATCTTCCAAATAGAAACATAGCATTATTGTTGTTGTCTTGTAGACACGGAGGCCCCTTCCGGGTTGTGTCTAGTAACATTTGGTAATATCATGGAAATGTCAAGTTTTTTATGGTTAAATTTACAGCCTGTTTGGCTTAAGAAAATTTAAATCTACTTAGAATAATTTTGCGGGAATTAATGTTCCTTTGTAGAATGTAGGCTAGAAATCCCCTTTTGGGTTTTTGTCAATATTTATAAATATTGTAGGAAAGCTAACCTTTTATTTAAAGACAAGATTATAGTCTGTATGACTGAGAAAAAGGTATTTTGTATCTTAAATTATTGATTTGGTTCTTTACTCTACGTGTTTGTTTTTGATAATTGTGAGTAAGAGATAATAGAGTTACTGCTAGACCGATGTAAAGCGTTGTCATTTCGCAACGTAAACATTATTGACTTAGAGCCATCAGCTCACTTGTTAGATGCCTTAAATGTTTACATTTGTCATTTTACGACTTGAACTATTGATGATTGAGACGATCATGGATGATTCATATTATTATGAGTTTATTATATAACGTTCACATATATATATATATATCCTTCTGTATCATATTTAAAATATCTAACTTTTATATATAAATAAAATACCTTATACTGTTACCTATTCTTTATGTCACTTTCGTACCCTAGTTTCATCTAATGATGGGAAGTTTTTTTATATAATGGCAAATATTTGAATTGTTTATAATAATAAATATTTGTAGAGCGGGTTCGCGGAGACAAAACTCAAATGGATCAGTGTACGGTCCATTTGTTTGATGTTAGTCCTATCGGCTCCTCTGAAATATTTTTTTTTATATATCTTTTGAATTTTCTGCTAATGGTATCGTTTTTGTTGTTGTACACCGGCCTTAATTCGTTGTGGAATTGAGGAGGTGGCTACAGTATTTATAATATAAACAAAATATAAAATAATATATCTAAGCTTTTCAGCAAAGTTAATAAAAATTGTCAGGACAAGGGACACATTTACTCAGCTCTCTATAACTCATCTCCAAAGAATGAGATATATGTAAAATTTAAAAGGCCGATTAAGACAAACTACTTAAGTCATATTTACAAAGTTGAAGATTATATCATAAGCGGTTAGTGAGATACAGAAATTAAATTAAACGTTATTTAGGGATTCACTCATAAGGCCTTGAAAAATGTCATGGAGGATATAAAACAAGGGTAAAATATAACATCTAAAATATTCAACATATTTCCTAATAATGGGGGGTGGGAAAGGGTTAAAGGGGTAGAGTGTAGTAGAAGGAATTGACTGTTTTAATTTCTATCACAGTCAAGTTAAATATAATTTTAAAGGTCTTCGTAGGTAGATTTCATTTTTATAGGACAAATAATTCAAAAGTTAAGATGGTAAGTCATTAGTTTAATACAGTGGGTAGGTACATACTTAAATAAACGTGTTCCTATACCTAATCTTCAAAATAGTATTGATATTCAACCAAAAACATTGTATGTAACAAACGTGCCAACACTACAAAAAACCTTAGATTATTCAGCCTTGAAAAGTTGTTAGATATATACAAGATTGGCAAGTTCATCTTACAATGCCTTTCCAAATACCTTGTTACTTCTCTAAGTCCCTCTATTTCCAAGTGCGCTAATATTATAATTAAGTCATTATTTAAAGCTCTCCAAAACACTTTAAATGAATACTTAACATCATATTAACTAACAAAGACGAGAAATGACAATTTGTTGGGAAAGATATTGCATGATGAACTTGGCAAACTTTTATATCACACTCATTTTCCAGGCGGAATAATTTAAGGATTTTTAACGTGTAGAGCTTGGCCCGTTTGTTAAAATAGATGTTTTTGGTGGATTATTATACTTCACACAAATCTAATAAAATTGATATCAATCTTTGTTGGTTTTAATTGTTTCAGACCCACCCTTGGTGTCCCTGCAGCTAGGCAACACCCTTAACCCTGATGACATCAAAGAAGGAGATGATGTTTACTTTGAGTGCAATATCAGAGCTAACCCCAAAGAACACAAAATCGTTTGGCTGCATAACGTAACTACTCTATTTTGAAAAAATACAAATAAGTAAACATAAGCATAATTAGTTTCTTAAGGTTTTCTTGCCAAGCATTTTGATTCAAACTATAATTTTACATACCCTAGCCACGTTGTAGAATTCATTTCTGACCTTTCAGCTGTTGTTGAGATAGTCATAATTTTGATGAATAATGAAACAAGTTTTTTGTTTGGATGAGAATTTGTTAATTTATAAACATAATTCAGGTCGAATTATTTGTAAAATCTATCCATTAATTGACCTCAAATTATTGTCCAAACAACTAGTTTCATGATCATTCAATAATATGATTGATGACTAAACGACATTTGGAATGTTGAAAATCATTTAATCAACTTGTCTTAAACTGATATCGTTATATTTTGCCAGTTGTAGAGCATTTTTCTTATTGTGAATATCTTTATGTGGTTTTCTCATCTCTATTCGCGCTAATGTGTGTGTATTTTGTCCTTATACCATTCTAATCCATATCCGTTAAAATCAGATCGTAATCATCTCTGTTATTGAATTGACCTATAAATAATTTTTAAAAATATTAAAATAATTCTACTTTTGGTTATGTTTGTATGAAAGTAAGGAATATATTATGGTTCTTGCTTTTTAGTATTGTTTAAAAAAATTATAGTTTGTACCGGTAAGGATATTTTAAATATTGTTCTACAATCATATTCTTCAAATTTTTATAAAGGTGGTACCCTATGGATAAAATCCACCTGTATATTATTTAATCTTTGAGATAAAACGTTATTATGAGTGTTAAGGAAACCCTTATTAGAAGACTAAATTAAAATACTCATTTATAACACAAAATTTAGGGTAGAGACCCTAAATTGATATTAAATAAATCATTATTTATTTTAATGCAATACTTATAAACTTAATTTTTTTCATATTAATTCCACACTAGTTTTATAGCCATTATTTTATAAAAACATATAATTAAGTGCAATTTGTATTTAATCATTCCAAAAAATTTCGATATAAATTCTTTATTGAAATGTTCAGAGCATCAAGAATATTACAATAACGTTCTTTACAGGGAAAAATGAGACACTTTCTGGATATTCGATAAACCATACAAAAAAAAGATTGTTTTAGCTACTTCTTAAGCTGTTTTGGATACAAAAGTGAGAAAAACATTCAAAACAGAAAAAAAATGATGCTTTTGAGGCAAACTCAAGACAAAAGTAAAATGGGGGTTGAAGGAGGAAAGGGGAATGGAAGCGTTCTTAGAAAGCCGATGAAATGGGTCCCCGGGGCTTGAGCTATCAGTTTCAATGTGAGACCATCGTTGATCCTAGTGGAGTGAGCTGGGGTATTGGAGGGGGAATCAACCGAGGGGATGAGGGGGAGAATAGTTTCTCATGGAAATACACAAAGTACGAAATATCTATAGACGCCTAACAATTTTTCACAGTGCAAAGGAAGATAGAAATTGTTTCTGAAATGATGTTGGAGAAGAAGATTATATATGGCGAGGGTAGTAGAATTTATGTATGAAAAAAATACTGTGTTGAGTTTTTTTTTTGTTGTTGTTGAATAAATCCCCATTAACCTTTCTTTTTTTCCGTGTTTGTGAGAAAAGTAAGAAGTATTTCTTGGTGTACCTCTTAATTCTTGATAATATATAACCCCTTAAATTATTTAAAGGTTAACTTTCAGTTCTTTTAATGATAATAGTAAAATATGCCTAGCAGGTTTAAGTTTTCCTTGGTTTTGTATTTGGGCTCAAGGTACAGTACAGTAACTCAAGCATTGCTACGGTGCCATACAAATTAAAAGTGTATATTTTGTTTGGATGTATTAATATGAAAATAGTTTTTAAACTGATTTAGGACGCATATGGTTTTAAATGATAGTTTTCGATATCAGACACACTCTATTTACTTTTTAATAAGTGATGCGTTTACCCGTATTTGTTCAATTAGGCTGTAGATTACAAGATTTTCCATGACTTAAAAAGTTAAAGTTGGAATGCTATCTTTCATGATAAACAGGGTTTTTTTTTTATTTTAAAATAGACATTCTTTAATTTAAAGATATTCTATTACCAGGAAGAAATTTCTTTATTACCTGTAAAAGCTCCCCGAATATTTAGACAGAAGATATAAGAATGCATGATGAATTTATAGCTGTATCAGAGTTCGCATGATTTAACTCAGTAGTATAGTGGTATTCAACCAGTCTTGTTCGTATACCACAAGATATAATTTTTCTTCAACTTTGTATACCCAAAGGTGTTGGTGCATAATAAATATTAAGCTATAACTATTATATATATATATATATATATAAAACTAATATATATATATCTATACAGAGTGTTCGAAAACCCATAGCCCAAACTACACATACCGCTTGTTTGAACCAAAAGTAATGCAAATTTAATATACACTTACAACCGGGAAATTATGCTAATATCATTAAATTGTGCTCAAACTTTGCCGTACAGCGCTGGGAGAGCAAAGCTGCTCAAGCATACGTGTACAACCGTTTGCATAGGAATTTGGCACGCGGCACTGCCCACCTAGACATCTTGGAGCACGGCAGAAGAATATACCACAATTAATAATAAACAACACATACGTCCATCTATAAATGCGAAAACGTCCTGAGGTTCATCATTAACGGTCCTACATAACAGAAAGTGCTTGCCATTATTACATGTGCAGTGCCACGAGCCTAAGTCCTATGCAACCTGTTGTACACGCTTGCTTGCACAGCTTTGCTTTCACGGTGTTGTACACCGAATATTTGTACACAATTTAATGGTATTAGCATGGTTTAACGGATGTAAGTGTATAGGGATGCTGTGCTACTTTTGGTTCAAACAAGCTATGTGTGTATTTTGGGCCGTGAATTTCCGAACATTCTGTATATTCATAAACATTTATATAGTTATTATAGATATACTTATTATAGATATTTACATTTATTTTTTAAACTTTACTTTCTTCCTAAGATGTCTTCGCGTACCACAAAGGATACGCGCACCACATGTTTATTACCACTGATCAAACGCGGTTCTCTCGTATTAGCTTGAATATTAGTTGAATATGGTATCGGATTACCAATCCCGGTCGGTTGTTTTGAGAAAGGTTTTCCTTGATTTTTTTCACACACTCTTCCTCCATACCAATGTGGAATGTTTCAATTTTTAAGCTAAGAGCACTTTATACCCACCTCGGTGGCAACATTGTTTAAGACGCTATTCTCGCAATGTAATAGAACGGCTGATGATGGAGAGATCGTAGTTCGATCGGATTTGGAATTACTGAGGGTGGTTAATCCTATTTTGTTTCACTCTCTCTCTCTCTCCATGCAAATGTGTGTACACATCGTTTAAATTATTACTCCTCATCCATGGCCCATTAGCATAATAATTACATAAGCGAATACCGTGAATGTGTATAGTAATACGAGATGCTAAAAAACGAATTAAATTAATTCTTCCCCGCTCCTTTTTTTTTAGGTTATTCACATATTGCCCCCCCACCCCCTTCCCACAACCAGATATATCAATTCTAAAAAAATAGTTAAATCATTTTAGGATTTTCAAATGTCCAGCTATCAGTAAATACCTCTTAGTTCCAATTTTTACTAAAAATAAAAATCTCACCTTGAGGTATGGCTAAATAACATCCAAACATAAAGTTTAAATTAATTCCATCTAACCTTTTCTACTGTAGCCCAATGTATAGAAAAACTAATCTATAAAACTTAACTGAGTGGCAGTCCATGAACCACGTTATGATTATTATTTTTACATTTTTTGACCTGACCTCCACCATCACATAAATAACCACATCCATGCAACAGCAAGTCGACATTTAGCCTGACTATTCCCCCTTCTAGCCAGTGTTACGTAACTTTTCATATCATGAGTGAATGTCATTATTTCAACTTTTGTAATATTAAAGGGGTACTTTAATTTATTACAGCTCAGAATCAAAAGTTGTCTACAAGTATGTCTACTTACGGTGAAAAAATGAACAATATTATTATTGTTTCGACATTATAATTTTAATATAATATATTTATTAGGTATCATTGTGATATACCCACTCTGCCTTCAAGTTTCGTGGTTTATGGATGACCCATTAACTTGAGGGACCATAAAACATCAAGATCCATAATAATATTGAAGTTTAAACATTTTACTGTTACAACAATTTATTTCTATGAGAAAGCTAATAAAAAAAATATAGTTTTAAAATTGGTAAAACTAAGCTATAATCTGTGTAGAACGTTATTTTGTGGTTTCCCATGGGCTCGCCATAGAACCTACTTCACTTTCTCTCACCGTTTGAAAACTATATCTTTATCTCTCCCCAACTCCATGCTCTTTTCGTAACCTTAGCGCGCACTACCAAGTGGTTCATGGCATCCACCAAAAAAAATTGTGGGTCCTAACTACACTAAAACTCTCCAGGTTATAGGAGTTTAATGGTAAAAAAGAGGTAAAGGTTTCCTAAGGTTTTGGAAAGGGAGTGAGGGAAGGTTTGGGATATGAGGGGTTTTTTTAAGGAGGGAGGAACGGTGGAGAGTGGGGTTCGATAAGCAAAAGGGGTAGGTAGCTTCGGATGCTAAGGGGGCTCGAAAGGGAGTAAGGTGTAAGGGAGATAAAATGTAGTAGATATTGATCTGTGAGAGATGTTACCCCTTTGGGACACGTACCCCCCTCCCACTCTGAAACCTTACATTACTCCTCCTCACACACTCCAACTCAACCCCTCTTATTTCCCAAAATAGCACCCACATAGCCCTCTCTACTGGCTTGATCTGGAAATTACGTCTGGGTCACACATCAACGGGAAAGGCTGGGATGGGGGAAGGGTATATCCAACGGTGCTCAATCCTCTTTTGTCTGTTCTCCGGTACTGTTTCTCACTTTCAGAGGGCATTCAACATTTACAGTACATACACCTGGTGAGATCCATCGGAATCGTAAAGTAGGGGAGATGAGGGGCAGAGATGAAGATGCATTTGCGATGGACGTGTCTTTTGGAAAATTAATCTACCGTTTCCTTTATTTCCTTGGGGTGTATTTTCAAGAGGCCTTACTAGTTCAATTTAATTAACAGATACGTTGAGTCTGAGCTTATCAAGTGCCGAACATGTTATATGAGAGTGTCCGTTAGAATGAGGATTCCTGTTTGTAGAATTCTATACTTAGATATTAGATATGCTTTTGTTTTAATTAAATATATGTAGACTTAATTTCCCACAGCCCTCCATTCGTAAAAAAACAAATTGATGAATATATCTGTATATTCATTTTTTGGTAAATCTACAAACCCCAAAGATTGTAAGAGCTCACATTGAGAGCTCCTGATTAAAGTGGATATCGACTGAAACATCTGGAAGATTTGATAGGTGTGTTTCCTGAATTGTTTAGTAGAACACTTATCGTTGGATGAACTGCTATGGTTATCACCTAAAAGTCTAATGGATTCTAGTTCTATTTAAGTTGACAATTACTAGTTTAGGCTATTTGTAATTTTGTAAATGGGCTTGTCCAGGCATACTTGCTATATTTAATTTATTGGTAAGTCCTTTTATGGGTTTAAGTTTTTTTTATAAATAACTCAACCAATGGTCGATAGGTGTAAGCCTTCAAGCTCACAATAGTCTGTATTTGTAGTTGTTTGGTGAGATCAAGGTTTGAGACATTTCCGGTTGCACACAGGGGTGCTTTTTTTTTTTTATAATTTATCTTTCATGGTGGTTTCTACATCCTCTTTACTCGCTAATTTGGGCGTACTTATTACTTAATAACCCATATAATATCCTTAAAAATATGTATTTAATGACGGTATTGATAAAACAATATTACCATTGAAATTATTTATATTATACTTCTATATCCAAACAGAACAATAAATATAACACTAATCAATAACTTTTCTCTTTTTTTATGACCTGAAATAATGTGCCAACATTTATTCCACTACAAGGATTTGAATGTACTGACATTTACTTTAGTATGTAACCTATTGTTACATAAACTAGAAATCTAAAAATAATAGTTGCTCCTTGATTTTAGAAAAATATAACAAAAAATTATATCTTAAAGATAACTAATATCAAATGTTGAGCCTTCTTTGACATTTTCAATTGGATATTAAAAAAATATAAAGTCATCTAAATTGAAATAGAACCGAACAAATAACAAAGAAATAATTAAATAAACTGTTTAACTATTAATAATAATTACAATAATAATAAGTACCGCGTCTTACTACCCGTTCGGGTTATACGCTTAAGTACTAATTATGCTAATGGATTAGGAATTGGGAAGGTTCAATTTAGAGGAAGTGAATCCGCATTTGCGTGGAAGGAGAGTGGAAAACAATTTTGGAAAAACCACCCCAGTTCACATGACTGAGATTTGAACCTAGATCTTCCCGTCCTCAGTGGTCGAGCTCTACACGACTAGCGCGTTAGCCAACTACGTCAAAGAGGCGGGTTGCTTAACTATTGATTTCTTTCCTAATTTTGAAACCAAAAAACGAGAAGATAGTTAATTTATCCCTTGAAATATCTTAGTTTGATATTTTTTGTTGCTTTTATGTAGATTTTATTTTTATTATTGTTTAATTAGTATCTCTCGTTTTACTCTGTCTAAATTTTCATTGTTAACTTTTTAAACTTATTTTAGGCTCATAATTTTGGTTTTGTCTTTATTATATTGTGTTAATTTTATCATACTCTGTGCTGTCAAGGTAAGCATAGATTGTTAAAACTACACCTGTGATATGTTCTCATCCACATGTTCCCTCATTTTACACATTCTATATTGACTCATCTCCATACACCTCACATGACCAGTATATTTTGGTTGATACCTGACCATGAGGGATTCCCATCAAATGAACTGGGACGGTTGTTACCTACTTATACAGCAACCAGTAGCTGAACCAGGTGCTCTTTGTCTAATGGCAACCATCATACACCAAAATAACGGTGAAACGCTTGGGGCCTCGGGTGGGAGACTGTCACCCCGTCATGGTGTTACCTTAACCCAAGGCAGATGTACCCTCTGTTGTACTAGCCACCAACCCCTGTTGGTAGATGATCCAGATCTCATTTGGTGTCTAGGGGAAAAAAGCCCCTCTTATCCTCCCCGTTACAGCCTGATTCCAGGTGTGGGAGTAGCTGACCCCTTTATATGTAATGGTCAGTATCACGAAGGAAGTAAGAAAATAAGCCTTAAGGATTTCCAAGGTGTTCCAAGGCTTTACCCTAAGTTACCCAGCAGGGATCTTGTAAAAGTGTCCTCATCAGCTATCCTTGGATGAAGCCAGGTATGCATTACCAACCGCTTAGTATGTGGTGGTCATAGGCCCTTGCCTAAACCCGTCCCCATACAGGGGACGTTCTAGGGGTTCAGCTGCCCATCCATAATAACAACCATTAACTAGAGGCCACCATCAAGGAGACTACGTGTACGGTTCTGATTGGCATGAGTCAGTTTGGATCAGGCCGAGTGGTCTTCTAACACCCGCCCATTTGGTTGGCATCCAGGTTCAAATGTGGATGCCATGAGGGATTAACACATATTATAGTTCCAATGAGCAAACCAAAATCTTCCCCACCCTTCACTCCATTGATACCAGGCCGGTGTCCTACCAAGTTATGAGAACAATTCACAACTCCATATTCAGCTAACTCTGTTTACTGTGGCCAAACATTTTTTCCATGCCTTTGAGTATTTTATAAGTATTCTCCCCCTTTACTATTATTAATGTGAATATACTTCTTTATTTACTCATATGAACAAACATAAGGCCTACATACTTTCTAGGGATTGTTGGTAATTTTAACCAAACATGAGTAGAATGTACGTGTAATAACGACAAAATTATCTCTAACAGTATCACAGCTCACTTGATTTTCTTCCATTAACCGAACGGATGTAAAACCCATGAGAGGGTTGCCGTTGGGCCGGGACTCGTTTCTCTTCAGCAACAATTCCTATGTCATTCTTGAACGTTGTTCTAAGCAGGCTCTTTTTTTTTATCAAAGTAACTGTTATTCTAAGTGAACATAGTTCACGTCACGCTTCGACACCAGACCGACTGAAGTACGAAGACTGAATACAAAAGTATTAGGGTAATTTCCATTCGTGATTCCCGATTGGTTTTCACGAACGGGAAAAACTGTCACCTTTTTTGAGAGTTTAAGGTGCTTTGTTGAGAAACGGGATAACAAAACGGGAAACCTCCAGAGTATTCACGTACGGTTATTATTGCAAACAATCACTTAAGTTTAAGGGAGACTTAAGTGGAATGTATTTTGTAGAACTAAGAAGCTTGCAGACACAGAGAAATCCCGGATTATTTACTAAACACTATATTTTTAAAATATTGATTTCACCGTTAAAATATTTAGTTTTTAAATTTTAAATGTTTTAGTAAAATGGGTAATTAATTACATAATTCTCCATAAAAACAATCCAACATTATCTTAAAAGGTTCTGCTGTCACCTTATTGAAACATGATTATATTTGATAGAGGAGCGCTATTTATAGGTTTCTAATCCTTTGTTTTAATCTCAGAAGTATACATTTTCGCGTAAATCGTCTTTGAATTTTATCTAAAAATTTTAAACTCAAAATATAACCATTTTAACTTGTCAGAAACTTGCAAATATTTTTCACCTACATTTTGTAGAAACCATATTTAAGAAAAATCTCAAACACCTTCTTAAATAATACAGGATTTTTAAAATGTCCACAATGCGTCATAGTGTACAACTATACATCCCTTTTAAGGGTGAGTTTGAAGATAGCTCACACGCGGCCAACTAGGTGGAGAGGGGTGGGGTGAAGGGGAAGGAAGTAAGAACGGTACGGAGATGATGTGTGATATTCTTTTTTTGCAGGGTGTGTTGGTAATGCAGAACATGTCGTCTGGCGTGATACTTAGCACTCATAGTCTGGTTCTACAGGGTGTCACACGACACAACGGTGGCCGATACACGTGTATGGCAGCCAACGCCAGAGGGGAAACAACGAGCGAGCCGGTGGCGCTGCGCGTGCAATGTGAGTGAACTAAGACAAAGAGGCTACTCTTTTGGATCTCGTGATTTAATTATATAAATTTTACTTCGATAATTATTTTTAGCACCCAATTGGGCTAAGCTCCTTTGTGATGAACGTGCTAATGTGTTGGGGATAAGGAAGGTTGAATTTAGAGGAAGTGTAGCTGCATCTGTGTGGAAGGAGATTGACAACCATTTTGAAAAACATCCTCAGTACACCTGACTGAAGCTAAAACCCAAATCTCCAGATCATCGGCAGTTCAGTCTATTGTGAGTTAAATATATTTCTTTTGATATTGTTTGGTTCGTGAAAGTAACTAAAACGTTAACTATTCATTGAAGTCAAGTGAAATATAACCTGAGTCAACTTTCTAGCTTCTCTTAGGTACACGGTTTGTTGGTAAATCCCACTGAGTGTTTAGACAATGTGTAAGTTTTGTGCTAGCCCATATCTGAAGACCTTACATTTTTGAGACCTCAACCACTTTTATACACCGTTAACAACCCCGTCGTAATAGCGCGCATACTCTCACTGGTTAACGTAAATTTATAGCAGATACATAAATATAGAGCTATAAATATTTTTTTCAATTTGTAGCCAGTAAATTTAGCATATCGTCAGGTAAAATTTGAACCAAAAATGGTATTATATTAACGAATAAATTTAAAATTTAAACTATAGCAAATATATAAGTAAAAATTAACTTGTAAAATGGAGTGTTGAGCTAACTTAAAAAACTTTTACTAATCTGTACATGATCTTGTTATGTTCACGCAATATGAATCTTCACTTATAAAATCTTTAGTAATTAAATTCATTGTTTTTGTTTAATTATCAGGTAACTAATATGCTTTTAAAAATACTAACACAGTAATTAAATAAAATTAAAGAATGGTAGGAGATTATGGTCACCATATTTTTTAAAGATCTTTCTATATGCATATAATTTTCCATAAAAATAAAATATTTTACTTATATACATGAAGATAATTTTCTACCTATTATTAATGAACTTAATACACCTCAGATTTCACATTATCTAATGCATCACTCTCTCAATAGACAGGAACGCCGATAACAAGGAAATCAGTGTTCGAATCCCAGTTGAGTATACTAAGCCCTAGTCTTTTTAAATTGTTTCCTAATATACCAACCTTGAAAATGTGGATACAGTTCTTCTAAATTTTAACCCTTCTGCACCCTACAACATTTGCCTGAATATGAGAAAATTGATAGTATCTGCAAATGAGCTACACAAATATTTAACTCAATAACTTACCCAACATCCAATACTGTAGTTGTCGATGTATCACCGTGAGAATCTGATGGCATAATATGTAAAATTGTCAATGTTTCGGGAACATCAGGAATGAAACCAGGACTTTAGAATAGTAGATAAACTTGTTAACGCTTAATTTAAGGTGTTGAACAAGGACACAAAACATAAATAAAGCAGGTTGACTCAAATAACAAAAAAATGTATAAAGTTTGAGAAAATTATATACAGTAATTTGGTTTATGATGGCAGAGATAACTAATTGCTAAAATTCACACTTATAAATACGAAACTAAGATTTGTAGTTTCTAGAAATTAACTGTTGATTAGAAAATTCTTACTTCTGGATAAAAAAAATTGTTTCAAATAATATTTCTGGTCTCCATTATATAATGTGCGCCATAATTGAACCATTCAAGTGTCTTTTATATTACTCTTTCCATTAATAGAGTACTTATATACAACTAGATTAATCTGGACAAAGTAGAAATCCTATACGGCATAGTTTTACTATGATTTAGATATATAGTAATAAGACAAGTAAAGTAGGCCTACACATTTTTTTAGCTGTCGGACTATATATTACTCAACAAAGTTGTATATTCTGTAAGTTAATAAACATACGATTATTTAGTTTGGTACTACACAATCACATCTAATTGATTAACTACTATTTTAACTCCAATAGTTTTGACCTTTGATTAGTTTTATTTTAGGGTAAGTCTAGCTTTTGAAATCCATTATATGTTAGGAAAGTTTCCCTAAAATATTACTTAGAATATGTGAAAACGTCTAATAATTGAAAAACTATATCAATACATTTTCTAAAACCAAAAATATATATACCAAATAACCTAGATAGTTAAAAATAGATTTACCAACGAGAACCTCATATTTAGCTTCTAATTATTTCTATATAAAAACAAAATGTTGGTGTTTTAAATTATGATAAAATTTGTTTATGCGCTATCATATTTCACAAAATCTTTTGTATATAATTAATGAGAACCAGAGTTTAAAAAATTAGAAATAGTTTCATTCAACCCAAATGAGCAAAGGTATTTTTTTAGTAAGCAATTATTTCTTTTGTGTCCACGACGTTAAAATAAACAGTACTAAATAAACTAAAAATACAATATCCCCAAAGCGTTATACTAAAGTTTATATAAATATTATAAATCGCAAAAAGATTCATATTTTTCCTCTCAGTATAAAGGTAATATTTTTAAATTCACTGAAGGAAGACTGAAATCTCATCTCACCATAAACGAGTAATCTTTCTTTTATTTCAGTCCTTCCCCCCAGGATCCCCCCCTCCCAGGATCTATGAATTGCAAAGACGTAGACAAAGAGGTTATTAAATGAATCTGGGTAATGAGGAGACTAATTAGGTTTGATTCATGGTATTATTTGGTCCACTACACACAAACATTCCAGTCATATCGTTCCAGGCATATACAAAAATAGCTCAACCCTTAGATGAAATAAAAATATTTAATGAGAACAAAAATTATATATATATACATATTCGACTTATTTTATAATATAACTTGATTTTATTGTTAGGTATAAGCTCATTAGAGTTTTAAAATACTTTATTTACTAGGCAAAATTTTAATGGATTAATTATTTAAATTACCCACACCAATAATCATATAATCTTAGGCATCACTCTCGCAATAGATTGGATCAAAATTGATGTTGAGATCTGGGTTCAAACCCATGTCAGGTGTAGCGAGGTTTTTTTTTTTAGAATGCTTCCCACCCACATTTAAATAAACAAATACAAGTTTACTATATACCCTAACTTCGTCACCCCTGTACCATTTATGTAAATATATGGATATCCCAAACTTAAAGTACAAGAAAACACCAATACAATTACCGCCTCCATGGTCTAGTGGTGAGAGTTCCTGGCTACAGTACACCTGACAATGATTTGAACAATTAAAATCATAATTTAAAAACATGCATATCAAAATGAGCCTGCATATCAATTTCAAATACAATAAACCGTACACATATGCTTGTAAAGTTACCCGTGGTGATTCATATTTGCCCACATAAGTGGACACTCTTTGTTAGTATAATTTTAGAAATATTTAGGGAAACACACCAAATATTTTACACGTATTTATAAATACTTCCATTTCAACGTCTGAAACACAACAATTTTAAGGAGTCGTTTGTTATTGTTTAGTCAGTTTTTACGATCACAAAGTTCGAATCCCGGGTGAGTGTGTTGATGTAATTTTTCTCTATAAATCGTTCTTACATTTTGCATCTCACAAATGCAGATACATTTAGCACCATGTCTTACTACCTGTTCATATTAATCACACATGTACCTATTTTGCTAAGGTTATGGAAAAGGAAGGTTTAATTTGTAGGTGTACCCGCATTTGCATGAAGAGTCAGTGGAAAACTGTTTTTGAAAAAAAATCCACCCTCAATACACCTGGCCGGGATTCGAGCACCAATCTCCCTTTCATCGGAAGTCCAGTCAAATTGCGAGAGTGACGCCTTATACCATGCGGCCACCAAAGCAAATCTTGATAAGATTTAGAGTATAGAAAACTCAAAGATCGACTTTTGATATCGATGTAAATTTCTTACGGGATCTACTGGAAATTGATGCAAGATTACCCGGTCGCTCGCGATATACCAGTCGTCGATCTCTGTGTTAAGCCACGCAACTACCGATTTGGGTGAGAGTATGTTAACTTTCATGGTAAAAGAGAATCTACACATATATATAATAGATTATTACTACAACTTATGTCTACCTAATATCGATTAAGTATGTATAATCAAAACTTGAAGGCAGGGTGGGTATATCACAGTGTTACCTAATAAAGATATTATAATGTCGAAACAATAATAATATTGTTCATATTTTCACCATAAGTAGACATACTTGATACGTATATACATGTATATAGTATTAATATCCGAAACATCTCCTTATTGTATTTAAATATATATCTGGGAGCGAGCAGAGTACAGCGGAACCAAGTGGTTTACCAAAGGACTGGTCGGTTGGGTTGAAACTATGGCCGCATGATACTCTAGAATCAGACCTCCTTGCAGCAGAATCACTATTGTGGCTAGGCTCCAAAGGACCCACAGCACAATAGAATGGGGGACAGGAATGGGACTGTGAGGGAAGATAGGGGTGTGGGGATGGAAAAGGGGGTTGGATGCGGGCGAACGTCGTGAGCATATATACCAAGCAATGGTTTGGGCTCCCTCATCCCTTAATGTAATCCACCCCGCTTGACGCGACACATACTCAATAACACAACATACACGAAGAAAAGAAAACTCAAGGTTTCTATCTTATTTCGAAATTTATAGACGTATATATAAGTAAGCTCAAAATATTTTCTCAACAAGAATATTATAATTTAAATAACATGGTATTTTAATACACTACACTTCATTAATAATTATACCATTTTTTACACACTTAAGTGGTCGAATAGTCTTAAGAAATATGTTCCAAACCGGGCGTCCGCGGACCCCTGATTGACAATAAATAGTCCTTCGAAGGTCCGCGAAAAATTCTAGATTTCTAAGCTGTTAGTTTTTCATATCAAGAGAAATTATTGTGAACATGAAAAATAATGAACCCAATATGATGAATCTTTATGCTTAACGTGAACACGAATTCAAATGATTGGATTTTACAATTCTGTCCCTGACCATGGATCCAAAACGTTTAGATGGATTTCGTTCAATCTTGTTATTTATATTTGATAGGGTTATACCTCATGATTTTTTTTAGTTTGTCCCTGGCCCTTAAATTAAGGGTAATTTACTAAATAAGTTATTTGATTGATATTTAAATTCTTTGGGAATGGCTCTAATGATTTTGTTTAAAATATATCCCTGAAGATGGTGTGGTATGAAAATTATCAACGTATAATTGGTTTCTGGCTTAAAAACTCATTTATAGTTGGTTAAACTGAATAATAGTCTTTCAAAAACTTGACATATTTTTAGAATGGCACTTAAGAATTGGTTTCAAATAGATATTTAAGTTGCATTTGACATTAAAAAAATAACACTATACTCTTAATTTAGGTGTAGTAAACTCATTTATGGGTAGTTTATTAACGACGGATTTTTAAAAAACTTGAAATATTTTAAAATTGCTCTAACGCTTTCGTTCCAAATTTTTTTTCTGGGTTTAACATGAAATATAACAATGTATACTGATTATTGGGGTAGCACTCTGTTTAGGGGTGAATTGAAGAAAACTCTTTTATACATTTCTTTTACTTTTTTAAAAAAGCTCTAATTTTTTTAAATGTATATTTGGAAGTGGTTGATCCCCCAAATAATACCGCCTGGTTTCATTTGGGATAGTAGCTTACTGGAAACTGATTTTTTTAAATTTTGAATATTTTTGTAAATATCTCTACCGATTTTGTTCAAAGAGGATATTAGGTTTTTTTTATATGATAGTGAATAATGTGTCCTACTCTTTCTAAAATAAGTTAGTTAATGATTAGTTAACTTATGATAAATTGTAGAAGATATAAAAAAAAATTGATATTAACCTAAATATGGTGTTAAAAATGTGTATCTGGGTAAAGTTTTAATTGTAATTAAAATGCGTTTTTTATCTTTACAAATTATAAAAATTTTAGAATGTTTTATAAAAAAAATTGAAAATTTGAAAATCTTTTAAAAAAATAATTCAACATTAAGTTTTTAAATTTATAAATAAGTAGTTTTTATTGTGATTTTCAAGATGATTTGTTTATTTTTATAAATAAAACTTATTTAAAGGTAGTTTACTAAACACACATTTTTGAAAATTTTCCTCGAAGCTATAATACACACTATGAGAGAATGTGCAATTTTGTCGTACCATATATTTTTTACTGGTTTTTTCATATCATATCATATATATATAATTTTTGCTCTTTACAATTTGAACAAACTTTTGATTATATTTTTATTACTGTTTTACTCAACTTATCTTGTATTTTATTAGCTCAGGGGGTCCGCCATATTAAAATGAATGGGTACCACTGGTTTAAGCCTCACCATCCTAATAGACAAGACAGTCGCTGATGGAGAGAACAGAGTTTAAATCACAGTTGGCTGTACTGAAAGTGGTTATAATTAACCAGTTTTTCACTCTATATCCAAGAAAATAAGGATAAATTTACTCTAAGGTCCACTTTATTAATCCTTACCACATTAGCGTAACTATTCTCTTTGCACATGGTCTAAACCGGAAGTGATACATACCAAATAAAAATTGTATACATTTTTATGCAAATGAAATTTCATTAGTCATTGGTATCTCAGACATAAATTCCCAAACTAATAATCACTCTCCCTCCGTAAATAGCATCGGTTCTTATCATCTCTTGAAATAATACAATAGTTGGCATTACTTGATACAAGGAGTTTTTTTTAACTTCTGACTTTTTAACAAACATCAGTTTTTATTCCAAGCGATTTTTTGGAGTAAGAAACAAAATGTTCAAGAATATTATTTATAATAACTACGTATACTCTTATAAAATAATAATAAATATCAGCTTATTTAAATTAAAAAAAAATAGAGAGTTAGAGAATTTACACAAATTAAAACGACATGAAGTTAATAGATTTAAAATAAAACCATACACGTGTTTTTTTGAAGTCTTTATAATCATTATAAAAGTCCGTCTAACTCTCGGATAGCAATTAAAGTAATTAATAAATCAGTGAGCGGAATTTTTTTAATACATGAAGGAATCAATACGAGTGAAACCATTTTAACATATTTTTAAAATAAAACAAAATTAAAAAGTAGTCATATTTCAATTTAAAAACACCCATTAAACTGATCTCACTTTTGGTGGTCGTACAAAGAATGCAAACCACGGAACTTCATTTCAAAATATTTTCTGGTCGAGCGTAGACGAATTCATAATATTATCGTAGTTAATCGGCCATGAGATTGGTTCTTAAATGTACATTGAGAATAAAGGGCGTAGCTACCGATTTATGCCAGTAGGGGGCCACAACCAAAAGATTAAAACGACCGCTCTAATAGTGATGGTCTAAGGTATGGGGGTTGTTAGTGGAAGGGAGGTTGGAAGGATACTGTTGTTTTCAAGGTCTAAACCCAAATAAGGTATTGATAACTAAAACACAAAAATATTATGATATTGTTATTTATGACCATATTTAACTTAGTTTAAAATTTTCACTTTTCAATTACAAACCCACCGTTAGTATGTGTTATCCCTCGTACCCCTTAGCCTCCTACAGCCCCTTGATAGTTATGTCACCAATGAAACAAACTGGTTCTGTACACTCCAGTGTTCATAGGAAGAACCGTTATTATCTGGCAGAAAACTTACTAGATCCACTTTCACCTAACCTGCTTCGGTGGTCGCATGGTCTAACGTGCTACTCTCGTGTTAGACTAGACTGTGGAAGGTGGGGAGTTCTGGATTCGATCCCAGATGGGTGCACTGGGGGTAGTTTTTCCTTAATGGGTTGTCGCTTGGCCTCTACGCAAATGCGCGTGAACTTTATATAAATTAAAACTTCTTAATCCCTTAGATATTAGTTTAATTAGTTAACCGAAATGGTATTAAGACGTGGTACCGGAAAAAATAAAATAAAAAATATTTTCGCATACTCTTAAGTCAAGACACGAAATGTGCATGAGTCTCTTTTGACTATATATTGCTAATATGTATAGAATAGCAATGGTACTATAGTAAAATGTTAACTGTTATGTTGATGGCAAAAAGTAAATTCTGTAATAATTCTTCCCATTAAAAACTAAACTCTAAGCACAATGTGAGTTCATACAATTCTTACTGATTTGGAAAGCGGTGACAAAAAAACACTTGAATAGTAAATGATAGCTTATGACTCCTAACAAAATTGTGATTTAAATCAGTACGGTATCTTGATAAATCTTCGATAGCATTTATATCATAATCAATATCCCTTTATAAAGCTTTTCTTTCAGATTTTTTTAAGCACCACGTCTTACTACCCATTTGAATTTGACACTATGTAGGCCTACTATTTACGATTATGATTCTATGGACTAGGAAGATCATAGGAAGTGTACTCGTATTTGCGTGGGGGGAGAGGGAAAAACCACCCTCAGTATACCCGACTAAGATTCGAACCTTTACCTACCCGTCATCTGCAGTCTAGTCTACTGTTAGGGTAGCGCGTTGGACCACATGGCCACGGAAGCGGGTCTTTTTATGTATTGATTTTCCTACACCCTTAACTCTGCCAAACTCTTTTACATGTTTACAACATATGTTTTAGATGTATGTGAATAAACACCATATATGTATGAGGTTGAAGCTTGTACCTTGTTAGTTTTAATGTACTGTGCATTCTGAAACAATTAAAAATAAATAAATCCGAGTATATAATACATCAATGAAATGATTTTTTAAATAAATAAACTATGACTCTATTGAATAGTTTTAATATATTTTCTACTCAAACTAAATATCCATTATGATATTATATAAATGATAATTTTAATTACAATCCACACAACAGTTATTGACGCAATTAATACAATGAAAATATTCTCTTGAGATTAATGTTAAAAAAAATCCCATTATAAATAAAATATTATTAAAATATCAAAAATTTCTAAAACATAATTTTTTATTATTGTATTTTCAGTAATAATGAACATTAAATAATAGGTGTGATTAATATTTCAATACATTCGAAAATATGTTGTGTATTTAATCCTTTTTTTAATCAATAGTAAATCTAGTACAATTTAGTTCCCTCGTACAACAATATCTACTCTACTATGTACCAATGACCTTTAATTGTTGAAAATTAATTATTCAGAGGGAATGAGAACTTCTCTTAAAGGGTCATCCACTCGAAGTTTGTCCTTAACTCGACGCAACGCCATCAAGACACATTCATCGGAGAAAGACAAACGTTTGCAAATTCTACACCCTCTCTACCGCGTCCCCCGTCCTTTTACTAAACGTCAGAATACTTGTGTACATTAACTCAGTGGTTTAAACATTCAAACACATTCTAACCAGTAGTTAATTACCGGGGGGGGGGCTGGTGGAGGCAAAAGGTCTCTAAGGCTAAACTTTCGGGGGCACTCCTGTTCATTTTGGGGGGGAAGTCACCACACTCCCCCCTCTCGAGGGTAAGGGCAAAATTACAGCATCATGAACTGCGTCAGCAAAATAGGACAGGGAGAAGTAAAAAAAAAAAATACACACACCAAAAAAACATCTTTTTGTTAGTTTACGGTGGCACGGTGGCACAACGTAACTTTCTTCTCGTTTAGGTAGCATCTGCGTTCGCACTGCCATCTAGCGCTAGTTTTGGGTAATGAGAAAGGAAGGGTGATAGGTATTCAGAGAGAGCGATAGACAAAAGAGATGGAGGGGAGTAGCAGGAGTGACGTCACGAAACAATACTGCTTTCAACGAGGTAGTTTTGCAATGAAGAATGAATAGAAGCGTGAGTGAGATGCGTCACTTCCTTTATTTACCACTGGTATTTTGATATCGAATAGTGAGTAATTTACTAAGTCAATTAAAAAGCATAACCAACCGTTAATATTGGTGGGTTATTGCTCTAAATCTTGGCCATTCTACGTTATCTTACCTCTGCTTTCCTGGAATATGAAGGAATTCATTTCTGAGGTGGGGGCAGCATTAAGGCGAATTTCATTATCCCCTGATGTGTACTGATTATGTAGACTACGGCACTAGGTATAAGTTAGGTTAAGTTAGATTTAAGTCCAAAGCAGGTATTCAAAAGGAAAAAATGTATATATCTAAAATAGCTTCAATAGGAAAGATGAACAAAATAGTTATTATAAGTTGTCTTAAATTGTATAATGGTATTGTAAGGTATATAGTAGACAGAGTAACTAACAGGAATAGTTCAAGGTAAATTGGTAATGTCAATAACAAAACAAGTAGTTTTAATAGTAGTATATGTTTATATTCCAGAAAGTTTACGTGCAAGAATTTTTAGATAAACTTTATAGAAAGCATATTGTAATATGAACAGAGCTGAAAAAGTCCTGATTTAGAGTAAAATAGGATGTCAGGACAGATGTATAAGGTAATTGAAAAATCCCCTGATGATAGGATGATACGTGAGAATACAGTTTAACGTGGGTTCCGAACCACGGTGGGTGTCTGGCATTCCACAACATTCACAAAGTGTGAAAACACACATTTTGCCAGAGGTGAAGGAATTGTTTGGTAATCAGGTAAATATGTGCCGGGACAAGGATTTGAACCCGGACCCTCAAAATAGAACTCTGACACCTTACACTTAGACCACCAGGTCCCCTTAAATATCAAATATTGTAATATATGAATTATTGGGTAGTGACATAACATGGTTTAGATGCTTAAAATAAGAGATGAATGTTAAAACGTACATTTAAGAGTGTTCGGTAAAAATTTCTTAGCTTCTCGGATCATTTCACCTTTTTCAACATTTATTTTCATAGGTACATATTTTCATCAGAGAAAAATTAGGAAAATTTGACTAAGCAGATGTTATTAGAATAATTTAACTCAGGGTGGACTATGAAAAGCCAAAATATCAGTTTAGTTAAAAAAAAATTATATACAAAGAAGTGAGTCTTACATGAACAATCTTTTGTGTTTTATTTTATAAAAGATTGTGAAAATAAATTTCACTGATTATTATATTGTAGTGAGGTAAATTTAATAATAAATGTTACGAACATTAAAATAATACAATATTAAGAGTTTCAGATAAATTGCATACTTAAAGATGTCTTCATATTGATAACAATTGATATCAAAAAAAATATTGTTCGGCAGCTTTTTATAAAGTTGGGTCTCGGGCTCGATTCAAAGTATGGTCGGAATACTTAGCATTGGGGATGAAATAACGGTCAGGGCTCACTTGTTGTTGTAGCTGTTCTAGATTTAAGTTATTTTGAAAGTATTGTGTTGGTATAATCAGCCAGTTAAGAAAGTTTGCATTGAATACTCAGATTTGAAAAAAAAAATGTGATTGGGAAAATGAGATACTTAATTTATGTGCAGGGTGATTCACTTGAGACTGAAAACTTATTTTTAAATTCTCGCTATTTTACAGGGAGAGAAAGTTTTGTGATTATCAAAATAATTTAACTCGAGATTTTCATGAATGTTTTTTTAATTTCCGTCTGTCTGTGTCTCGGACTATAGACTTAAACTATTTGACCGATCAGGTTAATACTTGGTATCTAGAATTTTCATAGGGCTGCCCCGGGGGAATTTTTAATTGGATATCTAACTCTAAAATTAAGAGTAGTTTCCTGAAGAACAAAAAGAGAGAAAGTAGATTTTCTCAAAATCGGCTTTAACGATTTTTATAAAATTTCATTTCTAAGCATTTATAAATATTCCAAATAAAAAGGCTATGCTCAATATTTTGGCAAATGAATTTAGAGTTCCTGTCTGATGCGTAAATTATCATATTTATCATAACTCCTAAAATTATTTGAGATATGTAATTATATTACTGACCAACTATGTAGATATATGTATGATACAAATATTTTACAAGAAAAATATTTTTATAAAACCCATAACTTTCAAGCTATATATATTTATATATTTAAACTTTTTTAACAATAAAGGAAAAGTATTGCAACCGTAAATATCTAACCCGAAATGTTGATGGATCTCGACGTCTCATGACCCCCTGAACCCTAAAAAGTGATTTCACAATGCCCCTGCCTGTTCGTCTGTTTGACCCTAAAATAAAGAGTAGTTTTGTAAAAATCGATTATCTCAAAATCAGCTCTAACGATTTTGATTAGAATCGGTGCTGACGATTTTGAATAAAATTCATATCTAGGCATTGATTAATAATACAAATAAACTGGCTATTTTAATTTTCTCTTAAAGATAAATTTTAGTGTACTTTATAAATGTGGAAATTTCCTTATCTCCACAACTATTTGAGGTACTAAATAACTTACCATTGCAATGTTGTAGTACTATTAAAAATAAAATACTTTATATGAAATACATTTTTATAAAACCAATAGTTTCTGAGATATTGGCAAATATATGTTTTTAATACAATTTTGTGAGCTTCAGTTGTTAAGAGATACTACTTAAATTTTAATGCTATAATTTTCTAATGCCATAGAGTAAGCAAATAAGTAAGTCTCTCAAGAAGTTGATGCTGTTTTTCCTTTAACTTTTTAGAAGAAATGTTTGTACAGCACAGGGGCAAATCCAGGATTTCGAGAGGAGGAGGAACGCGGGTACTCCCATCGGGTTGGGTTGGGACAATGGTGGGGGGGGGTACCTAAAGAAATTTCGAATAAAATACTTCAAAATTTAAGAGTATAATTATCGTTAAGTAATTTTTCAGTGTAACGCTAAACTTGAGATTAATCCTCCAATGAAGGGTATAACTTGAAATTCGCGATTAGTATTGATATTTATTTAAAGCAAATAATCATAATATCAACAAATAGTTATTATTAAGAGGGAAATAAGTTTAAACATTATAGCAACTATTATATAAATAGTGTTTTTAGATATTCAATCCATTAGACAAAATAGATGGAATTAATCAGATTACGAAAAATGAAACTTTAACTTCCCTCTATAGTATAGCTAGCTATTTCTCATTCCAAATCAAAATTTTACCACTAATCCATATTAACACTTTATGTGGGTGGTATTATTCAAATATTTTGTTTAAATCACGTTATTTAAAAATAAATTATTATAAATATACTTATTTATAATTAATTATTGAAATAGTGATTGTAAAAATAATTAAATAAAGGTAAGCCTAAACAATGTTTGTGCAACAAGATGAGAGGCCCGCAACTTAAATTTGGGTAAATTGATTAATGCCCATTTTCACCATTTTAAATTCATATTATTTGCCGTATATTAATCATTTAGTAATATTACCAATACCAATTTAAAAAAATGAATTCTGGTTAGTGAGATAGTATTACGTGACAATAAAACTAGTAGTGACTTTAACATTGATTTAATTGGTTAAATTTTTTGAATTGGGGGGTTCGTGCCCCTCACGCCACCGCCCTGAATCAACCCCTGGTACAGCAATGATCTATCTCTCTCATATAAGTTTCAATAGTCAGTAATTACCTATTTTGTTGGTCAAAATTTATAAAAGAGAAATTTAATGGCAATTCGATAATCATTAGATGTGCATCCCATAAAAAAATGTCAAAAATTTTAACCGCAAGTCAAAAATTTAATAAGAAATGTTGATCTCTGTGTACCAAATATTGTTATTTTTATTGGGTTGAATATACAAATGGAGACGTTAATACATTAAAAATAAAATTATGAAATTTAAAACCGTTAGTCTAAAAAGTTTTACACTTGTATAGCTCAATTTGTTCTCGGGTTAGCTAGTGTGTATTATACTACGAATTTTGAGAACATATCTCCATTTTTAAACATTATAGTGAGAAAGTCTGTGTGGAGTTCCGTAACATTTATTGGAATTAACTCATTATTGTAAAGTCATATTTGGATAGTGGGGATTTTAAAACATACCCTAGCCCATGACAAATAAGAATGTATCATAGAAGATGCAGGAAGTTCCCACTGCCAGCGTCCATACACATATTCCTCCGACGCTCCATTTTGGTGAATGAGCGAAGCAGCATTGCAGCGTTGGTGGCAGCAATTTCACGTCTGATGTCTTTCAATTCCTCAATCGACCTTGTCTTGTCGGCATAAACACTGTCCTTTAAAAGTCCCCATGGAATGAAATCTGGGGGTGTCAGGTTGGGAGACCTTGGTGGCAACGTGTTTTTGGAGATAATCCTATCTTGGAAAAAATTGCGAATTTTTGCCATGCTCATATTGGAGGTGTGGCAAGTCGCACCATCCTGTTGGAAGTAGCCATCCGCAAGTTCCTGATCATCTAACTGATTCACAAATCCATTAAAGATTTTTTAATATTGGTGACTATTCACCGTGTCTTCGAAAAAGATTGGCCCAATGATACGGCGACAAGAAACCACACACAAGACACCAATGTTCGCTGGATTCAATGGCTCTTCATGGATGGCGTGGGGATTATTAGTGTCCCACACCCGTGTATTTTGTGAGTTTACATAACCGTACAAATGTAACCATGCCTCATCAGTAGACCATGTTATGTCCAACAGGGTTGGGTTTTTGGCGAAAAATTGGGAAAACTATTGACATTAAGCCAGTCGCTTTGCCAAATCAGGTGGCTGTAGCTCTTGCAAAACGTGACAAGGTATGGCTTCATCTTAGCCTGTTTGGCTGCTCTTTGAGAGGTCGAATACGACTGTCCAGTCTCTTGGGATAACCTCCTAAGAAACTTCTCGGGGATCCAATAACCGCTGCTTCACATCCTGTATGTTGTCCTCTGTCATCTTGGGCCATCCACCCGTATGCGGATCCACCAATTTTTCCCGTTTTCTCCAGCTTCTTCGCCAAGTTCAAAATGGTGTTTCTATTGGGTGGTGTACGCCCACCAAATTTACTCATATACCCCCTCTGACATTGTTTGAAGGAACCAGTCACCCCTTACTGACGCACAATCAACACACGCTATTAAATTGATTACACAATCTTTCTTCTGGTGAATCACACCGTCTGATTAGACACGCTTACCCACTAATGTCTAGAGAGACTGCGCGTTATTGTGGCACCTAGCTGGCCAGCGGGGAGACAATTTTTTCCCAGTAATGCATGTTGACTGCCTCGTCATGATATAAAGAACCATCCCGTTCGTGTTTCATGCTCATATTATATTATACATAACTTATATTATACATAATAAGTATTCAGTCCCGAGTGAATCACCTTGGTGTAGCGAGAGAGGTTTTTCATTGATTCTTTCCCACCCTCTCTTCATACAAATTCGGTTGCATATTCTATACAATTCTACCTTCCTCATTCTTACTCCATTTGCGTAGTTAATTTATATCCGTACGAGTACTAAGATGTGATGAAAATTTATTTTAATACCTATTTAAAATCGTTAATATAGTTTAAAACTTAAAATTTCTTTTTTCACGCATATCTTAATTATAAAATAGTACGATTTTTACTTTCTAGTGACCACACGTATAAATGAAGTATTGTGGTCGTTAAAAAGAATGTATTTCGAGATTTTGATATATGTAGAAGTTTCATCACTTCTTGAATCTTAAAAAGTGGTTTTTGTGAATCTATAGTATTTGAGCGCAATAACATTTTAGAGCCAGTAGTAGTAATGGAGTGCATTGACTGGGATATAAGGAATATAATAGTGTGATGTTATTTTTCCCGGCTTGGCTTGTAGTCAGTGAACCAGCAAAGTACGTCATAAAGTTATTTGGGTTCCTTGACTGCAAGCTATAGGCTTACTTACGCTCTAGAAATGTCATTATAATTATAATTGTATATACAGTATGTTTAGGATTATTTAGACAGTTTGAAAATAACTGAAAGAAACAGGGAAAGTCTCATGACCTTGCTTTACCTCACATAGCCTAGTCTAACCTAACCTAACCTAATCTAACCTAACCTAACCTAACCAAGCAAAAAGTCACAATCAAAGAATATTAAGATTGAAAAGACTGGCCATCCCTCGTACCCCAGTCTATGCACCCCTTCTCAAAGGTTACAAGGCTTTCCATGTCTCTTTCGATAAAAACCAAACATTCTAAATGATCTTAAATATACTGCATACATAACAAGAACTGTAACGATATTTTCTAAGGCGTAGGTAGAGCTTGCAATTGGGAAAATAAAATTAACTTTTTGAAGTATTTTGTGGGTTCACTGACTACAAGAAGAGCCGGCGAGAACAACATTCCTCATTTTATTGCTCGTACCCAAGCCAATGAGCTCAAGTGCTATCATGTGCTAAGGCGCTAGCACCATGCGCTCAAGTCACACTACAATGCGCTTAAGTGCTACCATCATGTGCTTAAATACTTCGGTCATACGCTCAAGTGATACCATAATGCGTTTAAGTTCTACCATCATGCAATCAAGTGATACCACCGTACCCTCAAGTACTACCATGCACTAAAGTGATACCGTCACGCGCTTAAGTGATACCACCATGCGCTCAAGTGCTACAACGATTTGTTCAAGTACTATCACCATGCGCTTAAGTGCTACATCCATGGGCTCAAATTCTACCACCATGTGCTCAAGTGCTACCGCCACGCGCTCAAGTGCTACTACAATGCGTTTAACGGGTATCACCATGCGCTCAAGAGCTAAACATAAACATTTAAATAAACCGGTTTATATTTTATATTTGAAGGCTATCATTTACACGTCATTACTAGGAAATGTGTTGCGATATTTAGACAGTTGTTGAAAATAATTGATTACACTAACGCCTACATTTAACTGCCCCCCCTCCCCCCATACCATATTAAACCTGGATATTAAACATTTTGTCCAACCCAAAAACGCATGGCAGGAATGTGTTTCCAATTAAAAACAGATTGAAATCATTGGATCGTGAAATTGCTGAAATCAATATGAATAACGAGTACATACATAGCTTGGGATGAAGAACCGTTTTCATATTATTTATACTTTTCATCGACCCCTCGGAGAGAGAAGTATAGTAATCCTCAAAATATCGAAAGTGAGATTGTGATGAATGTCGAAGTTTCGTCCCAGAGAAACCAAAAAAGTAGATATCACGATAAAGTCTGTCTGTCTCTATGTGTTTCTCTCAGTCTTTTATGTCTTCACTACAGCCTAGAGTTATAACCATTCTACCAACTGGACTAAAACTTTGTATCTAGCTTTGTCATGAAGTTCCCCACAAAAAGTTCTTGGAATTAAATTTAAAGCCCAAAGATAGAGGGTAGTTTACTGAGGGGTAAAATGAAATGAGTTTTATTTTCTCAATATCCACTCAAAAATTTTGATCAAATTTCTTATCCATGCATTGTTTTTATCCAAGAATTGTTTAACATTATAAACCAAATGGATATTCTCATTTTCTCACGAAATTGATCTTTAATATATTTGATATGAGCGCAAATTTCCAATTTTGATTATATCCCCACAATTATTTAAGAGACGAAATAATTTAAAATAGTTAAGTTGTGATTCCTCTAAAAATTAAATACTTTTATTTGTAATATTTGTATATATGTCTAACCAATAGTTTCAGATCTTCAAGTAGATTTATTAATATTCTATGCAGATGTTTGAAAATAGAAATTGATTGTTATGATCTTTAGTGGACCAAGATTTTCTTATTCTATCAATGTGTTGGTAACACAGTATATTATTTAATTTATTATCTTTATGAGGTGTTTCTCCAACAATTAATATCATTTGGCTTCACAAACCTTACGAGTTCCTAGTAAATGTTTCTATTTTAAATTAAAAGGGAAAATCTCTGTTCTGCACTGGACCATTGATTGTTTTTCATTTTTTGAGCCATGATTACCCACTAAAGCTATCTACATATTTACACCGATGAGGACGGTAAAGTTTTTAGAAAATGCACCAGAACTTTCTTGGAGGAAAGTGTAAACAATCTAGAAAATAATACCCTTTGTACACCCAACCAGGTTTATAATCCTAATCTACCCGTCACAAGCAGTCCTGTCTACTTCAAGAATGAAACCTTGGACCATGTAATCTCTGAAAGGGGTTATTCGTTTGTTTGAAAACCCTTTTAAATCAAAAGATAACTCTTAATTTATATAATTCAGCTTTAATCAGATGTTACATCGTGAGGCGGTTTTATTGACTGTACTTTAGAAAACATTGAATATGAGACAAGTGATACCGTTTCTCCATATATATATATATATTATATATATATAATATAAAACAATTAAAGTGATTTTTTATTCATTTATTTAAGGTATTTTACGTACAATTTCTGAACCGAATGATTATATTAGCACATGACTTATAAACTAACTTAAATCCAGAACAGACACAACATCCATCCCCTGGCCATTAATTCATCCCTATGAAAGGGTAAACCCGCATTTAACCAATGATACATTTATTGACAGTTCCAGGAATAAAATCCGGGACCCTAAGCTCAGCAGATAGACACGCTACCGACTAAGCTAGGGTTTCGGGATTTTTAACTGATATCAATGTAGTTGGTGTCATAAGACGAATGCATATATTTCACTCTGAAACTTTTTTGGTTAAAGCGCAATATATTATCTAATATTCTGGTATAAAGGCTGTAGTTTGAACATTTAAAGTTAATATTATTTACACTCCATCCACCCAAAAAGTCTATAAATCTTACGTCGATGGGATATACCATGGTTTATATTATAAAATAGTACCATAATGCATTAGGTCTAGGAAAGAAGCTGCCATCAGGATAAATGGTGTGTAAATTATCGAACAAGTCTGTAGTAATTAATGGCTTTATAAAGAGCTACGTATTTGTAATATCTGGCGCGTAATAATCCAACACTATTTGAATACGCCAGTCACATGGTCTAAAACAATGGTCCTCAACATGGCTGTGCGTCTCTCTGGAGGAGCCTGAAGTTTTTTAATTGCGGGCTTGGAACAGTTATGAAATACCAGTAAAAAACAGTTCAGAACTAAATACATTATTTATTTCAATTTATTTTTCAAAGTAAGATATATTTTTCCTGTAGTATTGGCAACACTACCTATTAGGTGACTATCCAAAAGTACTGTCAAATATAAAACTCAATATTTAATAACTGATGAAAACAAAACAATGCTAACCATCACACTCATCTTTAATAATATTTTTCTATGTACCATGATGATGCCAGTATTGAATTGATTTTTTAACCAACTTTGAATAAATAAAGGGGTTCTCAACTCAAACCATTTATTTGGTTTTTATTTATGTTCAAGTGTAGCTTTTTACTAGACACACCAATTTCAATTATTATTTTTTATTTTGTATATCTTCCAGATAACTTAATTAGAAGCTAGAATTTTTTTTTAATAAAAATGGCATCGCTTACATAAACGACTTTGAGATATTATTTTCCTTATTACATAGCACTGGATTGTTATAGCATGATTATATCAAGTCTGATGTCAGTTTGAAATTTTATGCCATTCCTATATTCAAATATCTTCATTCGAAACTTTATTTAAAAAATGGTTGCGGGTACTATCTAAGACCAATTGTGTGTGCGCCGAGTGTACCGTTACTGTGGGCAATTAACTTTTTTACATTTTGTACAAGGTACATCAACAAACATATTAATTTCTGATCTAAAAGTGTCTTAATCAAAAAAGTGCTTTTGGTTATGAGCCATTTGATGCAGTGTTTGCAAGCGGACGCCCCTACAGTATTTCTTTCGTCAGCTGTTTTGTTTTGTAATCTCCGACACCTATTGTTCCATGCAGTGGTCAATCGACGCAAACGCTGTTCCACAGACACGCTTGATAATAACTCGTGTATTAAACTGAGGCGATGAGATCGTTGATCAGCAGTTTCAGTTGATACGCGTTCATGAAACAATGAGAGGAGCTGTGATCGTTGCTTGGCACTCACATCCGTTATTCGCTCCTGTACTAAGTTGAGCCGATCTTCTTTTTTGTGCGTCATCTTTCTAGCTAACCTGGAACTAGAATATTCCCACATTCCAGAGAACCTTATCTCACGCTCGGTATGAGTTTCATTACTTCGTTTCTCTGCATTCCTTTTCTTATTTTTTTTAAAAATCGATATGCAGGTTTAGGTTTCTTGAATGTTGGGTTCTATGCGAACGTTTTTTTTTTTTCATAAGGGCAGCTTTTTTGGTAGACCAACCAATACTTTAAAAATAAAACAAGAAAATTTTAAATTTATTTTATAAAAAATCAAACCGACTTAAAAAAACGAGCTAAAAAGTAGAAAATAATACTTTTTATAATTTTCATTTAATTTTTATTTAAGTCAGCGCCAAATTAATAGGCTACCTAAAACAAATGACTACCCGCAACCTACCTACTAACGAACTTAAATGGTTGTAATCAATAAAATACTCAAACAGAAAAATAAAAATTGACGATTGGCTCAAGATCATTATTATTGTTCACAAGATCCTTCATGAGAAATAGATCACTGTTGTTGGTTTAATTTTGCAGACCCTGACTTTCGATTGAAAAATAAATAAGACCATTACTCAAGCTTGTTTACTATAGTTTGTATAGGGTTTATAAGTTATAGGAAGTGGTTTACTTTAGTTATTAATTTGGTGGCTACTTCAAAAAGTAGCAATTTAAAGAAGAATAAAAATGTATTTAAAAAAAATTAGCGTGTTTTTTAAGTTGATTTGATACAATAAATAAATGACTATAAAACAAACAGTTTTTAAGATTAATTAATAATCATTAAAAATATGGGAGAGGGTGTGGAAATTTGATGATCCACCAAGGAGTGCATCAGCTAAAAAAAAGTTGTGAACCTCTAGTTTAAGACGATAGACGAGTTTTTAAGTGACAAGGGGATTGAGATTTTAATCTCGACCCCACACACTTTGATCGAGTGGTTTTTCACATGTTATTCACTAGAGTGGTTTTATATCTTCCATTTTAATATTGGGTGAACTTCCTTTAAGTTACTCTCTCAATCCTGATCACCCCGACTAAGTTGTTAATAATCTTAGTGTTGAATGTAATAACAAATGAATCAAAACTTGTCTTAACGAAATCATTTTTAGTGATGGGCTTGTCAGTTTGATGTGTCTGGCTCAATGAGTCAAGCAACGAGAAACTACCTGACTCCTTTATTCCCTAGTACGGATATTTAGTGCTGCCTAGGCTTTACAGCTGACGGCGGAACGGTTGAGTATCCAACCAACCTTCATATTGGGCACTATTCGTATTATAGTCATACATACGTCAGTAAATTTTATTAAATATTTTTTAAGGCTCATTATATATATAAGAAGTAAGACTTTACACTGTTGATCCACCTATAGTAATATTCTGTGGCCAAAAAATCTACAGCAGAAGGTATGTCACAGACCTGTAGCCAGAATGGGCTGTATAAAGTCTATCTATATAAAAAAAAGTACATTAAAATACACGGCTCAAAATACTTTCCCCTTTTTATTACTATCATCATGTTATATTATATATATTTTATGTCATTATAAACAGAATAATTGATAACATTTATAGAATAATTATTTCATTTACAAATATAATTTCATCTATATTCTCGAGTATTCTCTCTTATAATGTGTTTTTTTGGTGAGGGTGGATTTAAAAAAAAAATCATCTCTGAGATAGGATATTAGGAAGGACAAATGTTTAGCCCAAAATTCAAAAATAACCAACATAAATACCAAATTAACCATAACTCTATCATCTGAATTAAGCAATTTGTTTTCTTTAAATGTTGTATGCAAATTATTATAAAACACTGAGCTCTTATCAAATTATGTAAAATCAAGCTTTTATATACTCTCCTATAATATACTATTATTATCTCCCACTCGATTGAACTCGTCCTTCATATAAATCTCCATTGGCAAGTTATTACTAATTTTTATTTGTAAGGTAAAATGTGTAAAGGTAGTCGGGTTTGCTTGTGGTTAAGTTTGTAATATATATAGGCCTAATATACATATAATTTTTAAATTACATTTGCACTTGTAAGCCTTAAGTAAAATAAGAAACAAATAGCTTAAATTAGAGATAGGACAAGTTGGATGAAAATTTCACCTTAACTGAAATAGTCAAGAGCTATAACAAATTCAACAAATTTGATCTATATTTAAAAATGTTTTCAATCACTCCAAGGAAACAGGTATTATTTGTTTGATTTTCAGTAAAATATTTTTAATTATGAATCCTATTTAATATCCAACATTTTAAAATCCCGTAGCATATAAAACTATGATAATATACAATGGCATAATCTATCCCATTTCACTACATACATATTAACCAACAGTTGAGTACAACACATTATACACTGTTAGTAAATAGAAGAACCTCTCTATTGAGGAGATCCCATACGTTGAATAAAATTAACTACCTCTATTGGTAAATTTTATATACTAGCTTCAACTACAATAACCTATCTCAAAATATCATTGGTAGGATTACCAATCTAAATGTCATCCTTCGTTACCAAAGTCTTGACGATCCTAGAATGTTTCCGACCGAAAGAGTAACTAGACCCGGTTTTCCCAATAACCATCTTGTCGGTATAATACGCGTTTGGGCTAGGAATTTGGTAATCATGCGGTGGGGGAGGTTTGGCACCCGCCATAGAATACTTGGGTAACCTCATCTTGTACACGTCCACAGAGGGTACAGCGTACAGAGCGGGACCAGGAGAGAGGTTGAACTTAGACCCAGGGGACCTAGGTCGGCCGACAATGATAGCAGCCCCGGTGACCTTCTTGTCGGGGACACGTCGACCCAGGCAGGAAGGAAGGCTATAATGTGCCGGCCCTGGTGATCCGCCGTACAAGATGTTATCAACGTTTCTGCTACTGCCTTCACAGCCATGACCACGATTTTTGGGAGCCGACAGCTTGTAAAGACCATTTCTTAGTTCTTCCATACAAAACGGACTTTGGTTGTGAGTTGTTGGTTTTTCTAGTGGTGGTTTCAACTTATCCCGTGACTTGAATTCATCAAGTTCCATTTCATGTGAGTTTTGATCTAGGTCAGACGATACTTCGACATCGTCGAAACTTTCTCTTGAATCTGAATATAAGGACGTTTGGTCTCTTTGTGACGATTGTAAAGATGATGAAAGGGGAAGAATTTCGTCAGTCTCTGCCAAGGTTTGCTGCTCTAAAGACTGTTTCTTTTTCTTCATCTTTTCAGCAAACTGCCCAAGGCTCCCGTCGGAGGACATTTTACTACACATACTAACCGGGAAATTTTTCGAGTTTCTAGTCCAAGTCTTACTTTTTTCACCTCGGCCACTTCTGTCGTGTTGGTTTTTAGTGGTTGGTCCTAATTTTTTTGAAAATGATTCTTCTACTGGAATTTTGTAATCACCTTTGTTAAACTGTCTTTTTAAAATAGATCCTCTTCTTTCCTGAACTGAAAACATTTTGTTGATTTACCTCTATTTAATAATATTCACATCTATTTTTTACGTAACGTCCTCCATATCATTGCAAAAAAATTGAAGACAACTGTTGCTAGGCAACTCACACATGATACTACAATATAATTAGATCATATAGATATACATGGCTGCTAGTATGCTTTTAACAATGTCCCACAATTTAATTTAATCTTTTGGATAATAATGTAGTAAATAAATTATCATAATAAATAAGGTGATTTCTTAAATTACGCTACAATACAAAAATGTTGTGAAAATTCATTATACATACAAAGTTATTATTGAAAAATGAGTTCATAGACAAACAGTATTAGGTACCTTAAATGTTATACCAACATCTTGGTTTAGTGGTAAGCATTTCCGGATATTAATTTAGAGTTCCTGGGCTCAATTCCCGACAGTACCATAGGTATTTTTCCTTAAGAGGATTTGATCCTATAGTTGCTATAGTCTTGTTTTTCGGACTTCAATCAGGTTTAAGTAATCTACTGGCACCACATAATCATCATCATTGTTATCACATCATCTCATTCAGATGTAATAACCACACTTACATGGTGCACCAGCCTCATTAGACAGATACATATCCACCACAGTCATTAGAAGGCCAGCCAGGAATGTCTGGCCGACAAAACCTAGTAGCATACGCTGAATAAAACGTATATATCTATTTGAACAGACTACTGTTAGTATTGCTAGTATTCGTTAGTTAACCACCTTCATTTAAATACACAGGTCTAGTAATACTCCAACTTAAAATGGAAGGGTTTTAATCAAATATAAATTTATTTGATGAATAATTTTTGATATAATTCTTCGGGACAAAGAAAACTGGACCGGATATATCCTTGAGGAATTGTCTTCAACGCAACGTAATAGAAAACATGGTTAAGGGAAAGAGGAGCTCAGGAAGAGGGAGAATTCAAATAGTAGATGACTTGAAGGAAAGAAGAACATTCTTAAAGCTGAAGGAGGAGGAAAAGGACAGGGAGTATTATCTGTATAACATCACTGACAATGGTAATGGATCTGTCGTAGGACCATAATTAATAATAATATTATTATATATAATAATAATAATAATATTATTATTAATAATAATAATATTAATAATAATAATAATATTATTATTAATAATAATAATAATAATAAGTGTTTTCAACAACATTTTGAAATATTTAATGACCTAAATAAAAATCAATTTTAGCAGTAGACTTATATTCATGAGTAATTTGTTCCCGATACTTTTACAAAAAGATGTCCGAGTGTTTTATGGAATTAAGATGGAAACTCAATTATTTGTACAAATAAAGAAAAAACTACTATGGAACCGTGGGGGGAGGGGGGGTTTAAAATGAATGCTGGACCTCGTATGAACGCTGGTCAGCCACGCTGGTGTACAACTAGCTTTGCTATCACTAGTGATTATGAAGGCTGACTTGATGGTCTCCGAGGTACAGTTTAGTGAGAATTGTGGATCCAAGCGTGTTTGTTTGATCAAGCTATTTTTTAATTATATAGTCGCATGAAGCATCTCACAAAACATTCTTTGAACAAAGACTTTTTCCCCTCTAACCATGTTTATGGCTATTGTTTACCGTCATATTAATGAGCACCAGTAGGGTAAACCCAACACCGCTTTCTTTACTCTGTTTGCATACTCTCATATTACTGTGCAAAGATTCTCAAAAAGGTTTACACCGAAGAAAAATATATGCCACGGCGCACCGCAAAAACTTTCTTTCTATAAACTTTTAATTGTAATTATTTTCAAACACCAATAATTAAAATAGAAATTTAATAAAAACTCTTATAATTTGTGAAACTAAATAATATACACAGTTGCAGAAACAATCAACCAAATAACTTAAAAATCATAGTATTCAATGTTACAGTAACATTGAGAAAGGAGGAGCGTCTATCTCCATCAAAAAACTTAGCCATTAGTCTCATAATTCAACGTACTCGAAATGTCTGCTTATAGCTAAAAAATTATTGGTTCTATAAAAATATATTAATTTTTTTTAAATAATACTACAACTTTATAATGATAAGTTATTTACTGTATGAAATACTTGTGAAGACATGATTAAAATTGCAGATTTCCGCTTCTCTAACGTTCCCTTAAAGTCGTTTTCATAAGTAAACGAGAATTTCCATTTATTTTTTTTAAGTTAAAAATGATTTTGATACAAAATATAGGTGACCTGGTGGTCTAGGGGTAAGGTGTCAGACTTCTGTGCTGGGGGTCCGGGGTTCAATCCTCGGTTCCGGCAGAGATTTATCTGAATGCCAAACCCTTCCTTCACCTCTGACAAGATGTGTATTAATCACAACTTGTGAATGTGAGGAATGCCAGGCCTCCACCGTGGTTCGGATTCCACGTTAAACTGTAGGTCCTCCATTTCATCTCACAATCACCCTACCATTGCACATTAGCGTAAGTGCGTATAACCCGAACGGGTAGTAAGACGCGGTGCTAATAATAATAATAATAATAATACAAAATATAATCAAAATCGTGTTAACAGATTTTGAGAAAATGTATATCTTTCTTTTAGCCCTTTTGTAAATCACACTTAATTTTAGGATTAGATATCTAACTTCATAAACCCCTCAGTGTGACTTTATTGAAACTATAAATATAATTAATTCTTCCCTCTTTGAGGGGTTGAAACAAAGTTCAAAGGGATCTGAATTATTAGCTAGGGTTGGCTTACACCTTAACGTATTATATCGGCTCAACATGTATTTTTCTATGATGAAACATAATGGTGCATATCAAATCGAATGGACTGCATTCTACATTAATTTGTGTTCACAAAGCTATTGGTAAGACTGTAATAACGATAGTAGCATGAATGGTGCGAAGTCTACTGTTCACAGAGCTACTAGTAGGACTGTAGTAACGATAATAATAAAAGGAGCGAGGTATGCTGTTCACTGAGCTACTAGTAGGACTGTAATACCGATAGTAACAAGGAAGGAACAATGTCTGTAGGTCACATAACTACTAGTAAGACTGTTTTAACGATAGTAACATGAAGTGAGCGAGGTCTACTGTTCACAGAGCTAGTAGTATTTTAATAAGATAAATTAATATTCAATTGTTATAGTTGCTCCCGTGTGCAAGAGCGAAGAAGTGAATGTGGTTGGTGCGTCTCTGGACGAAGCCCTGCGTGTCCGGTGCCACGCGACGGCTGACCCTACCGACGTCAAGTTCGTGTGGCAGTTCAACAACAGCGGTGAGAGCTTTGAGGTCCCCCCTAGCCGTTTCGGGACTGTGAACGGTACCAGCGAGCTCAACTACACCCTGACCTCTGACCGTGACTACGGCACGCTAGCCTGTTGGGGGACGAACGCCATCGGGAGACAGATGGACCCCTGCATCTTCCAGGTCGTCCCGGCAGGTATTTATTACTGATAAACCTCAACAGATGAGTTTTACAGGTCATCTTGTTAGGTATATCTCATGGGTCACCCCCAGTTTGTGTTTATTACAGGTATTCTTGTCAGGTTTATTTTATGGGTCATCTCCAGCCTGTGATTATTAAAGATCACTTCCTGAAGCTATACATTACAGGTCACTCACAGAAGATATATCTTAGAGTGTATTCCCTGCAGGTATTTACTATAGGTCTTCTTGTCAGGAATTCATTCCACATTATCCCTAAAAGATTAAAACTTTCCTGTCATCCCAATGGGTATTTCTGTTAGGTCGTCTTGTCAGGTATATCTCAAATGTTACCCTTAGCAGTTGATTACTACAGGCCACTCCTAGAAGGTATACCTTACAGGTCACTCCTAGAAGATATATCTTTGAGGTCATTCCCGGCAGGTATTTACTATAAGTCCTTTTGTTAGGTATAAATTCCAGTTCATACCTAAAAGGTTACAGGGGTCATCCATTAGCCACGTAACGCTGTTAGAAGGGGTGCGGGGGGAGATCTAATTTTTGCATGGGGTTATTTGGAGAGAGGGTGTGTACAACGTAGTGTTTACGTAACAAATAACTTTTACCTAATTTCTAAGGTTTCTATTTTTTCATGTTTTCAACGTTAACAAACGTACTTGTATATACATTACAATTCTGAGTTCCTCTTTTAGTGCCACAAAAGCTTCCCAATAAAATAAAAACATTCACCTCTGATGTGAAAAACTAAGTAACACAAACTGGAAGAAGAAAGGGGTGGTCTAAAATGTATTTTTGGTGTTACATGGACGAAATGTAAGTAAGTAAAAGCGTTACGTTGTGTATGTATGACTCCAAAGGTGTTTGTTAAACATTAGACAACAATATCACCAGCGTGGATATCCACGTCGATGAAGTAATTTTCAAATTATCGTGTGTTTCGTTTTCAGTGAAGCCCAGCCCCCTCCGGAACTGCACGCTTCGCATGGCGACCAATCAGAGCGTCGACACGCTAGAGGTGGAGTGTCTAGCCGGCTACGACGGAGGGCTGCCACAGAGGTTCGTCCTGGAGGCGTACGAGTCGAGGACGATGAGACTCCGTCTGAATGTGACGACCTTGGAGGCACCCCTTTTCAGGATAGATCTGGCGGACCTTCTTCCAGCGCACACCCCAACCTTGCACCTGGTGATATACTCCGCCAATCCTAAGGGTCGCAGTGACGTTACCATGCTCGAGGATATCACTCTGAGAGACGCGGAGAAAAGGACAGGTTGGTGTCTTTGGAATTTTTTTAAATGCTAAGGAACTAGAGATTGAAAAGACTGAAGGGACTGAAAAGTGGAAGTTAAGCTTGATAACTTTCAGGTTAAGCGGTGTGTACCAACTCAAAAAGACGTACCAACTAATAAACATTAAGAGCCTTCATCATAGCAGGCCCAACTCAGCTTCCGGCTCGCGCGAGGTTTAGAAGTTAAAGAGAAAAGAAAAAAAAAATGATATGGCAGAAATGTGTGCAGTGCATTCATATTTGGTTGATTACTCAACATTTTCCGTGGGGACGATGGCGGACCAAACGACAAAGTTTCTTGTTAATAACTACAGTACATCCCTATTAAGACAGAATAAATATTTGTGCACAATAACTGGCTGTGGAGACATTCTATAATGGTCAAAAACGGGCTTTAAAATTAAGTATTTTTTATCAAAATATCATTTAATCATTCTGTATTTGGAACTTCTAAAAACGTTTTATTTCCATTGCTTTGTAATCAGATTGATCCAAGTGCAATAATGTTAGTGTAAACTTATGATTTCAAGCCGACTCAATCACAGAGTTGATGGGCATTTGATGCACGCACTTAATATTATGATTCAAGTCATTTATTGCACAACATACTGGCAAACCAACAAACCTATATTATAGCAAACCAACAAACCTATATTATAGCAAGGCTTATATCATTATTATTATTTAATACTTACGCTTTTACAAATCTTAAATTATTTATTTATTAATTTTATCATCTATCATTAATAATTATGTCCTACTTTTTTGTAATTGTTCGTCAGTATGTATCTTTATTTAGCAAGTATTAATAATTTTTTCCATTATTTTATTTTGTTATTATACGTGCTTGTAAGGTAATTGTGTACTTTTCAGTGCTGAAATACCATAGGTCTCACGACTGTTGGCCAATATTATAATAAATGAAATTGAAATTGAAATTATTGTCATTTATATTATCATTATTACTATCAACACCATGACTTGGTATCCGTTTGATTTATACTCTTATATTGACAGTTTTATGCAATAGGGATGTGGAAGCTAGAATTTCAGAGGTTAATGACTATGAATTTGCATGAAGAGGGAGTGGAACTCAATTTAGTGAAAACATAAAACTCAGTAGAATTGACCAGGATTCATACACTCATCTCCATTTTATTAATAATCTAGTCCAACACGAGAGTGACTCATTAGACCATGTGACCACCAATGCGGGCATTCTAAACATTGAAGATGATCCATAAACTTAAACTCAATTGGATGCGTGCGTTTTGATCATATACCCACTATAATAAAACTAGTAGTTATGTTAACAGTAGATATTACTTCCTCCTTGTTCTTATCATTCTACAGTCTTAGTTCTAGTTTTGCCAACAGTAGACCTCTTTCTTTTCATGTTATTATTGTTTTTTCAGTTTTACTAGTAGTTCTGTGAACAGTAGACCTCACTCCATGTTATATCGTTACTACAGTCTTACTAGTAGTTCTCTGAACAGTAGACCTCCCTCCATGTTATTATCGTTACTACAGTCTTACTAGTAGTTCTGTGAACAGTAGACTTCGCTCCCTCCATGTTATTATCGTTACTACAGTCTTACTAGTAGTTCTGTGAACAGTAGACCTCCCTCCATGTTATTATCGTTACTACATGCTTACTATTAATTTTTTTCAAATTGAAATATATTTCATAATTTCTTCCTGGAATTGAAGATGATATTTGCCCTTGATAATTAAGTTATACCTTGAACGAATTAATTGCTTCTTCAATTTTACACATACCCAGTTAAGTGGGCGCATGGTCTAGGCCATCTCTCACTCAAAATAATTACAGTAGAATGTTAATGACAGGGATATTAGGGCTCGAATTCTGGTCTGGTATACAGAAGATGGCTTACTCTAAATGGCTTTACACTCTTCCTCTCCGGAAATGCAGTGTTAAGAAATAGTACATTATATTCAAAGACAATAACCACTATTCACGTGTTTTCAGATCTCCATCTCACCATTTATTTTCAAAATTAAAACAAAATATTCCTTAGTACTCTATAAAATGTTTGGAACTATAGATTAAAATCACCCGAGATGAGTTATTAAACGAAAAACCCTTTAAACGGCCGTCATATTTATATAAAATTCAGATCTAAAACCACATGCATTCATTGTCCTGCCTGGATTCAATAATTAATGTCCCACCAAATTTAGTTAATATTGGTCAAGGCATTTGAAAATTATCGTGGAACAAATATCTTGACAGACATAATATGTAATAAATGTAAAATGGTCAAGTTCAAACAAAACCTTGTTTAGCTTGGTCAACTAACAATTTTTTTACTTTCCAAATTACTTACAAAATTACTAAGCCAGATCAAATATTTATATTTTGTTAAACGTACTTAAGCACTACTAAACATTTCAAACGAATGAAACAGGAAAAGAAATTATAAAGTCACTCATTCAAACAAAATAAAACTACTTGATATCCAAGCATTTTCCTATTTTCATCATCTTCCACAAAACATAGAAAAAAATAATTTTACCAACCCAACCTTGTATTAAACAAATTATATTAATTATATTTGGCGTAAGCTTTAGCATTTGCATCAGCGATCAGTATTTTGCATTAATATAATCAAAGGGAACAGGATTATAAAGTAATACCTTGTGTGATGTGTTTGTGTTAGCCCCCTATGTAAAATATCCCTTACATTGAAGGCGTCTGTTATCGAACCCCTGTATTCCAGGTCAAAAGCGAGCTCTCAGACTCTTGGTATTTACCGAGTATAATAAGACGAGTAGATGCAATCTTGACATTCAGAATTACAAGAAACTTTGCCATATCTATGTCATCAACCCACCGTAGTATCAACACCATTAATTATCTCGGATTGATACATAAAACAAAGTTCATTAGTGTGCTGAAACTTCAGTGGGTAAGAGGAAGGGAGGAAGGGAAGGGGATCTTGTACAGTAGTGTTAAGCCTACAGTCTCAACCCTGCTAACGATGGCGTACACCACAGATACCTTCAACTAGATCTCATTAACATCGACTAGTCCTCCGAATACTAGTCTGGCTAATCAGTTCAGCGTTCTCTGACGTTAGAAAAAGATCAATGGTGATGTTTGATATCACCGTTATAGGACTATCTAACGGTATAATTATCAGGACCGATATAATTGTTTACTAACGTTATCTCACTGTAAAAATAACTGGTGTTTAAAATCACCAGTAGGCCTACATTATTATCTGACGTAATAAAAGGAGCAATAATGGTGTTTAATATCACCAGTAATTAATTACCAAACGGAATAAAAGTACTACCGATAGTGGTAATTAATATCACTAGTACATAATTATATAACGGTATAAAAGGACTAAAAGTGGTATTTTATGTTACCAGTACAGCATTGTCCAATGGTATCAAATAATTAATAGTGGTTTTTGATGTTACAAGTACAAAAATTATCTAATGGTGTAAGAGAACATAATATAATGTTGTCTTATGTTACAAGTTCAGCATTATATAACAGTATAAACGAACTAATAGTAGTATATTATATTATAAGTACAAATATACTAAGAGTATAAAAGAACTAATAGTGGATTTTGATAATACAAGTAAAATATTATCTAACGATATAAAGAACTAATAGTGGATTTTTGGCGTTACAGTACAACTTTATCTAACGGTATAAAAGAACTAAAGTAGTGTTTTATGTTACAGGTATAGAATTATATAACAGTAGGAAATAAATCATAGTGGTCTTTGATGTTACAGTACAACATTATCTAACGGTAAATAAGGGCTGACATTGAAGTTTGATGTCATAATATAAGTGTTATTTATCGTTATAAAAGGACTGATTGTGATGTTCGGTGTTAGTAATGTTTGATGTCACCAGATAGCAGGCACACCCTTTTTTTCTCACGAACCCCCTGAACGTTGATATCAAGCAGATGAACCATCATTGATGTGGTGACGAAGGGTTGAGGAGGGGTTCTAAGGTTAAAAAGAGGGTGAAGGGGGTGGATGGATAGAGCGAGTCAGATGAAAAAAAGGGGGGTATTGAGGCTAGTGGGGGGGAGGAAGAGGGCGAGGTAGGAATATTGAGGGATCGATGGCGGTGGGAGCAGGTGGAAACTCGGTGTATCCAATTTGCACCGGGCGCGCCGGCATCGCGTCGATAATTTCTATTTAAAGTGGATATCATGTGTCAGCGAAAGAATATTGGAACGTGATTAAACACTTTTTCTCCCTTTATCAGCAATATTTTTATTTATTTATTATTAATGCTAAAGCAGTGTTTTTGTGATATGCCGTTCTATATTTACGTCAAAAACACAACGACAACACTCCAGAACAAAACCTTTCTTTACCATATCTCGAGTACAAGATATTTATACACGTATTCAGATGATTTACTGTATAATTCAAAAGATTGAACTGCTATCACTATTAAAATATATGGAGCACGTGTAGAGGAGCTGTTATATTTACAAATTCAAAAAATTATTTTATTCATTAGACGCACCTAGCCTAATATCCCCATCATAACAAGTAATAAGAAATTAATAATGACATGGGAATTTCGGGAATATATTATAAAACTCAGAATAAAAAATACAATAGTTCTACCGTTTTTTCTTTAAAGTTGGAAAATATGATCTCTTAATTTATATTACGAGAAGAAATCTTGGCTGTTCGAAAACAAGCACTTAAGAAAAGTTTTGGTCCAGAAATGGATGATGATAATGCAGAATTAAGGAGACTACACAATGTTTGGATATATATCTTAAACTATCATCACACATTTTTAGGTTTATCAAATCTCGCAAGCTACGATCGGCAGGACTTCTAGCTCAATGGTAGAAATTAAAACCATGTTCAAGGTAATAACTTGCCAAAAACCTAATTAGAAGCGACCAGTGGGAATACCTGGGTGCAGATGGAAGTAGAGAACTATAATGGAACTGAAAAAGAAGGGGTGTAATGAAGGGGACTGGATAAAACTAGCTCAATATAGGAATATGGTATAATGAAGTGGAATAAATAGAATTATCTGAAGATATTCATAGGGTGTAATGAGGTGGACTGGATAGAACTAGCTCAAGATAGTGACCAGATATAATGCTGTGGACTGAATAGAACTAGCTCAAGATAGGGTGCAATGAGATGGACTGGATGGAATTAGTTCAAGATAGGGACAGGCTATAATGAGGTGGGCTGGATAGAACCTGCTCATGATAGGGATAGGTGGCGGGCTTTTGTTAGTTTGGCAATGAACTTTAGTTCCTCTTTCAATAGATAAGTTCATTGGTAGGCTCTATGATAGTAGTATTTATGATAATTGTTATATTTTATAAACTAATTTTTAGAATTTTCGGCCAAAAATTACAAATTAAATAGTGAAGAAATGAAAGCAATTGGCCTATATTTGCGTCCATGTGATTAACTACGAGTTCAGTCTGATTTTCATAGCACAGGGTGTATTCATGCTACTAGAGGAGCTACTAGATCTACTTTCACGTATTCATAAGCTATTTTGTTTACAATTCCTATAAAATCTCACAAATTTTAGTACATAATATGAACAGTAAAACTTATTCCTTTATGCTTTTATCGTTACTACTAATTTTTCTTTGGTTTAGATTTAAAATATTTCCTATTTTTTCTCCTTGATATGTTCGAGTGGCAATCAAGTTAACCAGAAAACATATTATTATTATATTCAATAGTACATTATATAAATATAAAATGTCATTGGTTCACGTGGTTTTTGCTATCAGTCAAAATATGATAAAATAGGCCCTACTTACTCGATAAATTGATTGGAACTAGGTATTAAAATCACGATTATGAGCTATTAAACGACACATTTTTGAGCAACCACAATATTTAAATCGATGAACATATTGATAAATTATTTGAGTATATAGTTTGACCAAGGTTCAATGAATGTGCTTGCCAAAATTTGGTTAAAATTACCCAACGAATATGACAGTTTTCGCACAGCGGATATCTACACAGAGAGACGTTAAAAAAACTCTTTACGATTGCTCAAAATTAGTTAAATGTTATCAAATTAGTCCCCCAAAAAATGTGTATACACTATCTTCTCAGAGGCCATCCCTATGAAAACTTGACTGTTATAATTCATAATTGTCTTCTTCAGAAGATTTAACCATTCCCTAATTTTCTTAAGAAGAAGAATATCTCACTGTTCATATGTGCATGCCTATATATGCCTATATAAGATATCGAACCGTGATAGGACTAATATCATTTATTCTCTACCAACTTTGAAAACCGGAAGATAAGTTTATAATTAATGTTAAAAAAATGTGAAAGAGGACGAAGTTTCAATGTTCATAAAAGAGGAATTTTAGGACATGTGGTAACCTCTACAAGCTTGCCTGATTTATTCTAAGAATCAGCTAGAATTGAACCCTAGTTTTTCTTATTGAATAATCAGTTCACAAATTCTTGATGATCTGCTGGTAAGGTGTCGGACTTTTGTTCTGGTGTTCCAGGGTTCAATCCTAGGCTCCAGCACAGATTTATCTGATTGCCAATCCTTTCCTTCACCTCTTACAAGACGTGTTTTAATTACAACTTGTGAATGTGTGGAATTCCAGGCCTCCACCGTGGTTCGGAGCCCACTTTAAACTGTAGGTCCTCCATTTCATCTCACAATTACCCTACCATTACACATTAGTGTAAGTGCGTATAACCCGAACGGGTAGTAAGACGCGGTGGTGGTGATAATAATAATAATATATAAAACTTCTTAATTTTTTTAAGATTGAAAAAAATTAAGCGACTTAGTACTTAGGGTGTAAATGTCCTTTTTTCTTTAGTGTTTTAACTGTTAGAAGGTAACAATGATTTCACATCTAACATATAGATAGTTAAATCTAGTCAACGTGGCCAGGAAAAAAATCAACCGAGTCAAATAACGGGGTAGCTTAGCCCAGATACATTTGAAACATTCTATTATATTTGTGAGAATCTGCAGATCATGAATTTCTATTACCTATGACATTGATAACATTGATATAATTCTATCTATTAAGTCAATGATTGTCATGTTGTGTATGGATATTAGTTTTAGTCACATAAAATTAATGACCTCCTAAGCATTTTACACTTAAAATTATGGGTATTAATATCAAATTGCTTTTTTATACATATTATATTACTGTACTTATAGAAGTTAACTCTAGCTAACTAAATTAAATTTGCGTCAACGAGCTTAAACACTTTATAAATATACTTTTTTTTGTCATTTATTTGAGGTGCATTATCTGAACCGATGGATTATATGAGCACACGAGAATTTCTATGAGTGAGCAAAAGGACCAACCAATTTTGCCAGGAAAGTTATTTTCACAAACCTTACAGGGTTCTTTTACATGTCACATTCAACATGGGACCGATGGATTAAATTTCCTCCCGACAGCAGTTGCGTTTCGGATTTTCATCGTTAAATAAAAATCTGTCTACCTCAGCCGGGTTTGAACAAACGAACATCGAGTCTGAGGCAAGTGCTTTACTCCAAGACCATCGAGGTCGACAAAATTAAATATTGATGGCTTTTAATAATATATTTAAAATTTAGGAAAGATAATTTAATTTTTAAATCCATAATTATATATTTAAATCAATTACTAATTTTAGTTAATTTGTTCTTCCAATCTTCCTCAACTATTCATACTATTTCTTGTTCCATGACATAATAATACGAGGGTTGATTTGCAATTAATAACTACATTAATTAGATTGGGATGAGGAAGGTATTACTCGAAAGGAAATAAACCCGCATTTCCATGGAGGGAGAGTTGGAAACCATTCAAATAAAAAGGAACTTACCTAAATCCGTATGAAACTCAAACCCAGGCATACAAAACAACGAGACCGGTGTTTAGTTCGTTCACGCACCGAAAGGAGATGATTTTGTAAGAAATCGATTTATATGAAAATAATTCATAACCTTGTTCTTTCCAGTCCTAAATACTTTGTAGAGGGTTGATGTAAACACTTGATGAAAAGTGCTTCAAAGAGAAGAGGGAAGGATAAAGGAAAATGAAAAATTATTTTATGATGCTAATACTTTGTCTCCTCCTCCTTTTAAATTTGTTTTTAGAATGTTCAAGCGATTCTGCTCTTTAAAATTAAATTTGAAATTAAATATATATTGTGTTGTAATAAGGTGGGACTAGTAGATTTAAACAAACACTTCTAAGAACATACAAAATGTTAATTTGACATTGTCGTCGTTGAAATAATGGCTTGGAGGACTTTAACATAAGGAGCCTTAATTTTAAATTAGGTTTTAATGTAAACACAAAATGTTCTTGAGAATAGCACATATTAAATCTATAGCACTTAAAATGTTTTTATTGTTTTAGGTTTTAGAAATGCACATATAAAAAAGCAGCACCAAACTTAGTTGTTCAGTTTTCAATCAAAATAAATATTGTTTATAAATGACAACTGGACATAGCAATCAAACCCCAGACCTTTGGCTTAGCGAGACCGGGTTTTATTCCTGTGTACTGGTGTAATATAAATTAATATACAATATTTATAATATTGTACTATCAGGTGGTTTGAATAAATATAATATTTGTCAAATACGTAGCGATTAATTTCTTTATAATGTACTCAACATTCTTTTAATAGCACCACGTCTTACTTACCCGTTCAGATTGGACACACATGTTCTAATTACTCTATTGGGTTAGGGATTAGGAATGTTTAATTTAGAGGAAATATAAGTACCCGCATTTGCGTAAGGGGATAGTGGAAAACCAATTTGAAAGAACTGCCGTTCGTACAACCGATCGGGACTCGATCTCCGATCGCCCTGTAGTAAGTCTAATGTGAGAATGGTGCCTTACACTACGCGGCCACTGAGGCAGGTAATATCCTAAGTAGCTTACCATTCTCTTTGCTTATTTGATAAGCTTGTATTAGGTATATTTAATGAATCATAGCAAAGCTGAAATCAAGATTTTACTAAAATCAAGTATATTCCACTTTTTCATGGCGTCAAATTGGTAATCAAGGGCTTGGTGTATATGTATTGGTACTTTTAACATCAAGGATGTTAACAGCTTACTTTAATTGGTTGGAATTGAGAGGGTAGTAATGTCTTATCTCAAAAATTAGCATAACACAATGGCGAGCTACGACTTAATCTAAGGGATGAGGAAAAAAAGTAGTTTTAGAGAAAATACATGCTCCATTAGATGTAAGAGGAATAAAGAGACCACTCCTAATCAACTTAAGCAAAATCCGATAGCTTGACTACCTTAAATACCGTTAACTAAGTATGTCACGAGACTGTAATCTTAAGCCATGTTCACAGTGGAATAGGAGGATTAGAACTTTTTGTTTTATACCAATTATACAAATAGGCCTTCAATAGTTCACTACACCCCGTCTTAACTATCATTAGAGAATATACAAATACATAATATATTAGCACCATGTCCTACTACTCGTTTGGCTCATACACTGATGTAATAGTCACGCTAATAGTTTTAGGGATTAGAAAGGTTTTATTAATAATAAGTGTACCCACATTTGCGTGGAGGCATAGTGGGAAACCATTTGGAAAAACCAACCTCAGTACAACCGATCGGGGTTCGAAACTTGGTAGCCCCGTCATCAGCAGTGTAGTCCACTACGCGAGTAATCGCGTTAGACTAAGCAGCCACCGAAGCGGGTCCGAAACTATATAGATTCGCTAGTGTGGTAAGGTGTGAAATACAGAACAAAAATTGGAGTAAATATAAAATATTTAGTGTGCCAGGGGAGTGGGTAACTTTTTAAGCAAAAAGCTGCGTCAGTCACGGACAAGGTATTCACCAGAGTCACATACACCTGAGTGTTTAGCTGTGCTCCTTGAGCAAGGTTGAATCCTCGGGCATCGGAGAGTGCTAATTGCACTCCTCACTTATAACATCACTTCCAAGTGAAGAAAATTCACTTTCGAATTATTTGTTGTGAATGGGTGGTGGTCCAAACACAATATTCCAGGTACCAGAAATGACCCCTTCTCCAAATTACAACTATACAATTTGCAAACCTTCGCTTAGAAAAAACAATGTGGCCCTGGTATTCTACGTTTCCTGTGTCATTTGCAGTCTGATTGGGCTCATTCGGGAGAAGGGGGAAGTTGGTTTATTGTAAGGGAGAGGGGCTGCTACCTGAACCTAGCTCTGGGAAAACTGGTTTATTGATGACATTAAATTTTTTTTTTCTATTCTCTGCTAAACCATTAATGGAAGTGAACTGTTTTGATAAATGTTTTCTTGTTAGTGATGTTGTCACTTGAGACAGCACGTGGCTATCCCCTAGTTGAAGGAATCAAGCTCTCCTAAAGAGCGAAACCGTTTCAATCTGGAGGCTGTGTGTCTGGGGTACACCATGTCCGTGCCCTTGGTGCACCCGGGTAAAATTTGAACCTTCTACCATCTCGTCATTGGCAAGTAAGGTTGAAAGAGCCTGACATTTAGTCCGCGTTCTCACCGATGTGGGTAGATATGTAGCTTAAAATATTTATAGGCGTTATAATGTATTTTATTATTCATGTTGTGTTACTGTTTTTTATGACGTCTCTCAGAGTCAGTGTCGGGCGATGGCGGTGCAGGGATGAGCGTGGTTCCTCTGGCGGCGCTCCTAACGGGGGCCGTCCTCACCCTAGGCATCGCGGTGCTGTTTGTGGCGGTACTTGCAGTACGTCGGCGCAGGGGGCACCCCCACCGTCACGCCCCACCGGGCACCCACTTCGCCCACGAGCTTGACCCGGAGTCAGTGAAGCAGAAGGTACCCCCTGGCCCCCCAACGAGACAAAGCTCAATGCTAGAGATCAACCACGGAGACCAGCGCTACGTCGTCTCTTACACGCTCAAGTCGGCTACCGAGTGCGGCGACCATCAGCCGGACATCCTGAACCCGTCTCGAGGTGAGGGTGCTGCTTTACCACGTGTCAGATTTGTTACTAGTTGAAATAAACATTCTCTCGTCTCTAAAACCCTACCATACTCTGGGTCAGATTTGTTACTAGTTGAAATAAACATTCTCTCGTCTCTAAAACCCTACCATACTCTGGGTCAGATATGTTACTAGTTGAAAAAAAAATATCTTTCTTCTCTAAGACCCTGGGTCAGATATTCTTCTAGTTGAAAAAACAATCTCCCGTCTCTAAGACACTACGATACGCTGCTACGATACTGTGCTACAATGCTACACTGTATCAGATGTGCTGACAGTTAAAGTAAACAATCTCCAGTTTCTAGGACACTACTATACCCTGTGTCTTATATGCTGCTAGTTGAAGTAAACAATCACCCGTCTCTAAGTCACTGATTATACCCTCTGTTAGATATATTGCTAGTTGAAATAAACAATATCCTGTATCTAGGACACTACGATACTCTGTTACGATTCTCTGCTACGATACTCTGCTATACTGTGTCAGATATGATGCCAGTTAGAGTAAACAATCTCCGTTTCTATGACACTACTATAACCTCTGTAAGAAATGTTGTTAGTTGAAATAAACACTTCCGTTTCTAGGACACAACTATACTCTGTGTCAGATATGTTACAAGTTGAAGTAAACAATCATCCGTCTCTTGGTCACTACTTAATCCCTTGTCAGATAAATTTCTAGTTGAAGTAAACAATCTCCCGTACTAGGAGAACTAGGGTGTTTGGTAAATCAAAAATAGCCGGTATATAGAAGTATATAAGTTTTTATACTCTTTGTCAGCCTGTTTTGTTGAATACAGTACATGCTACAACATAAAATAATACACAATAGCTGTTCTGTTAGAGTAACGCCCCAAAAATTTCATCGTAGAGCCCTATTAAGCAGAGCCGGCTTAATTGTTTCATTCGGCCTACGCAAGACTCAAAAATTTGCGCCCCATATGATGTATTCAGTATTATATAAATAAACTGGCCACCTACGTGATTCAAAATAATATAATAATAATAATAATAATAATAATAATAATAATAATAATAATGTGCCAAAATACTGAATACAAAACTGGATAATAATAAAAAAAATAGTTAAATAAAATCAAGTGGACCTTCCTCCCTTGAAAAATGTATGCAAAAAAAAATATTCCTTCATCCATTATTTCTATAATAATGTTTTCCGGAGCTTTTAATTTAGCTTAATCCTAATATCAAAGTGAATCGCCGAGAAAGCGGCCCCAAATGTCATAAAACCATAAAAGTGATTAAGTTGTTAATCTTTCGTTTAAGAAAATACGTATTCTTGACCTTATATAATATATTTAGATGATATATCTTTATATATAAATAATTATTAGCTTATTTATTTTAAATAATCATTTTTAAATACTTAAAAAATTGAGTTTTTTAATATGCCTCTAGGACCTTTGCGTCCTAGATGTCCACCTATGTTCGTCGGATGGATATGGATGATCCGACCCTGCTAATAAGGCAAATTTAAAATCGGGCTGAAAAATGACATCACTGAACGGAACGGGAACAGTGCTATATCTATTTTTACCTTCGCATTCGACATGCTTTGTGTTTTAAAGCTATTGATTTTTTTAAATATTCACCACAATTAATTAATTTTTGAAATATTTTATCATTGCTCACTAATCGATCTAAGCTATTTTATTTATATATATTTTTTCTAAAATATTTTTCGAGTACATCTTATATCTAATACAGGTATCATTATCAAATAACTACGTGATAATCTAAATCTATAATCTATTAAGGAATTACGCTCTTAATTAATCAATTCTTCTTAACTGACAGTGTATTAGAGTATATTAATAAACTACAAATAATTATTTAAATAAATCAACCATTTTAAATGTTTTACTGTTTATGCAAGAGACTCCTCACTTGTACATTTGCTATCATGTGACTATATGCATAATCATATTTAATAGTGGATTTGTCAAAGGCAATGTGTGAAATCCAGGAGTTCTATAATATGCCTAGGCTCTCTTTATAATTCCAGAGAGGTTTTGGCAAAGTATTAAATAAATGAGTTTTACTGTTGTATTTCATAATTATTTTCAAGTTCTTTGTCTTTTAGAAGTCCCGGAATATGCTATAAACTATTTTATCCAGTTATATGTAAGTCTTGCGCCGTTTTATTGCGGGTTCACCTAATTCCTAGGATTTAAGTTGGTCAGGTTAGGTTATTTTAGAATAGGGTAGTTAGGTAAGGTAAGGTTAAAATAGGTCAGCTATTGTTCTCGGTAATATATAATAACTAGTTATTCTAAACATTTCCTAGGAAAAGTATGAAATACAACAGCAAAACTAATGTATTTCATACTTTGTATGAAGTAAAAAATATGAAATACAACAGCAAAACTAATGTATTTCATACTTTGCCAAAACCACTTAGGAATTATATAGAAAGCCTAGGCATTTTACAGAACGCCAGGTGTACACATATTGCTGTTAATGTATAGATATATATATTTACACATGAATAAACATATTTTTGAAAAAATATTTCCTATTAAAAAGCTACGCACAAAATCAAACTCGCTTTCAAGCTAGCTTTAGTGATTTTAAAACGTTAATGGAAGAGTTTATATAAAAAAAATTAAAGCCCTATTTGTCCACTCACCAGTTTTTATTAATCCCTTTTTATGTTTAAGTGCTCTACGCTATACTGTAAATAATATAAAATATATATCGTTATATCTATTGAACAGGTTGTGAAGTGATTTTACAAAACTTTAAGGGGATATGAACGTCCCTATTATAGCTGAGTGTACCTTAATTGGTTAATTTAAACATTGTTATGTTTTTTATTAATATATTTTTGAGAAACTTACAGCTGTTACAAAGTAGTTTTATATACCTACAGATTCATATAAATTAATATTTTTCTATTTATATTTATTGATTTGTAATTTTTAAGAAATTTTCTCATATATGTTGATTCAAAAATATTTAACTATATATTTAAAATATTTTAGTACCTCGTCTTACTACCCATTTAGTTTGTACGTTATATATACGTTTATTTAATGAGATTATTATTGAAACGCAAAGTAAAAACCATAGAAAATTACTCATAAGTAACTACTTTTAACGAATGTTATCCAAAAAACTAAAATTTGGTGTTTATAGGACCTCAAAAAATCCTTAAATAAACATTTTTAACAAAATCGTTAAGGCAATTTTCTTAAAAATAGGAATTCCAAAATTCACTTATCCGTAAACCACCCTTAATTTGAGGGGTAGAATCAAAATTTCAAAAACCAAACCCAAGGTACCTCCCTATAACGTTTAGATATCAAGCTTTAACAAAGTCCATCAAACTGTTTAAGATCCGTGGTCTTGGTCAGACAGAAGGTCAGAAAGGCATGGGAAGAAACAGAATTGTAAAACACACTTTCTATGCAACATTTTAGAAAACATTCTAATTGAGTCTTTCGAAAGGAGTAAATGAATATAATATAACCCAAGACTTAGATATTGTCGTTAATATATTACAAAGGTATGAGTTCAAATAAATTTAACTAACAGATTGAATATTGAGGATAAATATCGTTATGATTAACACTTTTACAAGTTGTTTATACTCAATTCATTCTGTTATACCTTAACACACTTTTATATTTAAAATATTTACCTTGATTACATTTGTTATTTATGAGTCAAATTGGTCAAACTAACAAATATGACAATACACAAATATTTGACAAACAAGCTTTTAACGAAAGTGAAATAAAACATATTAGAACAACAAGTTAAGACATAAATATTTAAAAGTTGGTGATTTCTTGAATTGTAAAAGTTGCAGTATCCTAATTACCTTCTAACATATTTTAACCTTATTGTTTCAAAAACTACCTAAGTCTACTGAGATTTCTGTCCCGTTACTCCTTTCAATGTTCCCGTGTATGATGGGGATTACTAGAACCTTAGTTATCCGACATGTTTCGGTACTCGATTTGTAGGTACCATAGTCATGGAAGTCGTTAGGTGATAGAACACGATATGTTACCACGACTCGTAGATGTAAGGTGCTTGAAAGTAAAGCGCAATTACACAAAATGGAAAGATAACTGTCTGGGGACGAACTAGAGGTTGTTTATTTCTTTAAATTGTGGAGGAGCTGGAATTAATAAAATAAAACAAATTTCAGAAATTTGTGCTGTTTCAACATGGACGAATTCATTGGTAAGATCCAGCCAAATCTTACTCTTTATATTATTTTTTTCTATTTTTATCAAGAAACCAGGATTTATGTAAAAAAAACTTTCAGAAAAGACTAAATATATTCAGACTTTTTATCTATTCCAGAGAATTAATTTTATGTAAAAAGTATTAATTCTATTGATTTTTTGTCCTACTCAAAACTTAAATTATATATTATATAAGCTTAGCCTATACTATATTTCTTTTAATTTAGTATTATATATTCTAACTCCTAAATTAATCATTTGGAGATTATATTTTAATTGATTAATTTTGTTCAAGAATATAGTAATACCATATATTTATTTTGTCAATTAGAAATATATTTACTCGGAATTCCATAGGTAGATTGGGATGTTCTAAAGGAACAATAATAATAATAACCCATTAAAGTTTCAATAATTGTCCTTTTATATATTTTTGATCGTAGTCTAAATAAGTAGATACATTTATTTAATGATCAATTTTATTCAATTGTTCATGTTTATTTTAAATATTTTCAATCTTGTAACACGTAATATCAGGTAAACATTCCTAAGCGCACCCAGTGGTCTCGAGTACTAAGAGCCATCGTGCCTCTGTCAAAGTTAGCCGAGGTAAAGGTTTTTTTATTATTCTTTTCTCCTAGCTCCTAGGTGTGGCGCCCATAAATATAAAATTTTATTCATCTCGACGTTACCTTTCGTTGTGTAAAAATACTTGAAAGACAAACTTGTATTTTTATTAGTATATATATATATATTTATATATATAAATTGTCGAACGTGATTATTTAAAATTTGATCTTAAGTGTACTTGTGAAATAGATCAGGTCCAAACAAGATCGCGTTAAAATGCTTTTAATTGAATATGATCAAAATGTTGTAGTGCCGGACGGGTTATTGAATGAGGCGCCACCCCAGCGTCCAGAGGTGCTCTTCACAGCCTCCAGGGACGGCCTCTTGGAGGCCAACAGGAGACAGTCTGCAGTGCTAGCAACTTACGTAAGCTTTATATCAGATCATTGCTGAGAAAATGGGATTTTGGAAGGTTACTGTTTCATAACAAACTATTAAATACATTTTTCCATTTTATATTTAATTTCAAAATATTCAAACATTTTACATAGAACAAAATAACATTAATTCAATAGTTAAGGGACGAGTGTAGGGAACGCGAGTTAGCCAAAAGACGGTATTTTTGCAGTAAAAAATTTAGTTTAATAGTTTAATTTCTTAAAATGATAATATTAACATTTATTGAATATCTGTCATGAGCATATTAGCATTCGATGATAAACCTTTTAAATAAGAGAAAAAATCATCGTTAAATTCCGGGACCCCCTTTGACAGATATTCAAGAAATTTTGAATTCGTCATGTGAAGAAGATTAAACTCCATTATTCTAGTAGATAATTATTTGATTTCTCTCTAAGAAAACTTTTTATTTTTTAAATAAACTGCAAAATCATTACACTTATCTTATGTTTTCTATAATCCTACCTTATGTTACACTATTCCTATCCTTACAATGCCAACTATCCTTGAAATGTCTGAAATAAAAAATATTAATACAAGTAACCGCATAACCTTTTATGCACCTATGATTTGGATTCAGTAATACTCTCTATTATTAAAATTGAGATTTGTGATAGATCGTTTCCCTAACCCCCACTTTCAACCAATTAGTTGGGGCCCTTTAGCTTATAACCCTCTCTACCCTCAACCCCCATTGGAAGTCCCTTTCTAAAAAGGTTTCAAACAAAACGTAAACAAGTTTATAATACCATTTTTACAGATAGTAGTGTGACTGTGAAGCCACTCGTTTAAATAAAAGAGAAGTAAATGTCCATGTTTGATATATTTAATACCTTTTCTATTCTAGAAAATTCACTAAAACCTTTAGGTCCTGAAATCACCCGATATAACAGGATAGTTCTTTCAAGCAGTTGAAGACTAATACCAATAACAATCCAACCAATTGACCAAAAGGTGCTGCTTTGTGATTTATTTTTAGAAATCAATTTTTACACTGTCCACCATAAGCCCATCGACAGTGGTGTTAACGAACCACTAAATATAGAAATCCTGTTCAGATACCTAGATATCGTCTCTTTCAATCTGTCTCAAGCAACCCACAAATGTTCCTCAATTTATATAATTATCACCCTCCTCCTTTAACCGTACAATAAACTACAAATTTGAATCCTATTATTTTCCTAAAGCGTTTATCTTTCTTTTAATTTCCTTCCAATTATTTTCTTATTGACATTCACATTCGGTATTTTGGTCTACCCTAGTAATTTATCAAGTCTTTAATAGGATTTAGATTAGAAGAAACATTCTACACAAACAGATGGTATTCTTATCATATATATATATATATAATGATACAGTGTGTGCGCGACTCAATTCTACTTAGAATAAACGTAAACAACTTTGATATTATGTAAATAATAATAATTCAAATATCTAATATTCCATATTATACTCACATTCCTTGAAATTAATACTACGCAAAACATCGAAAGTGATATTTAAAAATAAAATAAAAGTGAACCAAGCTAGAAAGTACATTAGGAAGGAGCAAAGTACAAGCCGCTAACGATTAAACCTTACAATATTACCTTTAAAGGGAGTCACTATGCTCCATATTGTGAGCAAGAAAGTTAATATATCTAGCTTCCAAAGTAAAACAGTTTAAACTCGCAGTATTTTCATTAATATTAATATACAATAGCTATTCATCCAGAAAGATTAAAATGAACAAACCAAATCCCTAAATTTTATAATTTTATCAGTTTTAACCGAACATCATGTATTGTTACTTTAAGCCACAGGTTCTGTAACTATCACTTTCGATCAATATATTTAATAACTATAACTAATTAGTATATCTACATATATTTTCAATGTTGATGGTTGAATATATATTATTATTATTATTATTATTATTATTATTGTATTAACACAAAATAATAAAGCACTCCAGTCTACACATCAATTCAATTGCAATTTCTAAAAATATTAGACTGTTTTGAAACGTCTCTGAGACACACTTAAAATAATTAAACCTTTTGTGCGAGTCCATATTTATAATTATAATAAATCTAATATGATAGTACTGTAATAACTTATAGCAACTGTATAGTATTTTCTAATATAAAGAATATTATATTCTTTCATGAATATTTCTATCATATCTTTAAAAATAATCATTATATCTTATGAAGCATCTTACAAATATGTCACGAAAATATGTTTGTTTTTAATACTAAGCATCTTTTAAGAAAATTAGCGTGTATAAGAGGTGGTTGGACCTGAAATATAAGATATAGGGCCTATTTCCTTAACTGCTTTTCGAGCTGGTAACACTTATAAATATATTTACTTATCCCATTTCAGTGTCTATTTAGGTTAAGGCAACTATACAAGCGGCAAGAATTTCAGGGTTAGGATCTCGTGCTGGTTTACTAAGGGTTGTTTTCTCACACTACCTCCATGCAATTTCTGATACACCTCCTCTAATTTCTACCTTCCCCATCTCTATCTCATTTATAAATATGCGTGTATCCTGTTTGGGTTTACAAGGAAATAAAAATGTTCAAGTGATTAAAATGAAACAATATCAACCGTCGATGTTACAGATGTCTCCTGGAACCGTGACGTCTCCAGAGTACCCCTCTACACCCCCGGAGTCTCCCCCACCCCTGCCGACAGCCCGGAGTAGGCTCAGTCCCCCAGGGCCACTTGGGACCCCTTCCTCCGCATACACCACGGTGAACGGCTCACTCAGAAAGGAACACAACATCATCTCCAATTCTATCCCAGGACCGGAGAGCTGCGTATGAGTGCGTGGTAGACCGACGGCCTTGAACTTGAACATTCCTTTTTGCTAACGTATCGCCGCCTCTACAAAAAAAACAAAAACACGGGTTCTATAAAAAAAAACCAAAGAACAATCAACGACATCTATCTAGAGTTCGAAGAACATTTTAAACAGAGATAAACAAAGGACGAATTCACGTCTTCCAAATAAGATATTTGGAAAAATATATACATATTTATAAATTAAGGTAGTATGAAAGGGACGCGTGTTAAGGTCTGTATTTTTATAAAATCCATAGTGAAATTTCACCTCTGTGGTCAGTTTTAGAATTCCTGGCGGTAGATCCAGAGGTCCTGAGTTTGATCCCTGGTGCTTCCATAATCTTTCAGTTGGTCTTGGACGGGCTCAACTCAGCCTCGTGGGTACTAGTGAGGATAAACTTGAATAAAAAGTAGCGGCTCTGGTCTAGGAAACTGAGATTGCTGAAGGGTTTGTTGTACTGACCCCATGACACCCTCTTTCAGTAAATGTTGGCATGATCTTTGCCAACAAGTGGCGGCCATTCGGTTTGTATAGCTTGCCTGTGGGTTTAGGCCATGGGGGAGTTTAGAACAAAATGAATACAATAATACTATAGTAGATAGGTTTAGTTTAATTTTATCCACGTATTAGTCTCAACAGTTCTTGTATATACGCCCTGGGACTCACGTAATTTAACCAGAATGTGTCTCTTAATTTAAACAGCTTTTCGATGCAATCATGTTAATGGTAAATATTATATTACATAGGTGTTTAAATATTTTTGTAAAGAAAATAAACTAAACATATCATACTGAACAATATTTTGTTTATTTTTGACACTTATTTTTTTTTTTCTAAATAATCTTAAAAAAATACTGACCTCATTTCACGTCTCCTTCCATCCCGCTTTAAATTATTGTTTTATTTTGAAGAAAATAAATCCTTTGTAAATAAAATACATTTTAAAAATGAGCCTAAATTAAAATCGTAATCATTATTTGGTATCCTTACGGGCCTACATAGATGTTCTGCACTGACTGTGATTTTATCTAAGTATTTTTTTTTTGTTTCATACGAAACACACAATTTATTCACGTTAACCATGTGTAAGATCTAATAAAAAACAAACGACGACATCCATATTTACGTCCGTGTGGATTGATAAGAAAAACCAATTCTTTCTAATTATTAGAAATGTGGTGTATTATAAATATATCACTAGATATTGTCATACAGTTATTTAAAAAAATATCAGGTACTAATTTTATAATCCAAACAATCAAATAGATTCATACATTTATTGGTAGATATTATTTCGAATATTTGAGCTATTTTGAACTAATGATTTAAAATATTATCTATTATTTTATGCTAACATGCTATTCACAACGATACAATTAGCCTTATGATATTAGAAGAACTTACCAACAATGAATTTATATTATTAATTTTATTTAAAATATCTCGTTCTAATATGTTAAAAACATAGAACGTTTGTTGACTGATATTTTTTATGAAATCGCAGCAAATATGTATCTTTTTAATATTTGGACAATTTTTTTTTTTTTGTAAAAGTGGCTGTGCATCAGTATTTTTATTTTTTTACTTTTAGGAGCTTAAATATTCATATAAAAAGTTCAACGAACATTAACATATTAAATAAATATACTTCTTTTAAATAAAAATGAGTGACTTAATTGTATGAGACATAAAAATGTTCATGTTTCAATGTTCATGTTTCAATGCTAATTAATGGATTTAATTTCTCTATTTAATGTATTATTCTTAATATTATATGTATTTTACTTTAAAATTTAAAAAAAATCTTTTTTGCGTGAATTAAAACACATATTAAAAGAATAAAAGAATATTCAACGATATGATTAATGAAAACTTATTTTTTCTACTAGTTATCCTCATTGCGTTTATGTTTACCACAAAAATACTTCGAATAACCTAACTATTTTTTACAGCTAATTTTCTTTATCTATGAAATACAAACAAAACAAACTTATAAATGCATATAGATTAACAAGTTAAAAAGTGTTTTAAATCCCAGCCTAAACAAAAATAAGACTATTAACACTCGTGTTTGATTGAAAAATAAAACATATATTTTAAAATAGTGCAAACGGATTTTAAAAAATAAGAACCGAATGGTGTTTTAAAATAATTTCAGTTTTTTTTATCATAAAAGTGAAGGATAGTGAAATACAAAATAAAATCATGTTGGATTTTGAACTGTTTTAGGGGCCAAAAACCTAACTTGAGACTACAATTTGTTCTATATAAAGGACAGTGGGAATACTGACATTTGTGATTGTGTGTTAGGAGCTTAATGTGATGAGAAAGTGGTGATCCCTTTAAAAAAAATAGACTATGAACATTTGTTAATTATGTGTAAGCTCTGTACAAATGAATACCAAAGTTGTAATAAATATATATAATTCTATGGTGATAAACTTAGTGTTATACAATTCTCGTGTTTTTATTTACCCTGAATTATTGCATTTATTTCCTCTTAATTTTATTGAAATTGTTGCAATATTATTTTACTAACAACTGCTAGTGCCCGAAGTTCTGAGTGAATTTAGTGATCTCTTGAAAGGTATTTGTATTTAAAGTTGATTTTTTTTGGTTAAGTTCGATGTAAAATTAATCCCTATTACAAAACACAATATTTATTGGTAAAAAGGCTTGTAAAATATATAGAATTAAATATTGAAATACCACAAAATGCACACACTCAATTTTACCTCAGTAAGTTTGCAAAGTTTCTATATTTCTACTTATATTGTTTTTTTCATCTACACATAAAGCTAGTCGCGCATTATAGAGAGTCAATATTTCAATAGATGTACAAATAAACGCTTATGGTTCACTTATGCTATCATACGTAATGCTGAGTTCTAGATGTTTTTGATTTGTTTAATATGGTTTGGAATTTTCTCGGTGTTAAAGAAACTCGAACCTTTTATTACAGCCCTGTTTAGGACGTAAGTTTTGGTAATAGTTGCTAAAGCACAGATTAACACTAAATAATAGATCCAGTTTTGTTCCTTTTCCAACCACCATGTCAGTATTAATGATGTGTAATGCACCAGGCCTACATTAATTAATGTACAATTTTATTAAATATACTCCTAAGGTGTACACCACAAAGGTTTTCCCGGGTGCACATATAGATTACAATCTTACTCTGTGTCTTTGTTTAAAAGTTACACACACACACACATTTTTAAGTGGTTAAAGAAATTTGGCCCATATTTAAAAAGACATATTTTTCAAAATGATCCCAAGTTGCACAACTTGAGTTTTTACAAAGTACATAAGCTAAGTTTAATCAATTCCTGTGTAATGGTTTTGGAGTTTCATACATTGGAGATCACGTGATTTAAGGCGTCAGAGCAATATATCTGTAAGAACATAAACAATTATGACCGAGATGTTTACTCCAAGGTTTTCTTGAATTATTAAAGTTTAATCTTTCTATTGTATTAATTTTAGAGCTACCTACACCGTTATCAAATGGTCTAAGGAATCAGGTTCATAATGGATGTAAAGTAAAAAAATCTCGAGACGCAATTTGTTTAGTAATTATGCAAAGTTTCTTGGTCTCAAAGCTACACAGTTAACTAACACATATTAATTCTATCTTCTTAGTTTATGTTGAAGTTATTTTGTTTCTGCTGTAGTTTCAGATGACTTTAAATGGGAGAATTTATCCGTTTGAATACATAAATGTAAATAATGTACATAATGTAAATTTAAGATAAGATAAATAAAGAATGTTGATGGTTGCATGTGTAGTTTTTTTTTCAAGAAAAATATCGTTACCAATTAATTTAAAGAAACCATCAAATTATAAAAAAATCCATGAGCTCTCCTTGGATCCTACATAGAAATATCCCCCGTAATTTCTCTTGGATTTTAAGTTGATATTTTATCTTAGTTGCAATAAATGAAACAATATCAAAATATACACCCTACTTGGCCACCAGAATTTTGATATAATACATTTTATCAAACAATAATCAAACTATTTTCCTAAAGCTATACGTAGAGTCTTATAACCAGTTGTATATTTCACTTTTCATAAATTATATCAATACCTATTAAATAAAATTAATATATATAAATATATCAATTTTGATGTAAAAAAATTGTCATTATATATAAAAGTTACCTTCAATAGCATAATCCTCAAGTACCATCCGTAAGCCATGTTTAAAGCTTTATTATGGTTTCTTTATTTACACATCACACCAAGTAAAACACACATTATATTCTATTGTTACTATTTATACGATATATTTTAAAACCTATTTAGTATGACAGATTTACATGTACAATACTTTTCACAATTGCTTAACACACACCAGCTAAGATACAAAAACATTATACTCTATTTAAACGATTACTTACATGCTTTTTTTTTAGATCTTTATTTTACAGATTACATGTAAAAACTTTTCACCCAATTGCTTCATTTTGATATTAATATTAAAGATACAGTTTACAAATGTTCTAGGGTAGACCATTTGTCCTGTAGTTTTAATAATATTAGTTTAGTCATAAATAGTTTCAGGGAGGTTGGTTTAACAAATCACATCTACTACTATACATTTTGACTGTGGTTTTCAAATCGGTAAGGAATCCCAAATAGAGTATTTGTACTGAACATGAGTATTACTCTGATAATAAATGTGGTCTTTGTGTTACTAATTTAATCAAATTTTGATACAAAATGATTTTTTTAACATCTTAAATAGATTCTAAAATATTTTCAATGTATTTATACATCACTTCATGGGATCTGTATCTGTCACATTTAATGGATACTTTAATCACCCATGAAATAACACTACTAATAAATTAAAATCATTTCAATATGAACATTAATAGAATGTTGTGTTTTATAAATGACCCTTCATAATCAAATACCTAAACACCTCACAGTACACATGTTCCTCTGTGTTATCTTTCTGTTGAATTACAGTACCATTGTTCAAATACTTTTATGTTTTATAACAAGCACAATGAAACTCTGGTAGAATGGACCGAGTAATAACACTTCAAATTATTTCAAGTTCTTGTTACATCCCATTTATATAAAATAAAAGTTATTAAAATTATTCCTACTAGCTAAACCTTCATTAAGGAAGCTACTCCACCTGTGCTCATATAATTATTGAAATACGATAATGTTTGCTAATGTTTTATAGGCATATTGCACCACATCTTATTACCTGTTCAGGTTATACGCCTATTTACTAATTACACTAATAGTTTAAGGTTTAGGAAGGTTTAATTTAGAGGAAGTGCACCCATATTTTCATGGAGGGAGAGTGGAAAACAATTTAAGGAAAACCACCCTTAGTGCACCCAACCAGGATTGAACCCTGATCTCCCCGTCTTCAGCAGTCTAGTACAACAAATGTTATATTAATGATTGGATAATAGCTATTCCGAAAGTAGGTAAAGAGAACAAAACAAAGAGTCAAGTAAATTCATTTGACATTCAGAATGAACAGAATGAGATTATTTGCGATGGAAATGTTTTAAGAGAGCGAGGGAGGGATAATTTTGAGCCATTGTTTGCGAAAAAATAAAGAAAATAGCAGAAAGTAAGGAAAATATATTGATCAGTGAAAGAATTAACAAAGCTGAGGTGTTAAAAAGATGAAAGAATAGCAAAGTTGCGGTTGTAGATGGGATCACAAGTGAAATGCTTAATGTGTAGGGGCATGATACGATTTGCCATATTGCGAGAGTTGCTCAATGTGTGTGCTGGGATTTTGAATTCTTCTAACGATGGAAGAATGATGTCATTGTTCCTTTGAACAAGACAAAGGCAGTAGGAGTGAGTGTAAGAATTATAGGATAATAAGTTTGTTGAGTATTCTAGGCAAAGTTTTTGAGAGCGTTTAAATTTAGAGAGTGCTTAAAAAATTGCGGACAAGATTTAAGGAATGAAATGTGTTTTTTTTTAATGTCAGATGGACCATATATTTGCATTGCAACAAGGGATTGAGAAATTATCACAGTTAGGACAATTTATTATTGTGCACCTGGTTGATGTTCGGTACATACGCTTAAGTTGTTCTTAAAAGGATTGGTCAATTCGAAGGCTGATTTAGAGAAGTTTTGATCCCGGCCATCTCTGCTCACAGAATATTGGTATAACCTATTTAGAAAAACCACATCCTAACACCACTGAGATTGTACACCTCGATCATCCCGGTCTAGGTGGCTGTGCTCAAAGATAAGCGCGTTAAGGCAATACGTTGAAAAAAGTTTTGGTTGTTTGTAGCACAATTAACGATATTTCCACGATCTGTTCAATCAAACTTAATAAAGTCTTTAATTCAGTCAATGTTTCCATCACACGTAACAATAGGTTGAAAGTATTACATTGATGGAGTGGTGTTTAATCTTTGGATTGGAGTGGCCATTACGAAAACATATTATCAATCCTGACCAAAAAAGAGTTTATAGGTTTGCCTTTCCTTATTTTAGGATATATATTTTAATTTATTTTTGTTGTTAATGATTGTTATGTCCAAAACCATCCAATAAATTGTACTTCTATCAAAGGTTATTAAATACATACAAATTGCAAACCTGTGTTTATGAACTTGTAAAATTATTTAGCATGCAACTTAGAGCTTACTCAAGATATACGATTTAGATGGTAAAGGCACAAATTATTATTGAATAAACTAATTTAAACTGTTATGTAATGAGTAGGTTCTGAAGGAGTGTACGTTTGAAAGGAAATCAATGATTAATGTGAAATAAGCGTGCTACGTTTATTTCGAATGTTCGGAATGAATATGGATTGAGTGACGAAGCAAACATATGAAGGTAAAGTGTGTGGATCAAAAGGAAGGTGTAGATAAAATAAACGTGCTAAATGTTGTAGACAAATGTGTGAAAAAGAGAAACATAAGAGTTTTAAGAATAAAAGAGCATGTATGACTCAGTGTATGGATGTTGTGAAGTGAAGTGAATATGCAAGGATAAGGAAATGTGAAGAATGTCAGTGTGGATGGATTAAGTACGTAGTTGTTTTTATGAGATATTTGTTTCAGTTTCTGGCCTACCCCTTCAAGAGAATGGCGTGGTTAGGTATGTATGTATAGTCAACATATACTTTGAGAGATTTGAAATGTGGTGCTGGAAAAACTATATAAGACACATATTTTGGAAGAATCGTAGTCTGCACGACGTCATAAAAAGAAAGATATAGGGGAAAAAGGAGCTTTGAAGGAAAGGTAATTAAAATAGTGTATAACTTGAAGGAAAGAAGAAAATTCTGGAAATTCAAGGAGAAGGTAAAGGACAGGGTGCATAGATGGTATAAGTTCAGTGACAAAAGGAATGTACAGGTCGTAAGAGAGAACACCTTTATATATATACAAAATGGCATGCATTAATGTATTTACGAATTCAATTAAACTTACGAATTCAACTAAACTAAATTATTAAATCACATAAATGTAGTAACAATTTATTTGAATTTCTTTCAGCACCGCTTCTTACTACCCATTCAGGCTATATGCTTAATAGACTGCTAAAAGATAAATAAATTTTAAAAAACCTACCCTAACTAGGAGTTAATTAATATTGTTGCATTTTAACCCCAAATAATATAATTACATAGCCCAACATCGTTAATTTCTAAATAAGTTATATGTTTATGAAAAACACTCTTATCCTCTAACCAAAATATCAAATAACTAACATTATGGGAATAGGTATGATGAAGATATATTTTTATAAATGTACAGTACCAGAATTGGGTGTAGGGAGCGTGGTATAACATTTAAAAAACCTCACCTCAGAAAGTCCAGGCAGAATATTAACCAAGACCTTTCCTTCAACATTAAATAAGACTAATCGCCGATGTGGGTATTATTATATTTTAATTACTTTACCTTTCTGGCAGTCTGAACCCAAGTTGGTCCATAGCCTCGCTCCTAAGCCTCTTACACGCTTTCCTGTCGACAGTGGTAGTCTCATCTAGTGCTCTAAGGTCACTCTTTAATCCATAACTCCATCATAGGTTCAGTATTCACAGTATACTTCTTCTAAATGGTTTTTATAACACAATTTTTTTTCTAGTTGGCCTATATTTCCCTTCTCCATTCTTAATACATGCCCCAACCTTTCAATTAATTTGCTCATTATTATGTCTGCAATGTCTACTTCCCTAAACATATATTGTATCACAACCTTTTTCCTATTTATGATATCCTCATTTTATTTCACTGGTCCAAAATTGTTTCTTAGTACCTTTTTATTCAATTCTTATTTTTGCAATTCTAGATATTTTCCTTGTAATGAGCATTTTCTTTAAGACATTAAAACATTTATTTGGAACCTGTATCCAAGCCAGTTTCTCCCCTCCTTTTTATTTTAGTAATTAAATAAATCTACATGTTATATAAATTAAAAATCTATTTTTCTCCTTGGTATACATGCACATTAAGTTTATTTTTCCATTGGATGGGAGGTTGAGGTTGGAATTTTATCCGGTTTGAAGGTGATGCTTCATAACTGAATTTCCCTCTATCTAGAAGTATTTACTACCTTTCTCATCTTTATCTCGTTAGTGTTAGTATGCGGATAGCACAGCTGCTGTGTTGAAAATAATAGTCATGTATGTTACAACCTCTTTAAAATCAACAACAACTTTAAGTCTGAAGTAAAATTGTTTCAAAACAAACACTAAATATAAAGAGAAGATATAATCAAATAATCTTCTATTATAAATACAAAAATTATGTCTAAGATAAAATTTAAAATATAGTGGCGATCAACTTAATGTCTAAAGTAAAACAAACAATACTTTAATTTGATATCAACTATATCACTTAAGTTTAGTTTCAAATTTTCATTTTAAGTCAAATAAACATTGATCTAAGAACTATCAACTTTCCGTCTAAAGTAGAATAAACAATCACTTGATACCATTATACCTTACATCCAAAGTAAAATAAAAATTGCTTAAAATTATCATTAAATATCTTTTTAGAGTAAATAGACAATTTAAATCAAACCATTATCAACTAAACATCAAGGGTAAAATAAAACATTCAATCAAAGGAACCATCAATCGACTTTACGTCTAAGGTAGATTGAAAGACTAATATTATTAATGATACCATTAAGTGGCAATCTTAGGACACAAGGTGTGGAATAGGTATTCTTTTTCTGGAAAAGGACGTGTTTACAGACCTTCTAAGACGATCCCATTGGGCCTATGTTTGTGACAAATAGCAGAAGAATCAATCTTCATCCGTTTCACACCACGATAACCTGTCTCATATGCTATCCTTCTGTTAGCCGTGTCGGCACACTTTCCAAGTAGTTGTATTTAACAAGTGTGTAGGTCTTGCAAGGTTATATATATATACATATATATATATATATAAGAAAGAAATGAAAGCAAACAAACGTCTAGGGAGTTCGGGAATGGGAAAGGAAAGGGTTCGAGCAATGCATCACCGTGTAAAATGGTAGGGGCTTACGAAACGTCGGATCTATTTCAACCTGCGCGTTCGTATCAATACCAAAACATAAAAATAAAAGGTTTTTTTGGGGGGGCTTTAGGGATATATTGTGTTTTATGGGGATATATAAAAGAACATATTTAATATAGGATACCATTCATTCAAAGTTAAGAGCAGTATTTGGCTCTATGGCAGTCTTAGACTTAAATATACATATGAGATTTCACTAGCCATGCAAGTGTGCAATTGTGCTAGAGTGTTAATGTGCAAGTGTGCTAGAGTTCTAATGACCTAGTGTGCTAGTGCGCAAATGTGTAATAGCTTAGCAACTATTGCTTTCCTAATGTTTAAAGTTGAAGATTTATATTACTAAGAGTACTACAATATTTTATAGTGATAAGTTAATTTGGATCTGATATAGTTCCGGGGATAGGATAAAAATTGGAAATATCTGCTCATGTAAAGTACCAATCAAAGTAATTTTCATGTGAATATGAAAATTGATATTTAATTTTTTGTTTTAACTAGTGTCTAAATTACAAAATTTTAACAAAATTGTTAAAGCGGAATTTGAGAAGGTTAATTTTCTTTATTTGACCTTCAATAATCTACCAAAAATCTTTGTTTTATATTACACCATTACAAAAACTCGTGAGGAGAAACTTAAGAAAAACTTAATAATAAATTTTAGCCTAAGCGGTAAAATAGTTTAGGTTGTAGACGAGGCACATAAGTGGCATCGCATAAACCACTCTTTCAGTTCCAGCGTCAACATTTATCAAAATCTGGAGTTAGTTATTTTTTGGGCGTTTGCAATACTTCTCTATCCAAGGAATCAAGAGGAAGTAAAAATTAAAAAGTTTTCATCAATTTTAAGCCCTTTATGGGGTTTGAGAATATTGAAAGAATGGATGTGGATCGAGTGACGAAGCAAATATATGAAGGTAGAGTGTGTGGATCAAAAGGAAGGGGAAGGCCATGTAAGACATGGCTAAGTGTTGTAGATAAATATGTGAAAAAGAGAAGCTTTAAGCGTTTAAACAATAAAAAAGCATGTATGTCTCGGTTTATGAATGTTGTTGAAGTGAAGGAAGTGTGTAAGTATAGGCAAGTGTGGGGAATGTTAATGAGGATTGATAAGTAGGAAGATGTTTTTGAGCTATATGCACACTTTCTTGCTTACCTAGGGACCGGCTTGGTTAGGTGTGATTGTATGTATGTATGTATGTATGTATGTATGTATATGTGTGCATGTATGTGTATGTATGTGTGCATGTATGTGTGTGTGTATGTATGTGTGCATGTATGTGTATGTGTATGAAATGTATGTATATATATACATGTATGTATATGTATATGTGTATGTGTATGTATGTGTTATATATGTATGTATGTTTATGCGTATGTATGCGTATGTGTGTGTATGTATGATGTGTATGTATGTATGTATGTTTGTATGTAATGTAAATGTAAAATATGAGAGTTTGCGAGTCCACCAGTTTGAGTGTGTACAATTGTGCAAGTATGCAGGTGTGCAAGTGTGTTATTAAGCTGGTGTGATATTGTGCTAGTGTGCAAGTGTGCTAGTGTGCTAGGGTACAAGTGTGCAAGTTTGCAAGTGTGGTAATGTTCTGATGTGCAAGTGTGCTGGCGTGCCGGTGTGCCGGTGTGCATTTGTGCCGGCGTGATGGCGTGGCGTCGCGGCGGATTGCTGGGGTGTTGGCGTGTTGACGGACTGGCGTCCTGACATAAGGGCGCACTGGCGCGCAAGTTCACGAGTGTACTATAGCTTATTAACTATAGCTCTTTTAATTTTATCAACTTGAAGATTTTTATTCTTAACATATTACAATATTTTATAGCGATAAGCAATAGTGAAGATTACTCCATCTAGATCTCACTAAAAGCATAAATAATAGCTTTGGCTATTTGATTCCTAAATATACAATCCCTTACAATTATAATAATTGTACAAGTGGCAGCAATAATCCAACTACCAAGTCGAAGCTGGCTGCGTTTTCTGATAGCTCGTGATCCTAATAAAATCACACATTTGTAGCCGACGATTTCCGCACGTCCATCATAGACTCTGCCTTAAAATATGAGTGAAGAATGACCCTGGGCACGGGACAATTGTTGGATAGCTCAGTGGTTAGAGTATTTGTCATACAAATCCAAAGGTCCCGGGTTCTATTCACGTGTCCAGGTGTCATTTTTCAATTTCAGAATATGTAGAATTTATGATTGGCTGACGTCAGATTGGAAAATGTCCACAAAATTCAAAATTTATGTATCTAAAAATGTATTAGCCCTCTAGAAATAAGTTACACATCGTTTGCTGCCTAAAGGAAACTTGTTGGGTAAAATACAATTTAATGTAATTCTTTAATTTACATATACTGCAGATACGGAACAATAATTTACATAATGCAAAAGAGTTTTGTTTTCTCATGAATCATTTGTGTTTTTTGATGTCTCCTTCCTACAGTTAATATTTCACTTTTTCTAAATTAATAAACTCCAAATATAATATAAAAGGTCAAAATAGCCTTTCTAAACAAATATTTTCCATTTTTCAAACATCTATTTGGGTATTTTTTCTACTCTTTCTATATTAGGATGTTTATATAAAAATATTCGTTCTAACACAAAGTCCCTGTCTATGCCCTTTACTATTAATCACGCACCATGCTAGGCTACCTACCATCTAGCGGCGTAAAGTTAAACTCTTTACTATGAAAGTCCCGTAGTTGATCAGTTCCCCGCAAGATACCACTAATGTCATAACTGTTATGCAAGATCGATAAAAACAAATACGGCATGTTAGCTGACAAAAAACACATATTGGATCTAAGCAAACAATTTATGTATCCATAATATGTTTGAGGTTAGTAAATTTAACCAGTTAACTTGTATAAATTGGTCCTCGGCGATCAAAATTCTACGTATCGTATCCAAAATTTATTACAGAAAAAGGATGATATTTTTTGTCCATTATAATTTTATATTATAGTATTGATTTATGATGACCCAGAATCTGGAAGAGACCCAGTGATCTCGATAGTAGGAAACGAAGGCCCGAAGAAAAAGTGCTCTGTATCTTAATTATCAAATAAAAATAATTAAACACATACTAGATAGTATAAAGACTTAAAGGCTTTAGTGTCAAAAATTGATAATATTTATAAATCTACTTCGATGAAAATTATTTTCATAGCTAACATATTTATTTTTATAATTATCAAGGATAGTTTTTTGGTCGTACGTCTTATTATTCATTCGCCAATGTGTTAAAAACGAGGAAGGTTGAATTAAAAGGAAGTGTGACCAAAATTGCATGAAGGGAAGGGGGAAATCCATTTAGAAAACCACCCTCAGTGGCATTTACCAGGATTCAAACCCCAATCTCCACACAAATGACAGTCCAATAAATTGCGAGAGTGATGCCTTAGACCTGTCGAACATTGATGAGTGTATTAAAGCTTATTGATAAATATCATTTCCCCATTAGACGGAAATCTTTCTCGAGATACAGTTATTTCAGTTGATCTAAAATATATTTTGTATTCTGTAAAATGGATTTTTAAAAACTGGCTTCATTGATTCATTTTTTAGCTATGGTTAGTTTTCTATAAGCTGGTGAAACTGTAAACGGTTTGGTCGTCACGAAGTTGTGAGAAAAATTACTTATAGTAGTAAGTTTGTAACTATAGTCCAGTTTTAATCGAAAGGCCCCTTTAGAAAATATAAACATATTATTTTACGTCCAACTTTGATAGAATTTTACTTTTTTATCATTATTATTTTCATGGGTTTGATAATACATATCGTAGTTATCTTTGGGCTATCTAACAATTTTTTTGTCACTATAGGGCAATTTATGTATTACATATGTATGTATGCATGTGTGTATGTATGCAGGGGTGGGTCCAATCCACTTTCATAGGGGGGTCATAGTTATAAATAACATAGTTACTTACAATGTTATATTCCTGTTTAAAGCCATTTAATAATTTCTCATTCATATTTGATCTTATGTATGTTTTAAGCTGTGGTCATCCTCTCCAATTTATTTTTAAATCAGATAGTCTTATAAACTATTTGGAGTGGCCCTCCTTCAACAATTTTTTGACTCCTTTGGTTTTGGTTCCCATCAGTATTGTTTTTTTTTATAAAACAAAAAATTTAAAATATGTGTATAGCAATATTTTCAATTTAATTATACTTTATTATAGTGCTAGCCAATAGTCACAGGACCTATAACAGGCCAGCACTGAAAAGTACATATTAAGTACCTGACATATAAGCATACATTTTTACATCCATTACTGTTTCCAGCCTATGGTCTAGGTCAATTTTTTATTTGAATCATATATTTTCCACTACCAGTTGGCTGGCCTGTCGTGGCTTCATATGACTTATGACCTGACTTAAGACTAGGACAGGCACAACATCCAGTCCCAAGCCGTTAATTTATCAATGTGAAAGAATAAACCCATATTCCTCCAATTATAATTTTTCTGTTATCCCGGGAATCAAACTCAAGACCTTTAGCTCAATAGGCAGACAAGCTACCGAATGAGCTAAGGTGTCAAATCAGACATATAAGCAAACATTAGTACATAATAAAATAAACAACAATAGCTAACTAACGATACATTTGAATTAATAGTTATTTATAAATAATAAAATGATAATTTTAAAGCATGTTAGTAAAAAATAACAGTGAAAAACAGTAAGTATAAGTGTAAAAATAATAGGTCCTCTAACTCAGTGTTATTGACTGTATGCAAAAATATATTTAGACTTCACCAGGATAATAACTAGTCCTTCGAATCTCTAAAGATCAAAGCCACAACCTTTCCTACCATACTCTAAATTTATTTGTAGTTTTATTTATATATCATATAGAATGTAAGGATTTTTTTTCTAGAAAGAGAATATTATCACCTCTAATATTACCACCATTGATGTAGCCACCGGCATGTGAGTTTTTTGTAACAGGCGTTGATAAAAATATAAAACAAACTCTAGGATTTGCACGAACTCTCTATTTCAATACTTATATATCACGTACACAATTTTTTTTTACATAGAAAAAACTCCAACATCGCTAGCCTTAAAAAATAAATATATCCCTTGCTGATTCGATGTATTGTACTTTGTGTTTGTCAGTACAGCTCAAGCTTGACACACAATAAAAAATATATATATGTGATATTCCCCATGAAGCCACCTTTTTTTTCGTACACGTAATTAATGGGCATTCTTCGTCGTTGTACAATTTAACGATACATGTTAAAAGAACTACCTGGTATGTGCTGCATGGACAGGTTTTTAAATAGGAAATGACCTGTCTGGTTTTGGTAGAGTTATTATTATTATTATTATTATGATCATTATTATTATTGATTGATTGATTGATATTTATTAGATAGGTAAATTCAAATAGTGCGTGTGAAAGTTATTAGCAAACCTAAATTAAGTAAGATTCAAATAAAAAAACTACAATCATTTAAAGTTCAAACTTCTGTTGAGTTAATGTATTTATTAAAATGGATTTGTAATTTTGAAAATATTATTATACGTCGCTTTCTTCTATAAATAGACTTTATTGCTAGTTATTTAGAGAAATATTCAATTAATTGTAATGGCTTTTGTTTAAATGTAAGATGTATTTATTTAGAGTATTCACTAAGAGTGTATATACATATTGCATTGGATGTTTATTTATTTAATATAAATACATAATTATATAATGCTAATTGGTTTATTATGATTATGGATACTTAAAATTGATTTTTGAAAACACTTATAGCAATAAAATCAATCTTAATTATGTAACTAATAAAATGGTAAATGTTTATTCATGTCAAAATAATTATTCTTATAATAGACATAATGATAATTTAGCTAGATAATCAACTATTTTTTTCAATTATTTTTCGTTTCATTCGTTTTTATCTTTATGGTGAAGAGAATTCAGAGCTCAAATCACGGATTGGTAAACTGGCCTTGTTTTGTTTTAAATAGTTTAATATTATCAATGCACTAAAAATACGATTACACACTGATCTAGATTCAACTTTTTTTTACCCCACTAGTGTAACTATGCAGATAGCCCATAGAGATAAGCAGCGAAGTATCCAATAAAAACAATAAAATAAGCTCACTTGCTTGTACCAGAAAAAAAACGCAAGTTTTCATAAGGCATCGAAGAAATATAACTATGTAATTACTTATTCACTATATGCCATTATTACTCAAAATTCCATTACTACATTTATAAGAGTACGCCACCTATACCTATCGTGAGCTAGTTCTATCCAGTCCAACTCGTTACACCCTACCACTTTTCAGGTCCATTTAATATTATCCTCCAATCTGCATCGAGGTCACCCCAATGGTCTCTTCCCAATGGATTTTCTAGTAAATACTTTAATTGCGGTTCCAGAATCTCCCATTCACGCTATATAAAACCATGGAAAAATAAATTCTCATAGTAATGTATATTGAGCTTCGGAATTATGAAAAACCAAATCCGGTGGTCACTATTGTTGGTGATGTAAAACAGGCATCCTAAACTTTTTAGATTGAAGGAACGTTGCACCAGGGGGAATATGTACCGGAACACTCACACAAATACTCGTACTAATGTTATAAAACATTCAATAACTACTATCAAATTGTACACGTATAAAACGAACAGAAAACCTCACGTGTTATGGCTGCGTTTTGTCACATACACTTTATTCCGATTTGAAAAAATATGGAAATTTGTATAATTATTATTGTTTCTCTTTATATAGTTAAGATTTAAAAAATAAAACTTTTAAATGGCCCCACGGAACTTGAGATAACTATTATAATGGAGTCCCGTTTGAAAAATGCTGATGCAAATAATACTAATAATATCTAATTTCTGAGCTACCCTTGACCGTGGTGTCCGGCAGTGTAGCCAACTTAGTGGCGGAGGTTAATTTTTCACAACCTTTACCTCTTAGCTACCTCCAGAGGGGGTTAAAGGAGAGTAGTTTTACCGGAGAGAGAACGGGTTGGACTAAAAGGTATAGAGGAGGAGTTGGAGGGTTGGAGAGTGTGTTTATTATTCATCGCGACCGGGGATTATATAATAGCTTCAAAACATGGGTTAGAGGAGGGAAGGGGGTCAACTTTAGTCATAAGTTGGTAAGCTCACGACCTTGTAAAGGTCCCAACGCGTTGATGCCTGGAATTTATCCTACTCAAGGAAGTAAGAAGAAATAACTTTGTGAACATAGATCTTTATTTAACACTGATGTACAGATCTTGGTGGCTAAACGAACTAAAGCGTCAATCTTGCAAAATATCAAACTTGTCTATGATGTGAAACTTCAGAGTTCGTATCCCGACAAGTGGAGTTTATGGATGGGTTTCCTAAATTATTTTAAACTCCATCTCCCTGAAAATGTAGGTGTCCAACATTTTTCAATAAATTCTACAATAGTGTAAATATGTAGATTTCCAGAATGGCCACCAAGACATGGAGAAAGCTCCTACACCCTCAACAAATGTTGTAAAAGATTTATTTTTGAAACACATGTTAAGGTTTAGTATGGAGAGCTAATACTAATTTATGAATGAATCAATATACTAGGAATCTATAAAATTAAAGAAATACATGCAATATCAATAAATATTCCATTTAATGAAGAATGACAATCAAAACATATATAAGAAAGTTTGTAACAAAAATATACTAAAACATTGCGTTTAAGATTATCAAAGATGTGCAACACCTTATAAAATGTTAAAATTTAAACCAGAAATAGAAATTTTAATACGAAGTGTTGACCCTTGTGGAAGACATTAAACTGTTTGAAATGTTCTTAGGTGGACAAAGATGCGCCTCTTTTCTCATTGATTCTTTATCATTGTATATTATTTTATGCGTGTTCTTATGTGGAGTGGTGATGATACAATGTACATTATTCTGTTCAGAAATCTTACGAGTTTATAGAAAGAGAGAGAAAGTCTGTGCGGTGCGCCGTACCATTTATTTTCTTTTAACTTTATTTCACTCTCTTCTCACTCTTCTTTCATTCTTCTCTTTTTATTACTCACTCCCCACTTTTATATCTTTCCTTTCTTTCTCTTCCTCCTCTTATCTTTCCACTTTCTATTCTCTACCATTCTCTATTCTCTTTTCCTCACATTTTTCTCTCTTTTCTCTTATATTTCTCATTTCTCTTCTCTTTTTCTAGCTCTACACAAATGCTGGTAAATGTTATCAAATTCTACCTTCCTTTTAGTTACCAAATTAGCGTAATTACTATCTAATCGTTTAATCAAACAAGTAACAAGACGTGTTAAGTAACCACAATAATTAAAACAATAATTAATAAGTAATATAAAAACTTGTTTAGTACATTTACATTTAGTCTATTATTCATTCTTAGAGCTATTTAATTTTTTTTATTTTCAAAATTATTATTTATCAGTTAACTAAACCAAAATTATCTTTTTAGTAAAAACCAAAAACTTTCTAATTTATAATGTAAAAATTATCCCCATACACCAAATTTGACAGAAATTGTTCGTAATTAAAAAAATTGTATAAAAAAATCACTAATTACTATGATCTACCTTTAATTTGATTAATATAAACTAAATCATAACTGACCTCATTGTAGAGCTAACAAAGCCCCTGGCTGTTTACCCAGAGGTCCAATGTTCGTTTTCCGACTGGTACCAGGGGATTTTAATTGAAACAGGATTAATTCCCATGGTCACCAGAGTTTAGTTAGTTATGCTTACGCTACGTCAAAATAGCTCCACAACCTCATTTTCACTATCATAATCACCTTCATCTCATAAGGACATTGAAAGAATGCACGATTAGTACATTCTGGCGTCCCCTGGGCAACGGTACATTAGTACTGGCTAATCTTTCCACAAATGGTTATAGTCTATAGACGCAATTAACATTATAATTTAAATAATGGTTTAGCCTTGGGATATGAGCATATAAAATACATTTATATGAAATTTGATTTAAATCAAAATAATCACTTTGATTCACAAATTGTTATGGGGATAAATAAAACTGTAAGATCAACTCTTTTGAATTTAAAGGCAATTAAATTAAAGATATATTATACTATCCATACACATTAGAGATTAAATCAATTAATGGCAAGGATTTATAGTAAATTATTTAAACTACTTATTCATCAGTGAAATAAAAATATTAATTGAGAAGTTCAAACCTCTCTTTAAAGAACAATGTACTACGTATGTTACTTAATGATAACGTTTCCCTATCGCTATTCTCCAAGTCTTGAATACAGGTTACCCCTCTTTTGGCGGAATGAATACTGCATGCTGTTTGAAGGGGAAGACGGTGAACTTATGGATTCTGTTGGTTTTCACTTGCGGCCTCTGAAACTTTGAGAGAGAGCTCTACAAACAACGAGACAAAAACATAATTTATTGAACAATACGTTGGCAACTTTCTGGAACATTATAAGAGTTTCTAGTTTAAATTTCACTTACGTTGTTTTATTTAAAGACGTTGTACTTATAAAGATAATATTTCTTATCTGTAAACTTGACGGCCATTCAAATTTATCTTAATGATGCATTTTAAAGACAGTTTTTTTTGTGCGAGTGTATTTAGAGACCCTTTTATGGTCTAGTGGTCAGAGCTCTTGGAAATGGATCTAAAGGTCTTAGGCTCGATTCCCAACGTTTTCATATTTTATGTGAAGCAAGAGGAATATAACAGGTTCGTATTAATCCTCGTTAAGACAAATGATAAGCTGCTCGAATGAAAAAGTACGGCTTTGCTCTATAAAACTGAGATTAACTACCTGTGTGTGCGTTGTGCTGGCTATAAACCTTTTTTTTAACATTGGTTTCATTTTTTATTAATTTTGTACTAATTTATAGGTAATAATATTAATTACTATTTAAAATATACTGTATATTTCATTACTTGACGTATGTAAGAGCAGTTTTAGTTGCTTTTGTAACTTCTAAATAAAAGAGTTTCTTCCTGTATGATTAAGACTGAACAATCACTAAGTATGTGCATATGGCTCACGTGTAAGGCTTAGTTTATTTTTAAGTTCGTTCCGTGTCAAAAAATTCCATGGCGTCAGCCCATAATCTTGCCATATTGACCGAGGATTCGCCGTCTGTTGGAGAAGAAAGTGCTAACTAAGGCAGATATATGATGTCGTGTGGTAAACATAACAAACCCTCCAGCCGTTAATCCAATTTTTCTAGACTGGAGCCACTATTTTTTTTATTGAAATAGCCCCTCATTTGTCCTCACGAGGCTGAGTTGACCCCGTTCCAAACCAACTGTTTTACAGAAAATCTGGAATCACCAAGGTTCAAACCCAAGACTTTCTGGATCTGTTGCCTTGAACTCTTGAACACTGACCACAAATATGGTCACCTTTTCTTACACATTGGTTTATATTTAAAACAGAACCATAACGAAAGATAATTTTTTTACTTCTATTTAAAACTACGCTTTTAAGCTTGGATGGATGCCAACTTTTTGGAGTGTTGGACAAAAATATTTTTGAGGATCGAATAGTAATAATGTCACTACGGTTTTAAAAATGTATCGTGTCAAAACATATTGCTACCCAGACTTTAAGCTTACTGTCACAGATCAGTATACTATGCTGCTTGTAGATCAATTGTCTATATAGTTCATGGCTAAGGTAAGAGATTTTGTTTTTACCAGCAGCAGTGACTGGGAATATTGAGCCCATATTACCTCCCAAATAGAGTTTGATTCATATGTTTGCCAAAAATATGGAGTAACATTCATAGATTGCAGATATGTATGTTTATCAATTATGCTTTGCAACACAAACTAGAAAGATCTGATTATTAACATTTTTAATTTTCTCTTTATATCTCGTAGAGAAAGTATTGTGATCGTTAAAAAAGTCGAACTAAAGGTTTCGATAAATGTAAACGTTTCATGACTTCCTAAAACCAAAATAGATGTTAACGCAATGTCGTATATAGTGTCTGTACCTCGGGTTAGAGCTGAAACTATTTGAGCGATTGGGCTAAAACTTATTATATAGGGCTTTCTTTAGGTTCAACCAAGGAGTTTTTAGAATATCTATCCAACCCTAAATTTAAAGGTAGTTTACTGGGGGCAAAATGAGACAATTTTTGTTGTCAAAGCTCGCTATAACGATTTTGATTAAATTTTATGTCTGGGAATCAAACTAGATGGCAACTCTCATTTTTTCAAGAAAATGACTTTGAAGATACATTAAAATAGGGGAAATTCTAAAATTTTAATCATTTCCAGAAAAGGTATTTTCACATGCCATAATCGATATGGGACCGATGGCCTTACTTCCTTTCCAAAGAAGGTTGTGCTACAAATTTGTATTGCTCAAGAAAAATCCATCGACATCGGCTGGGTTTGAACCCATGTACATCGGGCCTTGAAACGTACACCCCAAGACCGTCGATATCAACAAAAATAAATTGGAAAATATTTAATTATAAAGCTAATTACCATTAAACTAATCCTAATTAAATTTTTGCTGTTGATATGATACAATTTTTAATTAAAAAGTAATCTTGTATTATATTTCCTTGTTATTAGATCTTGAGATAATCTCTTAAGGCATTAGGCTCTATTTGCACAGTTACTTTTTTACAGGGATAAGAAGTATCCAATTCTGTTTTAGTGCACTGTATTTGACATCTTCATATTCTCTCTCCAAGCGAATATGTAACTTGTTTTTAAACTACCAATTTCATCTAGAACCACATAGATAAGGTCGGTAAAATACCGTGGTTTGAATATAACCTAAAAAAAACCCAATATAAGTCACCCCAATAACTCTTTATACGTAGTAAAATTTTTACTATATTACTGGCGTGAATGTATAAAAAATAAATTTAAAAATTATATTTCAACTCCCACCCATCCCCTTTAGATTTACGTATTATTACCCATTCATGGTATTGACATATTTATACAAATAAAATAGAAAGAAAGGTTCATCTAGAAAGGATTATGCACGCATTTTTGGTGGGAGAGGAAAAGAAGACCTATATTGTAGCATGTAATTTATATAATATGATATCTTCAATCAAAATTTCATAAAAAACAATCAAAGTTCCATAAAGACAATTAAAATCCATAAAGACAATTAAAACAAGATAACAATTACTAATCTATTCCAATAATAATGGACCGGTGGTGATTCCCTCAGAATTGATGTTGCCGGGAAACGCCCAAGCATCGAGGAACATTGCCCCAGCGAACCATTTCGGTATCGTGAGCATTTTCACGTCGTGATCTAAGGGCACACGCCAGGGAAAAGCGAGATTATTGTCTCTGTTCTCCACTCCTGCTGACAGCGCTAGAGAGGAGGTGGAGTTATTTAGAAACTCTTCGCCCCCATTGCCCCCTTTCCCCTAAGATCTCAATCTCCTATCCAGGTTCTGTTGTTATATAACAGATTCCCCGTGGATCACCTATTTGTATTCCATTGTATTCATATACCGGAGGAAATACTACTCCATACAACTTCAGCACCGAAGACTACTGATGGCCACGATGTATTAGGCGTCAGTTTCACCTTCAACGTCGCAGAGGAAGCCTCTTCTGAGAGCATCAAGTATTATATCAGAATGACGTTGCTATCTATGCCCCTCAGACATAGTTTTATGTTTTATAATGTTTTGCTTTATTTTCAATGCCGTTTAGACATAGAGTATTATATCAGAATATCTGACGTTGCTTTCTATGTCCATCAGACATAGTTTCATGTATTATAATGTCTTGCTTCACTTTCCATGTCCACCAGACCTAGTGTGTTGTGTTAGAGTGTCAGTCATCTTCTATGTCCATTAGACATGATTTCTTAGTCAAGATGTTTAACATTATTTTTTATGACCATCAGACATAGTTTCTTTAGTCAGATTTTCTGACGATTATTTCCCTCTGCCCATAAGGCATAGTTTAAATACGAGGGCTCTATGCTCCTCTCTCTCTCTCTCTCTCTCTATATATAATATATATATATATATAGGACCAGGTGATTGAGTATACTGAGTCCATGAAATGGATTTCCTTTTCTAAGTCCTTAAGACATCGTTATATTTTTATGACACCCTCAACGGTATGATCTCGTTTAGTATATCTTTATGGAAACAATCAGATCATCTAACATTTTCTTCTTGGACCTAGTTAGGTCAGTGACTGGTTGCAGTCACGATTGCAGACTTGTTTGAGTAGCTATTTGCCGTGCGCAACCTGTGGAGCACTATTAGGTTGAAGTAGCGGCCCGCGAGGATAATGATTTCTTTCGGCCCCTTTAGGCACCATATTTATCTTAGTATTCAAAGATAGTTACTATTAGCTATTGTATGCCCTAGTAGTGTGTAGATGTATAATTTTACTATTGATTGTTCTGGCAGTACCTACTTATTAGGAAACGACCGGCTATAGTAGAATACTGTGTAGATGCCTGATTGTTAGTCATATTTTATTTATAAAATGGAAACTCCTCTTATAGGATACTATTCTTTGGTTTTTCGTAAATCTCTATGAGGGTTATTACAAGCTAGATGGCTTAAATAATATTCTTCTTAGTAACTCTAAAAATATAGGATTTGATGCTATGTTTCTATTTTAATAGTTTCACTATTTTTAATGATTATACCTCTCGGGTATTAGTCTAGTATTAGCATGGCTAGATTGTCTTTTTTTTATATTGTCCAAAACTTAATTCCCATTTTTTACTGTTGTCGAGTCGTGGCAAATGATTCAAACTAATATCCCTATTTATACAGTTATTTAACCAAACAAAATATTCTAACAACTGTCGGTTCCTTGTGTACAAAGTAATAATACCTATTCGTTAGTCGTGTTGAGCTCGACCGCCGAGGACGGGGAGATCGAGTTCGAATCTCGGTCGGGTGAACTGGGGTGGTTTTTCCTAAATGGTTTTCCACTCTCCCTCCACGCAAATGCGGGTTCACTTCCTCTAAAATTCAACCCTCCTAATTCCTAATCCATTAGGGTAATTAGTACTTAGGCGTATAACCCGAACGGGTAGTAAGACGCGGTGCTAAATAATAATAATACCTATTAGTCCAACCTATTCTTTTCTACCTCGATTACGGAATACAATTATCATTAATTCATTGAACTTAAATCTTGTCACATATATATATATATATATATATATATATATAGCTCTATATCTTTATGTTTACGTTTTAATAAACTTATTTGTTAAAACTTAGATATTTATTTGATTCATTTTCCTGCCCTATCATTATTATTATTAGCACCGCGTCTTACTACCCGTTCGGGTTATACGCACTTACGCTACTGTGATGGTAGGGTGATTGTGAGATAAAATGGAGGACCTACAATTTACGTGGAATCCGAACCACGGTGGAGGCCTGGAATTCCTGCCCTATCCATCATGTATAACTTATCTAAATATGTACCAGCCATTGTTTATTTCTCTGCGTGATAGAAGCAACGACTCAATATAAAAATAATACCTCAATATAACTATAGCCTTAATATCCAAGACACTGGTGAAACATAAAACATGAGACTGACACTTTGGTCCTCGTTCCCATTGGTGCAGCTGACTGAAGAATTCACTTAAGAGTTGTTTTTTTTAAAAAAAGAAGATTACTATCAACAGCCTTGCACACGCATCAGTGGTCACTTGATCTAAGGCGTCAAACTCATACTGACTGGATAACTATTGATGTGGAGGTTGGGGTTTGAATCTTGGTTGGTTTCACTGATCAATATTCATAGATAGTTCTTCACTATATCTGCGTGTATATATACCTTGAAACTCTTTCATTGAAATCCATACCTCACTAGACTTGGATGTACGAATATCCAGAACGGGCTGTAAGTTCAAATAGAAAAAAGAGTCTTACAATGTTTTTGTTATTGTGATTAATGTTTCTGTATTCGCTTAATCCTTTATTTCCTTGTTAACAAATTAAATGTTAGAATCCCAATATAACGTTTTGAGTTGCTAATAGTTAATAATACTGTTTTCACTAATGTAAGGACTTCTACATTGACTACAATATCTGCTAATCTATTTATGAGGGTGTAGTTTAGATGTTATTAAGTTCCCACTTCTTGGATGGATTTAATTACATTTAGCTCACAAGTCTGTTCTGCTACTTATTGAGGGCATTGTTTAATGCGGTTATCTCCTTTAATTACCATCCTTCCTTCAAACCCTAGTGATATCCGGCTTGTACTAAGCGTCAAATAATGGTGGTATTAATTATTAACCCGGCCTAACCAACTAAGAATTAGAGTGTCTTTAGCAGCTGTGGTAAAAGTAATTATTCTAGATATGATAGTAAGGATGGTCAAATTGGAAACCTCTTAAAAGCAAATAATATTTTTTTTTAAAGGAGACTTTGTTTTTATTTAATAAACTTTTTAAAATATATTTTAATACTTTTTAACAAATTTGTATAGTCTTTCTTATAATAAAGCTCCCATTTCATAAGAAATTTTGACTTTTTTGTTTGTTTTTGTCACCGAAATAAAAATATGATTCTTTTGAATATAAGGGAAACCAACAATTTACGGCTTTATTTAATAATAATGACATATTAAATAAAATGCAACTAACTACTTAATTGTTTGTATATAAACTGTAAGATTCAAATAAATGCAAGTAAATTTATGTGTTATTTTCTATTATAGTAATGATTTCTTCTAAAGCATTTTCTTTCATGTTAACATTGCTATAGCCAATGTCATTTTTATCGTAAGTAAATTTGTAGCCCTGGGTTAAAATAATTAATTCCATTGTAGCTTCAATTAACAAACTTGTACAGCTTCACGCTGGATATACTATATTTCTTACAGCCTCACTCGGCGATATTCCCCCACACTGATCTGCCGAGTGGCCTCAAAATTGCCCGGAAATAAGCAAAGACACAAAACTCGCCCGGCGATGCTATCGAATCTAAGAAGAAAACTTCTTTTCACTATTTTTTACTTTTGTATTCGGGTTTGATAGCAACACCAGGCTGTGAAAATAAACATACTACAGTTTGGTGGAAAACCATGTAGGAAAAATATACTTAATAATGTAATGCCCTCAGCTTTGTTTGATAATTTTTCTCTCATAGTATCACATAGTAGGTATATTGCAACCAAGAAAATCACCAGGAAAAGGACTTGATTTGAAAAAACCATTACTTTTTTGCAGGATAGTGCTGATTTAGTCTTCTTAAGTACAAAAGTTCTAGTTTTCAATGAATATCGACCCCTATTGAAGGGCTTAGTTATTCTCTGCTTGGCTGAGAGGGTAAAACGATTCGGTAAAAGTCTCTTCAAGATTTATTTTGGGAGAACAAGCTATCGTGTGCATCAGAAAAGAAGCTGGACAGTTAGTGACGAAGAGGTGATCCTACTTTATGATTAGCAATTGGGTCAGATGAGCCGTATGGTACGGTTTTCACCATTTTCACGTGTAGCTGTATCATCATATTAGCATGACCGATTCACCCAGGTAATGAACTAATTGTCATTAGAATGAATAACATGTTACTACTGACAGGATGCTTCCAGTATTTTCCTAGGTCCTCATTTCTCAAAAAACACTTAAATTGTAAATTTTATTTTAATTTATAAGGATTTTCTATAACAATCACATTCTTAAGTTAGAGTTGTAGTGAATGCTAGTTGGGGCAGTATTTTCGCAGTGTTTGTATAAAAACTTTCTTTCGAAACAAATTAAATATGATCAAATTTTTATCTTCATTTAAAATTTTCTTTTTATCTAATCACCCTATGCTTATAATAGATATTAAAAAACATTTGGTTTCAAAACATAAAGAAAATTAATTATATTTCTAGTAGAGCAATATTTGATTTATTTGGTAAATTTTTCCTTTAAAAACCGCAAAAAACCACTGACCATTTTCGTGGTGGCTGTATGTATGATGTATGAATATAGTAGGCATAATCAACTCAAAGGTTAGGTAGCAACATTTCCACCGTCGGATGTAAAGCCTAGTCAGCACTGAAGATGTGTAGTAGTAAATGAGAAGTGAGGTAATTTCCTGTGGCTTTCTTCCATGATTCAGAAGGTCTTATTATTGCATATCAGTCACCAAGCCCACCAAAATGCATACAAAAACACCCAACAAGAGACACCTTAACTCGATTCATCACAGGGACTGGCTCTATATTGAATATTATATAGTATCGTTCTTACACCAACTGACCCAACAAGCGACACCTATACTCCATTCATCACAGGGACGGCTTTATATAGAGTGTTATTAATATTATCGTTAATACCTCTACCACCTTCATATTTGTCAGGGTTATAAGTGATAATAAAACAGATCAGTGAAAATTACAACTTACTCTAAAACTCTAGCTCACACCTGAAGATATAAAGCATTGTAAATATCATATCTCAACAGATATGGATTTGGAATAATTCCCCTACACTCAATCTTAATATAGTTCTGTAGAGACTTTCTCATCTCCAATAAATAATATCAAACACACTTCACATTGTGTTGTCATTGCAAAGCTTTTCGCTATGGCCTTCCTGACCAACAACGAATAAGGAGTGACCTGGTGGTCTAGGGGTAAGGTATCGGAACTCTGTTCTGGGGGTCCGGGGTCAATCCTCGGTCCCGTCACAGATTTATCTGATTGCCCAATCCTTCCTTCACCTCTGACAAGACGTGTATTAATCACAACTTGTGAATGTGTGGAGTGCCAGGCCTACTACCGTGGTTCGGATCCCACGTTAAACTGTAGGTCCTCAATTTCATCTCACAATCACCCTACCATTACACATTAGCGTAAGTGCGTATATAACCCGAAGGGTAGTAAGACGCGGTGCTAATAATAATCTTGTTGCTACGTTATGCAGTTGCTGTTTATTCCCTGTGCAGTTATGATTTGAGCATTCTCCCTACTGTGACGCTTCCGATGTACCTTGAATATAAATACCTATTCTGTAATCAGCCACTCCCTGTTCCGGTTTTAACTTCGACCTTAAAATAGTTTCTGGTTGACATCAACGCAACCCCCCGTTTCCCCCTCCTGAACCCAACTTTGGTATCCAACCTTATCATCGATCGTCCGTGCGAGGCAATCACAGTAGAGAGCTACAATACACGTGATCGTCCTGAACCCCAAAGTCACGAGTCATTTATAGAGTGTGTCTCTCTACCGCCCCGAAGCATTCGCCCCCCTCCCCCTTTCCCGCTGACACCACCAGCCCTATTGCAAGAGTGCGTATAGTCCTCTCTGTAATTAAAACCCATTTTAGTCGTTTAATAATGTAAGGGGCACTTGGACAGGTGGTGTTTTGGGGCCGACTGCGGCTGGCGGAACAGGACGTGGAAGGACAGGTTGGATTGTGGGTTAGGGGGTTCGATAGAACAAGTGGAGCACCTCTTCACCTGTTGTGACCATCGACTCGCTTTTTTCTTTCATGAGTCAAGACTTTCTTGAAATTCACGTGACCACTTCGGTGGCCACTTGTCTAACCCGCTAGTCTCACCTTGTCTAACCCGCTAGTCTCACCTTGTCAAACCCGCTAGTCTCACCTTGTCAAACCCGCTAGTCTCACCTTGTCAAACCCGCTAGTCTCACCTTGTCAAACCCGCTAGTCTCACCTTGTCAAACCCGCTAGTCTCACCTTGTCAAACCCGCTAGTCTCACCTTGTCAAACCCGCTAGTCTCACCTTGTCAAACCCGCTAGTCTCACCTTGTCAAACCCGCTAGTCTCACCTTGTCAAACCCGCTAGTCTCACCTTGTCAAACCCGCTAGTCTCACCTTGTCAAACCCGCTAGTCTCACCTTGTCAAACCCGCTAGTCTCACCTTGTCAAACCCGCTAGTCTCAACCTTGTCAAACCCGCTAGTCTCACCTTGTCAAACCCGCTAGTCTCACCTTGTCAAACCCGCTAGTCTCACCTTGTCAAACCCGCTAGTCTCACCTTGTCAAACCCGCTAGTCTCACCTTGTCAAACCCGCTAGTCTCACCTTGTCAAACCCGCTAGTCTCACCTTGTCAAACCCGCTAGTCTCACCTTGTCAAACCCGCTAGTCTCACCTTGTCAAACCCGCTAGTCTCACCTTGTCAAACCCGCTAGTCTCACCTTGTCAAACCCGCTAGTCTCACCTTGTCAAACCCGCTAGTCTCACCTTGTCAAACCCGCTAGTCTCACCTTGTCAAACCCGCTAGTCTCACCTTGTCAAACCCGCTAGTCTCACCTTGTCAAACCCGCTAGTCTCATTCACCTATCACCTTGTCAAACCCGCTAGTCTCACCTTGTCAAACCCCGCTAGTCTCACCTTGTCAAACCCGCTAGTCTCACCTTGTCAAACCCGCTAGTCTCACCTTGTCAAACCCGCTAGTCTCACCTTGTCAAACCCGCTAGTCTCACCTTGTCAAACCCGCTAGTCTCACCTTGTCAAACCCGCTAGTCTCACCTTGTCAAACCCGCTAGTCTCACCTTGTCAAACCCGCTAGTCTCACCTTGTCAAACCCGCTAGTCTCACCTTGTCAAACCCGCTAGTCTCACCTTGTCAAACCCGCTAGTCTCACCTTGTCAAACCCGCTAGTCTCACCTTGTCAAACCCGCTAGTCTCACCTTGTCAAACCCGCTAGTCTCACCTTGTCAAACCCGCTAGTCTCACCTTGTCAAACCCGCTAGTCTCACCTTGTCAAACCCGCTAGTCTCACCTTGTCAAACCCGCTAGTCTCACCTTGTCTAAACCCGCTAGTCTCACCTTGTCTAACCCGCTAGTCTCACCTTGTCTAACCCGCTAGTCTCACCTTGTCTAACCCGCTAGTCTCACCTTGTCAAACCCGCTAGTCTCGAAGAAAACTAGACTGCCGATGACGGGGAGATCGAGGTTTGAATCTTGGTTGGGTATTATGAAGGTGTTTTTTATTCCAAAATTGTTTTCCACTCTACATACGTACAAATGGATGGTACACTTGTTATGAATATAACCTGTCTAGTCCCTTAAACCATCGGCGTAATTTACATAAGCGTAATAGGTGGTGCTAAAAAAAAAATAATTAGTTTGACAAAATGTTCTAAAACGAGCAGCCACACTAAAATTTAATGGAATGTTTTTGTGTATTTTTTAAAGTTACGGTTACAGATTTATTTTAAACACAAGGTTTTTTTTTTTTAGTGTAATTTGTAGTTAGTTTTCCCTGGCTTAAAACGAATACAAATTATTTACTTTATTCTAGAGCTTCTTGTAGATATATCCGTTTTATTTTATATATAAATATATAGCCTGTATCATTTGTCGAATCACATTAAATTACCTGCTTCAATGGCCACATGGTATATGGCGTCCCTCTCATGCTAGGCTAGACTGCTGATGACAGAGATATCGGGGCTAGAGTCCCGGAAAGATGTACTGAGAATGGGTTTTCCCTCTACCTCCAGCAAATGCGGGTACACCTATATATATAACGTTCCTCATTCCTAAAACTATTAGCGTAATTAAAACATAAACGTATGGTCCAAACGGGTAATAAGACGTAGTGCTTAAAAAAACTCCTATTATTAAAATCATGTTGATTATGACTAGCTCATAGTAACTCTCATAGTAACAAAAATCAACAACTTTTTATTAAAGGTTAAACAAGGCTATCAATTCAAATGTCTATTATTATGACAATTTTATTTTCATATGTTATTATTTAAGTAAAATAATATTTTAGTTTTATGATGAAATTGTTAAAAGTTATTTTGAAAATTTAAGTTATAGTGTAAGTAAAAGTGCGTATTGACTATAGGAGTAAAAAGGGACTCTCATGTTTATTTGAAGCATTTTAAAGACCTTCTGTACAATTTCATTGATATTTTATTTCAATTTACCTAAAAAAAAAGAATGTTTAATAAAATAAAAGTAAGATACAGTAATATTCTAGGAAGTGAACATATAACGAGTCATTAGAGGAAAAGCATGAGGTCAGAAAACACCCCCTGACATAAATCTACCCTTCTCCGCTTCACTAACCGTTCACTCTTTCCCCTGCCGCATAGGCTGACGTTCACTCGAGCGTCTTTGTTTACCATGCCACCGAAATAAGAGTGATTTAAGACTGTTTGGGGTGTTTTTTATTTAACCTGAAATTTTACTCTGGAGAGAAATTGCGCGCGAGAGTTTGAGACAGACTTATCACTACTGCCTGTTCCCCTCCCACTAATGTTGGAGTGAAGGGGGTGGGGATGCGTGGTAGGGGAGGCTTTGTGTGCTGCAATGGTAACAAAAGAAGAGTCATGATGGTTTAAAATGGTCAAAACGATCTCAGAGCTATCTTTATAAAACTTTCTAAGCTACGTGGTTGTCCATATCTAGCTTTAAGTATCCCTCACTACAAGCACCACAACTAAACACATACACAACTACAGACACACACAACTAAACACATACACAACTACAGACACACCAAAACCTCACACCAAAAAACACACACACACACACACGGCCCCATACCCACACACATCAAATACAAACCACGTTTCGGTAGCTACGTGGTCTAACGCGCTACTCTCGCAGTAGGAATAGACTTCCGACGACGGGAATATCGAGGTTCAAATATTGGTTGGGTGTATTGAGGTTGTAATCCACGATGGTTTTAACTCTACCTTCACGCAAATGTGGGTACACTTCCTCTAAATTTAACCTTCCTAATCCCTAAAACCATTAGCGTTATTAGTACGTGAGCGTATAACCCGAAAGGGTAGTAAGACGGGGTGCTAAAAAAAAACCAGTAGGGCCTTTAAACACACAACATAGCCACACAAACACAACAACAGACACTATTATCACAAACAAACAAAACCACACACATGTACAACCACATTTACATACAAACTTTTTTTTATAAGAGGAAGAAAATTAAAATTTGGAATACAAAGAAACACGAAATTTATAATAGTGCTTGGGAGAATAGGAATTGCGGGATTCAAAAATTCAAAAACTAATATAAATAGGTACCTATCAGTATGAAAGCAAATTTAAATATGGCTTGCAGTTAAGGGGAACACTTCAAATATTCATTTATGTCTTAAAATTTTAAATCTTTCAAAGGTAATCTGGTAAATAAGGATGGGGAGGTTTATAAATATAAATATTACTTTTGGTGTGGTAGAAAATTTAAATTTTCCAGGCAGATAAAAGGAAACCTCCAGATAATAAAATAGATCTTAAGATTTTAAAATTTAGGGGAGTCGGATAAATGGTTATGGAGGGTTGGATTAGCTCTAAGTTTCCAAAATTAATTCAAGCAGCTACTTCTCTATGTTATTTTAATTTATATTCGCCCAGCAGGTATAACACATACAATTCTTAAAATCCTTAATTTTTAATTATTTTTAAATTGAACTCTGAAAGATATTGGAGGAAGATTTGGAAATATAAGAGAAAAATAGACCTTTTAAGGGGATTTAAATTAGAATAATCCATAAACGTAGAAGTAACACTCTAACTATAAAATTATGACACATCTCATTTTAACAGGAAAATGACTTTAAGGGCGCTTTGTATAAACGGATATCTCCAATTTTGATAGCTCCGCAACTCTTTTAAGAGTTAACAATGAAAAGTATAACAAGAATAGTATCTATGACAACAATATTGCTGTCAACATAAACATAAACAAGTCACTAAGAGGGTGAAACCGGTGTTGGAACATTTTTAAAGGTGTAACCATATCTTCCAAACCGCTTGAGCTGAAAAAATGAAACCAGGCAAAGAAGTTCATTTTGTGTTACGATCCAGATAATTACGGGGTTCTTTTTAAATTAAACATCTAAGGCTGGCTTCACGCCAACGAGTCCCAAGCCGAGTCGAGTTTGACTCACCAATTGAGACAAGTACATTTTGTATTTGATGGCATGATGGAGGACCCAATGCCTTTCACACCGGCGAGTCGAGCCACCCCGAGTATAACCGAGTCTAGACGAGTCAAGAGTCCATGATGCGGCAGATTACAGATTTCGTCAGTCCAGCCGAGTCAAGTTTATTATTTCCACATACTTTTCAAGGTTAACAGCATGGACACTGAATACCTCATTGTTCTCGTTCAGGAGAATCCTTCGATTTCTATCCCGTCCCATCCTGAAGATCGGGATAGAAATGTAATTTCCACTATTTGTAAAAAATGTGTAGAACTACCAAGGGTTTCACATTAGGTGGGTAAAGTCACACTAAACGACGTCTTTTTAAGCGTCTACGCCGGTGCCTCCATACAATTGTATTTATAGAAAACCTCTAGGACTGCATCCATCTTGCACGAGCTCTTTGATCAAACAAGTGGACTCGATGACTTGACTCACTAGTTTGAAAGGCCTTGACTCTAGAGTCAGATTGGACTCGGGACTTGGGACTCAGTGTGTAACCAGCCTAAGGGGATAAAGCAGGCAGTTTTTTTTTTCATATCATCAAAACTACTTGAGCTGGTAAAGATAAAATTGGCATGGAATAACTTTTTAGGTAATGGGCCAGAACTATTAGGATTTTTCAACATTTAACTCCTAAGAAGGTGGAGTGTTGGAACATTTTAAAATGAAAAATCGTATCTTTCAAACGACTTTAGCTGTAAATTTGAAACTCGCCAGAAAAATTCTTGTTAGGTAACGGTCCAGATTATGTTTGGGATTTTTTAAATTCAACACATAAGGGGATGAAGAGGGAAGGGGTGGTTTTTCATTTATATCAAAACCGATTGAGCTGGAAAAGATATAATTGACATGTATGCAGTTTTTAGGTAATGGGCCAGAACTATTTTGGGAGTTGTCAAAATTCAACCCACTTTAACTGAAAAGATGAAACTTGCCAGGGATACTTCTTTAAGTTATAGGGATTTTTCTTTGTACATCTCGAAATTCAACTCCATGGTGGTGAATCAAGGAGGGGGTAGTTCTACCAAATATTCCGAACCACTTGAACTGAAAAGATGAAAATTGGCAAAGAAGGGCCTTTTTACATAAAGAACCAGAAATTATTTGGATTTTTTGAAATTCAACCCCTTTGAGAGTAAAACAAGATGAGGGTAATTTTTGAATAATTTCAAAATGCCTAAATATAGAAATCTCATGTGAAGCATGTATGCATATGGTGGTTGTTTATTTATTAACTAATTTGTATTTCTTAATATTTTATTTTTTTAAATTAAGGAAATATATTATTGACATAGTGAACTATTTTTTTAAGTTTAAATATTTAACAAAATAATAAAACAAAGTTGCTTTATTTAATTGGTTTGGATGAATTTAGAATTATTGATAACAGAATTAATTGTTGCAAAATAATTTAATTACGTTAGTAGGGTAGTTCGTATTCCTACTGAGTGCACTAATGTTGCTCTCCAAGTTTCATTCTGTATATTGTTTATCCCACCCTTTTCCAAGCCATAACTTATTCATAAATATACATTGTTATAAAAGGAATTTTTTTACTGCATATAATAAGTATTATCATTCAGAGACTAAACCTAATTTTTATACAGAAATGTGGATTAGTAAATATCAAGCTATTTAATAACGGTATTAATTCAAGCAGATTTGTATTTTTATGTGTCTCTTGACTAATAAAATAGTTATGAAATTCAATATAATATAGTATAAACAAAAATGTCTTTATCTACCACAAAATGTGATGGAAAAATTTACCAATATCTAATTCATGATGAGAAAGCTCTAAACAATTGCGTGTAAAATATTGTAAGTTAAACTAGATGGAAACAAAATTTAGTAAATATACAGAAGGGGAAGTCTACTTCATAAGTATTATTGCTATTAAAGTTAGTCTATATAATGGAATAAAACTCATGTGTATATTCAAATAAACCCATTTTCTAGATAGCTTCAGGTTAAATGACTAAATACAGAATAATCAAAATTGTTAATTTAAAAAACTAACACTTTTAGAAACAAATAATATTTTATTAAATAACTTAATATTCAAATTATGGATGCATACATACATAGGTGCAAAACATAAAGCACGAATAACCTGTTTTGAATAAGATATATAATTTTTTCTATTTCTGTCAAAATCTCTAGAAAGATTTTCTCACTATCATCATATTCCCCTTATGATCCTACTTTGTGTGAATGAGAATGTAGTATACTCGATATGAGATATTTCCACGAGTTACTTTCTCTTGTTTGGTTAAAATTGAGTTTCTGGAAAATACAATTCCTTTCTTAAAACATCGTCTCTAAACTTCTCTCTTATAACCCCTATTTCTGAATTTCCCTTCCCTCTTTTAGTGAATGTGCGCTTCGTGGGCCAAGTGAGTTTTTGCAACGCATTCTTCCGTGTAAACTCTACCCTATCTTAATACGTGAATAGAAGGGTGCATTTTAAAGTCAGCTCAAGAGACAACGAACGGTATTCTCTATGAATATCTAACATATTAAAAAACAAGAACAACATTCATATAGACTCTTTAGTTACGACTAATAAATTGGTGATATATGAAAATGTTATTCCATAAAAAATTACTAAATTATTTTTGAAAAAAATTAAAAGTTATCAATGTTGACATTAATACAGTATTTTAGATTAAGTTTTCAATATACCATTCTATCATACGATTAATCCCAAAAATTTTATTATTAGTTTTTATAGAGACTGATATTTCATTTCATTTTAAAATAATCTTCACGTGTGAAATAGGATTACAAAATTTGATATTGAATTCTCGTGAATTAGAAATATTTAAAAAATATTTATAGATAAGTCAAATATTTTATTCTCATGGAAACCTATTTGGTTACATGGATGTTAAACTTTAATCAACCTAGCAAAGAAAACAAGTGCATTTAAAATATGAGTTATTTTTCGTGATTTTTTTGCAGTCAATCAAAATTCTCATTTGTTTACTAGTTTTCAGATCAACGAGATTGTACAATTATTCCTATACATTATTTCTGAGCTTTTCCACCTTGATTTACCTTGATAACCTTGTGGTGATTATATTTTAAATCACTAATTGGTGCAAAAAGACATTTTACAATACCTTATAAGTAGTATTTACTTAATTGTTATAAATAAGTTCTTTTTGAGGAAATAAACCCATATGTTCTATTCAAATTTAATAATTATTTTGATATTATTGGGTCTTAAATTCAGTGTATAGTCAAATTGATTTATTTTGAGATAATTTACAACTTTAATATTAATGCCAATATTTACTTTTCATAATATTACATAATGGCTGGTTACTTGATTAAATATTATTTAAAATACCTGTCCTTAATTAATAAATAGTTTTTATAATTGAAGATAATGATTTAAATTCACGGTAGAATAAATCTCAAATTTCAATAATATTTTGTAAATCACATGACATATTTTTCTAAGTAGGCTACTGATTTATGTTTGAGCTACTATATTACATTTTAACAATACAAACCTTAATTTGATCTCAAATATAGTGTTTTCATCCTTGTGCATTATACCAACCTTCGCTCGATTACCACGAGAAATTGTAGACTTCCTTTGTTGGCAACATTTGCTTCCCACCACTGTAAACCAGTTACCCGACTTCAGCGCCAAGCAGAATGAACCAAGCGGAATAATTTAAAAATGTGTGTGGTTTAACAGAAGTAACGTATACACACACGCACGCACACACATTCAGGCAAGCGTAAGACTCCTGTTTGGGTAACATTTAATTAATTAAACGTAATCTAAATTTAATTCAATTTCATCAGCGCGTCATTCCAGAAGCAACGTTATGGACTACCCTCAAACCCAAAAGGGCTAGAGACCATTTTAAGAGGTCGTGCTATATAAAGATGACTGATTGGATAGTGTTAGTCCTTAAAGATTGCTGTAGAAAATATAGTCATAAGAGACTTTTATTCCATAAAATATTTAGGTTAATTACTAAGTGCTACAAAAAAAAAAAAAGAACAAGGTTAGTCCATCCATCAATTCTAAGCCACGCCCCTTCATCCATGATCCTTATACCTTGATGGTACAGTAATAAGGACCACCTTATTTCCATGCTAAGATAACTATGTTCAGTGTCAACCGGTCCTTAATTTCGCAAATTAACTTTGACATTTAATACAAGAAGCCAAGATGTTGCAAATGCGAGGAATATGACGTAAATAAATATGTTAAAGATCTTACCAAATAGTCGAGTGGAAAAATTATTTAAATTTAATATTTCACGGGTACTTGACATTTTTATGCCGAAGGGCTTGGTATTGACAAAATATATGCTGGAGCATTCATAAAAATGTTTAAACTAATCTGATGAACATTCAATAACGACAGTTAGATTTAACAGGTGCTATAGTATAAAACAAAAAGAAAACATAATATGTCCTTTATTTTCAATTGAAAAATTGATTAAAAAAGTTGATGATGCTAGGTTATTTAGTGAAAAACAAATAAAGAATAATATAAAACTCCCTCATGGAACCTTAAATAGTTGTGGAGGAGCCCAAAGGCTTCGCGGAGCAGAGTTTAAAAAACCTGACTTATTTTGTGTTTAATTTTTGGAACTTATTCCTTTTAAGTATCTTGTTTAGTACGTATAGTACTAATACTAGCTCCAAAAAATCATAAGTTTTAGGCTATATCAAGGTGTTAGAATGGTACTAGAACTTATGAGATCCACATCTTACTTTTCATAATAATTACCCGCATATTTATACTACAAGAGTGGGGGGAAGTAATATTTAATTTTTAGGGGAAAACAATCGCACTTACGTCTAGGAATAGTGGGAGAAAATTTAGGAAAATACACTTCAATACACCCAGCCCGATTTCGAAACTTGTTCACACCTTGATCACAAAACCACATAAGAGGATCTAGACATTCAGTCAAGTTTGCATACCCATGAATTCGGGTATTCAAATTTCAAAAATATATTTTATAATGGACATGTTTGCATATTAATACCCATACAGGCTTTTTGCCAATTCAGTATTAAAACCACTAGGATGGCGGTATTAAAAATATAACTAGGAAACAATGTGTCTGAATTTGAAAGGAGGGAGGATGGTAAACCATTAATTTTTTTAATGTACTTCAGTACACCCTAACAGAATTTGAACCACGACCTCTTCATATCTGGTAAAAACAGACCAAACAAGATTGACACCTTTTTCCTCATCCTTACGGGTGTTGGTAATTTACACTGTGTCCGCCAACTATTATCCCCATTAAAAACCTTAAAAATTCTCTTGTTTATATGTGATACTAAAACAGTTCGTGGCAAATAATAACACAGGTATACGCTTGTGTCTGAATAATCAAAGACAGTGGTTCCCAAACTTTTTTTATGTCATACAACCCAAAAAATATCAACAATTTGTATTACCATCAAGACAAAGCTGAATATTTATACTATTTAGGTAGATTTTTAATGGTGCCCTAAGTACTCCACGGCTGTTTGACCGTGAATTTGTGTTGCTACCTCACCAGCCCCTGTTTAAATCTATTTTACTTCTGGTTAAACTGGGTCGTAATATATTTATAAGATTTGAGAGGGCCTTATCTTTGTACGATTTGTCTAGTTTGGCTTTTCATGGCCTACCACCGGGAATAATTGTACGTACCACAGTCTGAGAGCCACAGATCTAAGACGTCAATCTTTGGTTAGACTGGGCTAATTATGACGTGGATATAGGGGCTATGATTCCAATCAGATCTTCAGAAGGTGGTTCTTATTTAAATGGTTTCTCACTCTCCTTCAAAGCAAATGCTGTTAGACTACCTCTAAAATGCTTGCTTTCTCATCCTTACCCTATTAGATTAATCATATATGCGTTTAACCTGAAAAAGGGGTAAGAAGGGTTGATAAATTGAATACATAATATTATTATCATTAGCACCGCGTCTTACTACCCGTTCGGGTTATACGCACTTACGCTAATGTGTAATGTTAGGGTGATTATGAGATGAAATGGAGGACCTACAGTTTAACGTGGGATCCGAACCACGGTGGAGGCCTGGCATTCCTCACATTCACAAGTTGTGATTAATACACATCTTGTCAGAGGTGAAGGAAGGGTTTGGCAATCAGATAAATCCGTGCCGGGACCGAGGTTTGAACCCCGTACCCTCAGCACAGAAGTCTGACACCTTACCCTAGACCACCAGGTCACCTGAATACATAATAACAAAGATGAATACATTCTTTCATTACTTCTCAGGCCACCCACTAAGGGCACAGTATCAACAATGGAGGTGAAAGTAACGTGTGTGATGTGACGTAGGCTTATAATGGTGTGAATAGTAATTAATGGTTATCCTGTTTATAGGTAAAATACATCTCAGCGATAAATATTTTTCCCCCTAAGAAATCAATATATTTGAGTGAGAGTCGTATTACAATGTTTATGTATTTCAACACTAAGACTTCTAGTTGCAAGGTTTTGTCTTTATATAGATATATATGTTTCTTATCAAATATATATACATATATATTTGATAAGAAACATATTTCACCAACTAAATAAAAAGACAAAGGTTGTTTGCTACGATACCAATTTTATCTACAAAGAGTGAGAAATTAGCCCATCCGCGTCAATTAGTCCTGTACGAGGGACTATATTGGTTATTTGACTGCCAAATAACCAGAACGCCAAAGGGATGTTTAGCAGGCACGCCCGTATCTTCAGCCGTTTCACAGCCCTAGCAAAGTGTGGGAGAGTGTTAGGGGGATAAACGGGTGTAGGGGTGGATTCTCGCTTACTATCGTCCATCTAATTAGATACAGCCCCTGGGTAAAAGGCTTCATCCTCAACCCCTCTGTCCACATATAGTTCTATCTATGAGCAGCTCTAGACTTAATTTGAAGTTATATACGTGTTCCATATATAATATTGAAGTAGAAAAGCTAGAAAAATAATTACAAAAGTTTTAGTGTTAAATTAAATATCATGAAGCATGAATAAAATTAATTTGTCTTGAATAAAATGTACAGATAAAATGATGACCTAGGACGTATGTATATATTTTATAAAGGTACGATTTTTCTAATAATATGGATTTGATTATGTTATACTAGCAGCAGTACCCATGGTTATCCAGGATGACCATGAAATGGATTGCTTTTATTTTCATTAAACCGACAGATAACAAATCTCTTAATTTTTTATATTCTGACCCAGTTTTTAAATAATTTAAAAAAAGCAAATCGAAATTCTTAAATTCCTGCTTTGGGTACATATGTCTGCGCTCAAAGGATACACATTACTAAATTTTAGACTTCAGCGTTTGATAGATATTAACATCGACCAAGAAAGTCCTAGCAATGAGCTTTGATATATGAGTTCAACAAACTGCAGATGTTTATTCATAAATTGAGTTTCTTATTAACATTTTTACCTTCTAGCTATCTTACAGGTAGAATAAGTATTGTGATCGTTAAAAAAATCAAAATAGAAATCGAAATGTTGATGAACCTTGAAGTTTCATGACCGCCCCCCCCCTCCCCCCCCGAATCATGAAAGTTGTTTTTGAATTTCCGTCGGTCTGTACCTACAACTAGAGCCTCAAATATTTTACCGATTGGGCTAAAACTTGGTATCTAGGGTTTTCATAGATTTCCTGAGAAGGTTTTTTGAAATTTGATATCCAACCCTAAAATTAAGGGTATTTTACTGAAGGTCAAAAAGAGAAAGAGTCAATTTCCTCAAAATCGGCACTGACGATTTTGATTATTTTTGAATTAAAACATTTATAAATACTCCAAAAAAAATGGTAACTCTCAATATTTTGGCAAAATGAATTTAGGGGCTCAAGTCTGGTAAGTAGATTCTCAATTTTAATCATATCCCCGAAACTATTTGAGCTATGAAATTACTTATGATTACAAATATGTAGATCTATTTATAATACAAATATTTTATTTGAAGTATATTTTTATAAAACCAATAACTTTCAAGCTATACGTAAATATACATACTCTTTAACTTATTGAACATTAAAGTTAAGGTATTGTGACCGTAAAAAAATTCTAACCAGAGAACTTGATGGATGTCAACGTCTAATGACCCCCTGAACCCCAGGGTTTTGCAGTATCGTCTGTGTGTCTTTTTAAAGTTAGAATTAAGAGTAGTTTAATAAAGAGCGAAAAGAGAAAAAATTGATTTTCTCAAAATCTGCTTAAACGATTTTGATCATAACTCGTATCTAGGCGTTGATTACGATATAGTTAATAATTTATTTAATAATCTGGCTACTTTCATTTTCCTATGAAAATGACTTTTAGCGTACCTTACAGAAGCGGAAGTTTACGTATCTCCGCAAATATTTGAGATATTAATTAACTTATCATTGAAAAATTGTAGTACTATTAATCATAAAAACTTTTGTATGAAATATATTTTTATAAAACCAACAGTTTCTGAGATATTGGCCAATATATTAATACAATTTTGTGATCTTTAGTTGTAAAGATATACTAAATACGTCTTAACGCAATAACTCTCCAGTGACATAGAGTAATTAAATATAAGTAAGTCTCTCATAAAGCTTATGTTATTTTCCCTTAAGCCTCTTAGGAGAAATGTTTATACAACAAGGATCTATTGGTATTTTAGACTCAATAGTCAATATTTACATTTTTTATTTGTCAAAATTTATAAATTAGGAATTTTATAGCAATTAGATGACCTAAAGATGTGCAACACCTAATAAAATGTCGAAAATTTTAACCAGAAGTCAAAGTTTAAATACAAAGTGTTGACGCTTGTGGAGAACCCAATTTTGATCTTTTTTATTGGTCCAAACAAACAAATGAGGACATTAATTATTTAAAAATAAAATGATAACATTTAAAACCGGGACTCAAAAAATGTCTTACATAAGTATAGTGCAATTTATGCTTGGGTTTTCTAATGTATATTATTTCGTTTCACATATATTACGAGTTTTGAGTAAATATCTCCATTTTTAAACAATAGTAAGAAAGTCCGTGCGGAGTTCCGTACCATTTATTTAATTAAGACCATGATACATTTTGTATGATTTTCAAGTTCATGTGATACATACGTACCCTTTGGAAAGTAAAAACCAATATCCAGATTATGTTTTTGACATAGCAAAAAAATACAAAATTATATTTATTTTTTATAAATGTAATTAAAAAAATTCCTGTTGATTAATTTTCTTAAAGTATAAACCCTCTTGATAACATTATCATGAGTCTTAATAAAATTTGTTTTAGCAAAATAATAGTAGTTTGATAAGTAGGCTACGTGCTATGAGAAATATTTTTAAGCATATGGCTAGTATTACAAAAAATTGCTTTGTGTTTTCTTTACAATCATCGCGTATTACTTGTTTTTTATATTTATTAAGAAGGTAACACAACTCCTTGTTAACATGAATTTAAAGAATAATACAATAACTAGTAATTAATTTTAATTTATTTATTGATTTTGAAAGTGATTAGATTACATATAATGTTTAAAATTTTTTTAATCGTTTAGCAAGATATTTTAGGCTGAATAACCAGACTTTTAATATGGAAACCATGCGTTTAGCCCGAACGTGTAGTGAGACATGGAGATTAAAGGAAATATGACCATTCCTCAGTGTTTTTAATGTTTATTTTAAGTTTGGGTTAAATAAGATAATATTATGTATATTTTTCATATCATCGACAAATTTATCCAAAAGTCTTTTTCAAATATAAATTTGTAAAATTTTAAAATTCTTACGATTCTCTTTATTGTTTAGCAAATTTTCTAAATGAAGGTTGATGCTTTATTTATTCATAATTTTTACTATACTCAATTATAATATAATAAATATTGTACGCTTACTGCATTCAGTCTTGGAATTAAATTGATTGTAATTGGTTTAAACCTTCTGCAGCTTCATTCAGAATAATAATAATGATATGTATCACATCCTAAAAAATATATTTATCTTACTGATTTATTGAGGTTGTTGATAATGTATTCATACTTAAACTTTGTAGAATTCAGTATTGTTAAAATGATAACATTTCTTTTTCAACATTTCTTGAATATTTGTCAATGGTGTCCTGGAATTTAATGATAACTTTTTCTCTTTATTTAAAAAGTTTGTAATTTATGCTGCTATGTTCATAATATATACTAAACAACTGTTTATATTACCATGTGAAGAAAAATAATCTCTATGTTTGTAATAAAGAAATACCTTATTTATTTTAGCAAAAAAAATTATTTGATATAACAACTTTAAAAACACTGACATTTCTTCACGTTCCCTGCACCCACACCTTAGCTAAATTTAGTTGTAAATAGTAAGTACAAATTGTTCTAAATTATTAATGTTGTTAGATACGTCACCAGAACTCACAGTATTTTAAAATATAAATAATGCCTTTAAGATAAAAAAACCTCTACACTAATTTATGTTTTACCTTTAACACATTTATGTATTATTCGAAGGAAAAGGAGAATATCAAACTTTATAGATACACTCGTTTATTTTAAACAAGTATTTTCTTCTGATGCAGCTTCAAAATAATTTTTCGGATAAGGATCTGTTTGTTTCCCCTCATTCTAAGGATAAATCGGTCCACTCTATATCTGCTACTGGGATGTTGCTAACCATCAAGATGGAAGTAGGTCACACACTAAAAGGATAAATACAAAGATAGATCATTTGTCGTGGATATCGGGTATCAGGGGAAATCCCGGGACGCTCTTACAAAATGGTATCGGGAAGTGGAGATGGGTTCAAGTACCTCTTCAGCTAATGTTGGTAGATATTCTTAACGTTCCATCGACCTTATCGACCGAGGGTAGCTCTTTCAAGACAATGCTTTGACGAACGATCAGGCGAGGTTTCCCATTGTTTTTTCTTATATATATATTATTTATTTAAAGAGTACCTTCCAAACCAGCCGAATACATTATAACATGACTTGTAAACTAACTTAAGTCAAGAATGAACTCAACAACCTGTTTCCGGCTTTTAATAAATCACTATAAAAGGGGAAATTCACTTAATTTTGACCATGACAGGAATCAAACCCGGAACCATTGGATCATTAGACAGACACACTAACAACATATCTGAGGTTTCATGCTTCCTTGTATTAGATTAAACAAAAATTATAATCTATCCTAAACAAACTGCCATGATATAAAATCAGACAATTGCATTATTTAAGATTTAATCTTTTTTTGTAGTCACACAACATAAATACTATACAGGACATAATTATTTTACATGATTATGCGGGATACCCGTAGAAGAATGGTATAGGTGATTAAGATATAATTTATAAATAAATTTACCATAAATTTATTCAGGGGAAGAGTAAATAACAATATAGAAAAACCAACTAAGTGCATCCTTCTTAAATTCTAACCTTAAGCTCTTAATCAAATGGTCGGGTTTGCCAGTGACCATCTTGACACCTTGGTTCATATCGGGTATAACATTCCGTCAAAATGTACTAAACTGTTATTTTGTTACTAAATAATTTATCATTCTTCCTACACGTAGATTTTAGCACGTTTCCCTTTAATCTTACTTTCCTCATCCTTGTCCTATTCTTGAAAATATGCGTATAGCCCAGACGAGGTACGAGATCTTCTAGACATCTTCGTAAAGATTAGATCTTGTTCTTCGTAGATGCTGAAATACTCACCATCATTTAATAAACATAATAGGGGCGTACAGCATCTTTATAAGACAAACCGTTTACAACTCCAGACCACCTTACTCCGTTCATACTGTGGTAAACATCCGTTCTAAGGAATTCTATAGCGGGCGCCGTTAACCACGAAGACGATTGTCACAAAGGCCGTGTTGAATGGTGAAGAAAGAAGAAGAGCAAGGTGGATGGAAGAAGAACCTTTGTAATTAATGGGGCGTTCCCTTAGAAACGTTAGCCATCCTTCATTAGATAGATACCCTCTAACAAGGTGGATATGACTCGATTCTTTTGGCTGACGAAATACAGGGACGCTTTTATACTAGGTGATATTATGTAATACTCTATAGTAAACTGTAATACCTTTGATGTTTCATTAAGAAAATATTGGATAAATATACCATATGATCAATATAATGAGAGACAAAACTTTATAAAAGGAACTTAATATGTAAATCAATTAAATAAACGTGGATTTAATACAGTTTTAGTTTAAAAATAAATATATAACTTAACACCAAATTTCATATTTTTGCCATATTTCACTACTATTTCATGTTATAAAAATAAATATTAATTCGGTACGCTAATAGGGTTGGGATTAGTAAAGTATAATTGAAAGGATATGTTACAGACATTGCGTGGAGTGTGAGTGAGAACCAATTTATTAAAAACTATTCTCATCACACCCAGTCTGGAATTAAATTCTGGGTTCCCTGTCACTACTTTCACACCAGCATAGTTATTGTGGAAGTGTAGGGAACAAGACTTAAGGACGGTATTTTTGTAGCGTTTATAGCAAAACTTTTTTTTGCCAAAAATAAAACAAATATTGCTTCAGTTTAATCTTAGACTTTAATTTTATTTACATGGTGACATCAAAAGTTGTTGAATATCTGTCAAGAGTGTTCTGGAATTTATTGACAGCTTTTCCTCTTCATTTAAAAAGTTTGTCATCTAATGCCGATATTCCCATGACAGATATTCAACAACTGCTGATATAACCATGTGAAAAAATTAAAATAATATTATTCTACTGAAGCCAAACAAATTGTTTGCTATAGGAAATGCATAATTACAGCCAAATTCATGTTCCCTACATTCCATTTTAAGGTTTTATTTAATGGTAGGTGATTAATTAATTTATTAATTTAAGAACTGCATCTTACTACCCGTTCGGGTTAAACGCTTAAGTAGTAATTACACTTATGGATTAGGAATTGGGAAGGTTGAATTAGAGGAAGTGAACCCGCATTTACGTGGAGGGAGAGTGGAAAGCCATTTAGGAAAAACCACCCCCAGTTCACCCGACTAAGATTCGAAAATCGTGATTTCGATAAAAGTCAACGTTTCCTGACCACCTGAAACCCAAAACATTGTTTTCGCGATGTCGTCTGTCTCTCATTATCGTGGTCTGGAGACGAAACTATTTTACAAATTTGGCTTCACCCCTTGGTATCTGAGGTTTTCATAATGTCCCCCAGAGATTTTTTATAGAATCAGATATTCAACCCTAAAATTAAGGGTAATTTACTTAAGGGCAAAAAGAGAAAAATTCAATTTTTTTCGAAATTAGATTTAACGATTTTGATTACATTTTATACCCTAAACACCTTTGATAACTATGAACAAGTTGGCAATAATTATCATTTTCTTAAGAGAATGACTTACTTTACATGTGGGACATATTTTACCTATTTCTCACCATTTCTCTGCAACTATTTGAGATAAGAAATAACATCTCATTGTAAAGTTGTGGTACAGATAAAGATAGAAAAAACTTTTATTCAGAATATTTTTTACTAAACCAATAGTTTCTGAGCTATAAGCATATAAAGAACACATAATCCATCTGTAATAACACAACGCAGACTCCTTTATAGTAACTACTTTGCTTCTCCTCCTTTCGAAACTCCCCTTTCTGCCACCATCGCCCTCATTCTACCTCCCAAACAACTACGCAGTTATTACTAAGCTACATTCGGAGTAACGAGAAAATGTCCGCTCCTTCCCAACGAACCAAGCTTTAGAAAAAAAAAAAAGAACACTTTACGCTCAAGTCATGCCGTAGAATATTTCGCAGCTCATAATTGTGAAATACGAGAAGAATGAGACGCATAGAAAGCGTGAGACAAAGAGAGGAGGTGCGGGGGGTAGCAACAGACACAAACATAGATGGAAATAAGTAAGCTAAAGAAAGGCAGATTGCGCTATCTCACACAAAAGCGTTTACGGTTACACTTACGCGCCTCTGAGAGACAAGGAACGTTTCATTCCAACGGTCCTAACCGCTTCACCACCCCCAAACCCATTCTTACCCCTTAGCACCGTATTTCCCCAGCAAACTCCCTCAATATCCATCTCGCTCAGTTTTAGTGGACGCTTTTCTCTCCTATTGCCATTACAGGAAATCATCCTCCCCTCTCTTTCCAAGTCACCCTTTACCTACCTTCTCTCTTCTATAACCACACTTCCTTTATGTTATTCGTTCTCTTTTCAGGCAATTATTGTCTTTATTATCACACAAACCGTCTTCTAATAGTAGAGTATTGTAAGAAAAACCATAGGAGATAATAGCAGGAGACTGAGAAGTTTAGAGGAGGGGATAAACGTTGAGCAAAAGAGAGGGTGACTGGGGAATGCTTTAATAAAGTCACAATAATACATCTGTTTTTATGTATAATTGCTTTGCTGTACTTTTCGTCAAGATTTAACATATTGTTCCTGATTTATCCTTCAATAATTTCTTCATATATTATCTTAGAACAACATATAGTCAACTCTGGTTTTAGTGAACTCGGTTGTAGTGAACATTCGGCTACAGTGAACCTAATTCATTGGTCCCAACCCACATACATTACAATGTGTGTTAAAAAATTCGTTAAAACAACTTTTTGGTTGTTTAAACTTGAAGACACTGATTCTACCTCAGTTCTTGTTTAGGTATCACATAGCTTGGTTGAAAATACGGAATGTGGAAAAGGAATACAAGATGAAGGGGTTGGGGGCAGAGCCTAAAGAGTCAATGTATTCATTGACCTGGCTTGAATTTTAATACCTTTGTCTGCGGCAAGTAAAGGAAGACAGTCTTCCAAGTTGTAACTACACGACAGGAGTTACAGGACAGTGAATGAGAGTCTGTGGCCATTTAATAATTGTTTTCACAAATCCCTTTCTTCGAGAGGGTTTACAAGGCTCAAAAATTATAATTTTCTACTAAGTTTAGTTTATTGAATTCATGGATAGTGTGGAATCAAGTGTGGAAATAGCACAAACTCTAGAGAAGAATCTGGAAAAAAATATTAACTAAAACAGTATACAGTAAACAGCAGCATATAACAGATTAAAAAAAATCAGTTAATAGATTTCAATAAAGAGCGATTGTATTTAAACTTTTATTTGGTTTGTCACTAACCCACTACTTTCAGATTTAAAAAACAAATAGGTTTTAGTGAACTTCGGACATGGTAAAAAAAAAATCTGAATCCAAATAGGTTAGTTGTAATCGGCATTGACATTATTCAAAACTTTTTTTAATAAAATTTCTTTTGGCTTTATTTCCACTATAAAAAATGTTTGTTAATTTAGTTTTAAGGTAAATATAATATTTACTAAATCATCATTGCCCTCAAATGACTTCAATGCATCTTATTTTTGTTTAGGCCGTGAATTTAGACATTGATCTTGAACGAGATTAACTCAGGGAGTGTTTGTGCATTGTAATTTTCCATTACGCCTGAAAACAGAAGTTTTTACTCTACCTTTAAAATATAGCTTTTATATGTGTATGTGTGTGTTCTACTAACCATCTTAACTATTTGAATTCTTAGACTTGGATAAGGGGATTAGGGAGGTAGAACATAGAAGAAACGTAACAAAAGTTTCATTAAAGGATAGTGAAAAACTATCTAGGAATAACCCCCCACAGTGTATCAAACCTGAATTCAAGCCCTGAATTCACCGACAATAGAAAACAATGATAGATTAGGTAGCCACCTTAGTCCTCGTGCCAAAATAAGTGGATTTATCATAATGAGCTTTGTCCCACAGTTGCAGTCGCATTTTTAAGTTGAAGCTAACTTTCTTACCAACGAATCATTCTAGTTACCATAAACACCATTTCAAATATTATGTATGAAATGAGGTAAATATCATATATGTCTAAGAGACCACATAAAAGACTGCCTCTAGTAAGAAACCATAATTTAAACTTTTGGAGTCATTGTATAAAGATTGTCTCTCACCTGCAAGCATTTCTTCAATGAACATCAAAATAAATAATTTATATTTATTTTCTAAGAAATAAAAATAGAATAGATTGAAAGAATCACTCTTTAGCGAGCACCTGTTCGCACCAAACAAAATTACGCAGTTGGCCAAGTACCAAGCACCTGACGTGACAAAGTATGTTTATTTCCTACGAATCAAATAACCAAAGCTATTATTTATGCTTTTAGTGGGGATTACTCCATCTAGATATCATATTCTAAAAATTGAAAAAGACACCTGGAAACGGGAATAAAACCCGGGACCTTTGTCTTAATACGCAAATGCACTAACCACTAGGCTATCCAGGAATCATACCGTGCCCTCTGTAACACTTGCTACATGTTACATCATACTACCCCCATATTAAGCTTCACGCAAAGGTTTTCTTTACGAGTCATACTACCCACTCCGTATGAAGCATCAATATTAATAAACTTCATACAATAGTAAGCTTCTCTGTTGTACTCCAATGTAGATTCAGTCTATATCAAGAACATTATTAAACACAGTCAAACAAGAATAAACTCCCCGCAATCACAAACTGTTCTTGTACTAGCTATTTGAATCTCTGGCTAGAACAACCTTCAAAACTGGAGTATACACGTCGCATCCTAGAATGAAGAGTGGGATGAACAAGCCTTGGTGAGCCAATAACTGATGTCCCGAGCGGACGGGTAAAATATGATTCTGATGGAACTGACCTAAGACTCATTCAACAACTAAGCTGCGACTATCCTGGTGTCCAGCGTGCAAGACGGTATCAACCATCAAGACATGGCGTGATGTGTAGGTCACAGGTGTACTAGTTAAACAGATCTCTATCACCACTGGAGTGTGTGATCGAGACAGGCCCACCAATCCTAGCCTGATCAAAGGACTACATGCTGCTCTGCATCCATCGAAATGACCGATGGGACGTCACCGACCAATATGGACATCCACCCCTTTAAACCCCAAGCGAGTAGAAACACTATATAAACCTGGCGGTTCTGAAGACCAAGTGTTTAATTTTCGACGTCTTCAGGAGAAGTCATGTCTTAAACCTTTATTTTCGATGCCGTCTGGAGAAGTCCTGTCCTGGACTTGGACATTTACAGGATGATTATGTATTTTGTTAATATTTATTCATCGATATTATATCAATAGATTTTATTTTATTTCAAAATTGAACAAGCCATAGTTAAAGTAATTTTTGGTATAAGCCGGAATAGGCAACGTAAACTATTTACTAAAAGTTTTTTTTTAAACTAAATTTGGTTATGAGACACCTAATTCTTTTTTCCGTCCCTTGGGCGCTAGTGTCTGTGAAGTCACATAAAATATTAGATTGCCACATTTATAAACTTATTTTTGTTAGAAGTATTTAATTAAAATTTACTGAGTTTTGCAGACTAAGTAAATTTAAAAATCCCTTTTTGATAATGTTTTCTATTTTGATTGTTATTTGAATTATATATTAAAGTAACGTAAAGTTTTGCTGATTGATTGATTAAGACTTGATAATTTTCCAAATTATTAAATTTAAGTTACTTGTGGTTTCACTAGACCTTTTTTGTATGTCAATTTTGTTATTATTAACAAGTAGAAATCTTGTTAACGTCTTTTTTTAGTCGACATTTAATAGTCCCACGGGAGTTTGACTTAATGCTGGTAAGCCAAACTCTCGTGATTATTGAAATATCTGTGTGATATTATATTTATCTTTGGTATTTTTTCTGTTTGTATTCAATATAGTGAAGCAGACACCTTTGTAACCATTTCAAAGATGCCCATTAGGCTCTTTTTTGTAGTCAAATAAATATCTGACTAGATATTTTTAAAGTAATGATTTGTTCTAATTGTCAACGTTTAAGGTTGTTTTGTCAATATTCACTGTTGTGAAACTGACAGTGTAGTTTAGTCGAGTGGTTGTCTCTTCCAGACTGACCAAGTTGACTTAAGGATATGTTTCATGTTTGGAAACATTCGCATGATCAAACTGCTCTTTATTATTAACAAGATTTTCAACATACCCCCGATGAATTTTAGAGGCCATGTAAATTATTGTTTCAAATGTTGTTATTTTGAATAAAACATTCATATTGTTATTTAATTGTTGCTAATGTCTTGCTTTCTTTGTCATTTAGCTTACCTCCCACCTTCCTTTTAGTGTAGTTTGGCCGTAGCTAAGAGGTAGTAAAGTGGGTGGGAACACCTCAGTCATTCTTCACTCATATTTTAAGTCAAGAGTCTATGATGGACGTGCAGAAATAGTCGGCTACAAATGTGTGATTTTATTAATATCACAAGCTATCAGATACCGCTGCCACCTTCGACTCGGTATTTGGTTTATGGCTGCCATTTGTACAATTATTAAAGTTGTAAGGGATTGCATATTTAAGAATTAAATAGCCAAAGCTATTATTAATGCTTTTAGTGAGGATAACTCCATCTAGATATCATATTATTAAAATTGAAAAATGACACCTAGACACGGGAATCGAACCAATACTTTTTAGTTTACTGTCAACAAACAACCAGACAGAGTTCATTTTGAACAGATAGACATACAGACCAAAAATACTAAAAATATATTATTTGGTCTTATCGTTTATAATATACAGAGAATTGAGAGATATAGAGATAAACCTCAGAGTTTTATTATATATATTATATATATATATATATATATATATATATATATCTTAGTTAGGATTCAAATCAGGTGATGTAATCAAAAAATCCATATTGCTGAGCTGAACCACTAAGCCAAGATCCAAATATTCTTGAGGTTAAAGAACCTATTAATAAGTTAAACCATAAAGCTTCTGGTATAGAGTAATTTTAATCAGCATCAATAAAGGGAGGTAATGAAATGTTAGGAACGTAAGGAAAGTAAAACTAATCCTATTTTCAAAATTGGAGATAAAACAATTTATAATAACTATAGAATAATGTCACATGGTACTAAATTTATCCTGTAAAGTGGTCGGGGTCTTAGGCCAACAGAACAATAGTTTTACCGTGTGTTCGCTATGGCTTCGAGGCATGGTATCCTACCTAGCATGACGAGAGGACATTTATAGTGTTCGCAAATAAAGTATTTAGGAAAATATTTGATACCAATATGGATGAACAAAATTGATAGTGAAGGAGATTACACACTGATGAATTTTATACTATTCACCCAACCAAACATGGTTAAGATGATAAAATTTTGTAAGTCACAGTGTGCAAGAAACGCAGCGTAAATGGAAGAAACTCTAACAGCGTTTAAGGTAATGACCGGTAGAACTAACAGAAAAATATAGATTCAGTTGAAAGGATAGGATTAGAATGGACCTGAAAGAGATAATGTAGTGAGGTGGACTGGGTATAAATTAAAAACATACCTTGTATACTGTACATATGAGCTCCTAACTAAATACATACATTTTTGTCAGATACTTCATTTCTAACAGTAGCTTAATTGTGTGGCATATAAATAGTTAAAACAATAATTTTTTATTTTAAAATAATTTATGTTATTTATAGATGCAAGCCTAGTGAAAATAATGACTTTCATACTAGAATATTTTAACAACCATGTTAATATTATCCTTACAGCTCTTCATACCATCTTTCTTCTGAGGACTTGTATTACCGGTACGCTTAGCTCAGAGAGGGATAGGGTGTGATGAGATGGACTGGATAGAACTAGTTCAAGAGAGGAATAGAGTGTGATGATATGGACTGAATAGAACTAGTTCAAGAGAGGTATAGGGTGTGATGAGATGGACTGAATAGAACTAGTTCAAGAGAGGGATAGGGTGTGATGAGATGGACTGGATTGAACTAGCTCAAGGGAGGGATAGGGTGTGATGAGATTAACTGGATTGAACTAGTTCAAGAGAGGGATAGGGTGTGATGAGATGGACTGGATAGAATTAGTTCAAGAGAGGGATAGGGTGTGATGAGATGGACTGGATATAACTAGCTCAAGAGAGGGATAGGGTGTGATGAGATTAACTGGATAGAACTAGTTCAAGAGAGGGATAGGGTGTGATGAGATTAACTGGATAGAACTAGTTCAAGAGAGGGATAGGGTGTGATGGAAATGGATAGAACTAGTTCAGAGAGGGATAGGGTGTGATGAGATTAACTGGATAGAACTAGTTCAAGAGAGGGATAGGGTGTGAGAGATTATGATAGAATTAGTTCAAGAGAGGATAGGTGTGATGAGATTACTGGATAGAACTAGTACAAGAGAGGGATAGGGTGTGATGAGATGGACTGGATAGAACTAGCTCAAGGGAGGGATAGGGTGTGATGAGATTAACTGGATAGAACTAGTTCAAGAGAGGGATAGGGTGTGATGAGATTAACTGGATAGAACTAGTTCAAGAGAGGGATGGGTGTATGAGATTACTGGTAGACTGTTCAGATAGGATGGATGTGTGAATTACTGGATAGAACTAGTTCAAGGAGGGATAGGGTGTGAGAATTATTGATAGAATTAGTCAGAGAGGGATAGGGTTGATGAGATACAGGATAGAACTAGTTCAAGAGAGGGATAGGGTGTGATGAGATGGACTGGATAGATAGCTCAGGAGGATGGTTATGAGATTAATGGATAGAATGTTCAAGAGGTAGGTGTGAGAGATGGATGATACTAGTCAGGGTAGTGTTATGGATTAACTTGATGAATATTCAAAGAGGGTAGGTTATGAGATGACTGATAGACTAGTAAGAGGATAGGTGTCAACTTAGTACTTGCGGAATGACTCGAGCACCAAATGCTATAGAGTAGGTTAGATTAAGCAATTAAAAATCATCAGTGATGATTCATCCCTTTAACATTTTTTCTAGAAACGCATCATACTAACCGTTAGGGTTATACGTTTGTGTCCTAATCTCTTCGCTGATGGATTTAGGGATTAGGAAGGTGATATTTATAGAAAGTGTACTTGTATTGGCATGGAGTAAGAGTGGAAAATAAGTTTGTAAAAATAACCCTCAGTACTCCAGACCATGATTTTAACCTCGATCTCCCACATCGACAGTCTAGTCTACTGAGAGAGTAAGTAGCGCCTTAGACCACATGTCCACCAAGGCGGGTATCACTTTTACTATATCGTGTTACGTCAAATCTTAAGTAGATAGTAAGGAACTTTTTTATAGCTATCAAATTTATTATAAAAGTTTAACGTAACTTTGTTAACTTTAAATGTTACTATCAAAATATAAGTATCTATACTTAAAATAAAGAAAAATACTAACGAGGCTTACTAAGATAAAATATATATATTCATAAATCTAAAATTTTTCCCTCCTCCATTCTTCTATAATTGGTTTTTTTGTGGTACCTAGCCTGACACCTTAGTTTACGGCTTATCATGAACATTATTTAAATTGTGTTAACTGTTATGGCTTTAATATTTATTGCTAGGATATTTTTTATTTCACTGATTTACTCTTCATAATATACGTAGGCCTACAGTGAAGCGCGACTATATAAAAAAACACTAAATAATATTTACAAGCTAAGCTATCAAGTCTTACGAAATTATTTTTCATAAACCCCAGTCGACAACCTAACTAGAAGGTGCCGGTATAGCAAATGAACGTTATTTGTTTATTCTTCCCTTCCTTCAGCATTGTGACGTGTCAGATTTAGATTAATGTTTCGACAATTGTTCTCACTCCTTCTAACCTCACTTCCCCCTTCGCCTTATACAACCCCTACCATCACCCTCCCACCCTCTACCATACACACACACACTACCCTCAACCTATCCGTTTCCTAAGTCTACTCGCCGCACAAACTTTCGGAGAACTAGCAGCTTTGCTCGGTTCGTCCATTGTGTTAAGGGTTATACAAACAGAGTTTTGGTTTTCCTCACACGCGCTGCCTTACAATGGCGGCTGGTCCAGAAGGGTGGAGGGGTGTGACAAGGGAGAAATGGTGACTGGAGGCGAGAAACTTACCGCTGTTGGCTAGGAAAGGGGTGTTCACCCTTCTTGGGAATGAAACTGTTAACGAGAGTACCCATTGATAACTGCCGTACAATGTTCAGCTAGAAAGGTAGACTTTCATATAGTCATACTTTGGTCTCGGTCATTTTATCTGCTGTTGTCACTTTTGATCATATATGATCTATACATATACAATAAAACTATATACTAAAATTACATATATTATATGCCACAAAAATTTTTTTTCTAAAAGGCCCTTCTAAGAAACTTCGAATGTAATATAGTAAACCCTCAGCGGTAATGGAGGGTTTGGGGTTTTAATATGGTTCTGATTTGCTAAGGTATGATTTATCAAAATGGTTTATTACCTAACCTTCACAAAAATAAGGGGGTACTTTTCTTTTAATTACTTCTAGTCTATAAATTATTAGTGTAGTTAGATTGTATAAACTATATAGTTAGTGAGACTCGTAGCTAAGTGAAAATAAGATAATTAAAATAAGTAATGACAGCTAAATCAACAACGTTCCTTCAAAGCTCTGAAATATTTTCAGGAGTTTAGTTCACATGTAACATAGTAAAATAAAAATAGAAAAAAACCTGGTGAACTTATTGATACTCCTCTTAACGTGTAACCAAATCTCGAATAAGCAGTAGATTACTGTATTTATTTAGTTTTAAGAAGACTCTTTGGGACAAGGTTGATTTATTAGAAAAGAATTAAGTCAAGGCCTTAATTAATCAATATTATATGTCTCACGTTAGATAATGAGTTTAAAATATGTGGATGAAACTTATAAGTGATATTTTTTATTTTTTTTTGGCAGATACTTCATTTCTAATAGTAGCTTAATTGTGTGGCCAATAAATAATTAAAACAAGATTTTTTTATTCCTAAATAATTTATGTAATTTATAAATGCAAGCCTAGTGAGCATAATAACTTTCATATGAAAATATTTAAACAACCATGATAATATTATCCTTCCAACTCATCATACTATCTCTCTTCTAAGGACTTGTGTTACTGGCACGCTTAGGAAAGTTTGTATGTACAAACTTAATTATAATTTATGTAAAATCTTGAAAATATTTGACTTCTATATTTTAACGAGTTTTTTCAACCTGAAGAAATTAATGATATGCCAATTAGGGTGAGTCTAACATCTAATTTACACTTTTTTAAAAAGAAGAAAAGATGAAAGCTTTTTTTTTTCCTTGTCAAAGTAATTATAAACTGCTCTTCAAAGCAGTAGAGATAGCTTGTAATTTCAAATTAAAACAAGTAACCAATCAGAACTTTATCTAATTTATTAAATCTTTCTCAATAAATATTACGTAGGTAACTAAGTTATAGATTCTATGGAAAATTTATGGACGTATCATTCAAAGCCTCACTACGAGAAAAAACACACTTAGCCTCTATAATAGGATTGTATTACACCTATTCTTAATAGCTATATTGTCTATCCCCATTTAATATAATAAATAAGCCAGATTAAAGGAAGAACTAATTTAGAAGAAATGTTCCCGCATTTACATGAGGGAAGATTGGGTACATCAAATGAAGAGGGAAAATCATAAAAGTCACTTTCATTATATCCTGTAAGGATTTGAACCTTAGTCTGCAAACCAAAGTAGACGTGCTTGGATGACGATAGTTTTTTAATTTTTCTTTTTAAATCTAAAATTCCATTTATTAGATAATAAGATAAGGGTCAATTTTTTTTTTTTACATTCTTAGTATTATAAGCTTATATGTACAGTGTATACGGTATTTTTATTTATTTCTAAAGAAGATCGAAATCTTGATTGTATCAACAATTTTTCTAACCTCTATTCCATAAATATTATTTTATAAAGAAGGATTTAATTAAAAATAAATTACTAAATTTTTGAGGATGCTTCATGTGTATCGAGTAAGCAAAAGTTCTTTAAGAAAAATAAACATAATATTAGATAGCATTTTTATTATTTCATAGAAAAACAAGAGAAAAAATTGATTTCTTTCTTTTGCTTACTTTCCTACCACTGTGTACAGTCCTAAATCTCACACTAACGAACTAGGGTGTAGGAAGTCAAGAGTTTATTCGAAATGGAACTGAATTCTAGGGGAGGGAGTTAAAAAACCACATAGGGAGAGAATAAGAATCAATACAACTGATTGGTATTAGAAGCCCACTGATTCTCAGATTTGGTTCTCATTATTTTTAAACAGATTAAAGACAATTAATCCAAAGTAGTGTATAATTCTATTTTGAAGTATTTTTTACACAAAATGTAAATACGTTTTCACGATCAAAATTAATAATATTGCATTTAACCATTGCAAATTGTGCAACCGACAGACGGGTGAATGCATCTCGGAGAGTAGTTGGATGGATCTGGAATATTGCAGAGAGTGAAGTATCAAAAGAGTCAAAGATAGAAGTATATATATAAAAGTGGGTTAACGCCAACATAGCTGTGTGGATGTTAAGCGTGGGTTTGTCAGGAGAAACACAAGAGGAAGGTGAATGCGGTTAGAATGTTATATTTAACAAATGTGTATGGAAGAACTCGTATGGACAGAGTCAGTAATGAATGGGTGCTGAAGGAGTGCGGTTAGAAAGGGAGTCCATAGGTCAATGAGAAAGAAGCGCGTAACTATGGTTTGGGCATGTTGAGAGGATTATTATGGATATAGTGATGAAGCAAATATATGAAGGTAGAGTGTGTGTGGATGAAAAGGAAGGTGTAGGTGATGTAAGACGTGGCTTAATGTTACAGATTAATATATGTAAATGAGAAACATTAGGAGTTTTAGGAATAAAAGAGCATGCATGACTCGGTGTATGGAAGGTGTTGAAGCGATGGGAATATGGTTGGTTAGTGAAGTGTGGAGAAAGTTAATGAGTTTGGATAAACTACTGAGTTCTAGTTTTTATAGCTATATTTACAGTTTCTCACCTAACCCATAAAGAAACGGCCTGCTTAGATATGTAGGTATTTAATTATTGGTGTTACTTAACAAGAAGTGATACTATCCATACGACTTGACACACTTATTAAATCACATGGTCTACGTATAATGTTTGAATATTATTTTACTAGCTTTGTTAACACCCTGCTTCAATGATGGCACAGAATAAGGCGTCGGACTCACAATAAACTAGACTGCCAATGAAAATGAGATAGGGTTACAAATTAGGGGTGTGCAATTATATTCTACTCTTCGAGTCAAGTTTGAATGAAAATTGTTTATTTAAAGTTCGAATAGTATAAAGCAATATTTAGACAAGAAATATATCAAATTTAATTTCTTTAATAAGTCGATACATAAACTATAAATAATAACATATTTAATTTTTTAGAATCATACTTTTTGTGAACAAATTTATATAAAAAAAAATCGATACAATTCTACTATTTTTTAAATTTAGAAAGAAAGAAAATATTGAAGGACTTTATTAGTAAGAAATTATATTTTAAAATTGAATAAGATTAATTATACTAGGAATTATTGAGAAAAAGATAGGGAATTCCGAATACTCAGATTTTTCGAGTTTTGTAAAATTATCCGAGTTCAATTCAAGCTTTGGTGTGTAATCGAGCTCGAATTTTTGAGTACCCACAATAACCTAGTCTAATTCTATACGACTTTATTTAATGTGGCTTTTTATAACGCCAATTCGAGTATACTTCCTTTTAATTAAACCTTCCTTATAAATAACTCATTAGCGTAATTAGTACATATGTGTATAACTTGAACACGTAGTAAGACGCGGTGCTTAAATCCTATATATTATTTCTGTGGTCAACATCCCTTTTTCTCAACTAATACAAAGCCTACAGCGATAAATAAGGTATCAGTGGATAGGATTTTTTTTTTACCTAATTCCGACATAGCATACTCAGTTTACGCTAAAACACATTGTTTGTTTAAAATTTAAGTTACAAGAAAAATCTAAGAATATGTTTGTATTAATTACTGAGAACAAACTCTCTTTGCTATTTTGTGTATATACTTCGCTGATTATTTAATTTCAACAACCCAACAAAATACTAAATCTTTTTTTTTGGGGGGGGGGGGGGAGACCGGGAGTAGGGCGAGTAGAAGGTTGAATGTGAGAAAGTTTCACAAGGGCTTACTGGTTAATAATTAATAGCTATACAAAAGTTTCCTTACTAGAATCTGACCGTGATCCAGTATATAGGAGTAATGATCAATATTGCCAAAAATCCGTACTCCACATCATCCTACTACCCATCTGGACTATTCACAAGGGCTTACCTCTTTGTACACTACTCACTACGCTTGTCTACACTAATTTAAACGTATATTTTTATCACCTTGTGATACTACCTCTCCATACTACAGGCATATATGATAAATATTCTAATTGGGTAGGGATGAGGAAGGAAGAATTTTAGAGGTGATCTATCCTCATTTGCGTGGAAGGTGAGTTGGAAACTATTTAGGATAAACCACGCTCAGTAGAACCGACTGGGAATTGAACCCAGATATCGCTTCTTCAGAATGGCTGTTTAACACAAGAGTGACGCATTAGACCATTCGACCGCTGAAGCTGGTTTCAAAGTAATTAGGAAGGTTTAATCCTATAATAAGTGTACACTCATTTGCAAGGAAGAGGAGTGGCTGATTATTTGGGAAATACACTTTAATAGTGTTGCCTGTAATCCAAATGCACCCCACCCCGTCCCTGGCAAACCAGATAAGATAGGATTGATGCCTTTGTCCGAATGATTACTGGTACGAGTACAGTATTCAGTGGATAAGCTAAAGTATGATTCTGTATATAAGAAACCTTTAGAAAACACTAATATAATTTTTGAGATTAACATTGTTCCTTTTTTCTTAATTATAAATATTATTCTGTATTATTATATTACATAATATGAAAAGTAATAGCTACAAATCACATCACATGACTTGAAATATTATATTTGCAGTAATAGTTGAAATAACCGAAGTTTCCTGGGAGAAATATTTTTACTTTTTGTTTTAATTATTATTATTGTAAGTGGAAGGTAACTTTAAATATTAAAATTCTGAATTAAAGATGCACATGTTAGTACTACTAGTTAAAAAAAATCAGATCTCTGCTTGCTTATTTTATTAATATAAATATTGATATAGATATTAAAATTTGTTTATTAGCTTTAATAAATGTAAATAAAAGGTGTCTTCCTATCTACATAATTATATCAGACTGTGCCTCTGGTTTATAATAATAAATAAATACTGTCGCTCTGTTTAAGTACTTGGTCAGAATGCGGTGTTCCATTTATGTCAGTACTTAAGAGTTTATTGAATAACCTTGTTATTAAATTAATGTATGTGGATCTATAAAATAAAGGAAGTAGTACAAACATTAATTATAAATTCACACCACATGAGACCAAAAGGAAGAAGAAATATTGAATGCATTTCCACCAGAGCTATTTTATTCGTCTAAAATAATTTAATTATGTTTAAAGCATAAAATTATTACTAATTTCTTTTTTTTCCCCCTCCTTCTCTCTCCCAGTATTCCACCCGTGCTCTGAGTAATTCAATTCCCTCACACGCTATTTTCAAGTATGGCGGGTAACACAGTCGCTGCACTAGGAGGTCATGCCGTGTGTAATTTGCATATTCATATAGGTCAGTGAATCTGTATCTCATGCGCTAGGGTGGTTCACATGTGGAGCGATTGAGCTGTTCTGGGGAGGGAAACGGTGATTTTTATCTGGCGAGAAAAATGAAACTAAAGGGGTGGACTTTTTTTTTTAAATGATCAATATTGATGGATTTTTTTTCGAGACTTTAATATTTATAAACTACCAGTAAAAAAAAGGGTTTCAAGCTATAATACTCTATCATCCTTAACCTATATAAAGAGGTTCATTTGGGAGATTGTATGTAAACGAAATATACAAATTCAGAAAAACATTGAAATTGTTTGGACATAATTTTTACCCCCAAATTTCCTTATACTCTCAGGACAGTCATAGATTGTATTAATTTCTGTTAAAATACTATAAATACTATGGTTTCTCAAATATTCTATTTTAAACCATGCAATTAGCTGTTAGTTTACCATTTCTGTTTTAATAAGATCTACAAATAAACTGCAAATACAAAGAGTAGCTACATAACACATCTGACTCTTAAATCCAAAGATAAATAATAATTTGTTTCAGTTGACAGTTTCAGTTTGCCATTATAAGCCAGAAAGTGTTTAGAATGTATATTTAAGTATAAACCCTATGGCTTTAAGATAAGCTTGTCGTAACTGTTTAGAAATACCTACAAATGTTCACCTCGGAAGTAAATACTTTACTTTAACCAATATTGAAATCCAAACGCCTTAGGCCACTTAGCTGTCAGTGAGAAATACTTCAAAACACTTGATTCCGACAACTTGGGATCCTATCATGGGTACCCAAAAGTGCGAAATAGATATTTTATTTATTACATATATTTTTTATGAGCCTGACACTTTTTACTGCTTGACCATCTCTTCAATAAATGTAAAAAACTGGGGGAAAATCCAGAACTCAGCATCTCGGATATAGTCCTACCATTAATCTATATAATTAATTGCAGCGAGGTGTGAGACAGTTTTTAGTAATATGTTTATTGATATATTTAACTAAAGCGATCAAACCATTTACCCACATTAATTATCATTTGGTTTAATTGTCAAGATCATTTAATCTGGTTTACCAGTTACGTCAAGCTTAAAACTGCAAATCCCATTCAAAGTATCTGAGAGTGGTTTTATTTAAAGTGCCATACATTATATTTCCACACAAATTTTGATATATTTCTTCTCAAATTTATCTTACTCATCCCTAACATTTTAGTTTTATTTAATAAATACTGCTCACGAAAATCGTAAGCTGGTCGGTTAAAAACACTCATTTCCCTAAGGAATTCCATGAAACAAAATATAAAGAGGTGATATACTTAAATGTATCTGAATAAAAGATGTTATCTCCTCATCAGCCCTGATCAAATCACTCACAGAAAAAAACACTTTAGTACTCCATCCAACTAAATAATAATTTCCTTTTGAACCAAGCTTTTTCTAACCTCTTGGCTGCAAAAAGACTGTAATTGAAGGAATTATAAATGAGAACAAATTAAGAGGAAAAAGGAGATACAAGATGCAGGATTAAATCAAGATTGTAGGAATACATGAAAACACCAAGAGACTGTATCAGGATCGAGAGACTTTGAGGAGTATCATAGTTTGACCTTCCAAAAGGTGGAGCTTCATCTGATTAGGGTTAAGGTATATCCACATATATACAATAAAGAGATATGGACGAAGAAGATGTAATTTGTTTTTAATAAGAGTGAAACCTCTTTTAGGACCATAAAACGTACACCCAATCAAGATTCCAGCCTTAATATTCACTTCATTAGCAATCCCTCACCACCTAAATCATATCGTCCACTAATAATTCATACATTTATTTCACTCCTCTTTAAACTTCCACAACCTTTCTCCCACCCTCTCAGCCTAAAGCATTTAATCCACTAGTAGTTTATTAATCTAGTTTATTCCACTTCAAACTCCCACAACCCCATTCCTACACACACCGTCTAAATCATTTCATTAACCATTAAGTTAATTAACTCAGATCATTCTTGTTAAACTCCCGCCATCCCTCTGTCACCCACCCACCTAAATCATTTCTTTAACAATAGTTCATAAATTTATTTAACTCCTCTTCAAGAACCCAAATTCCTTCATAGCCACCAAAACGATTTTGACTCATAATAGGGCCCTTATTTACAATATTTGACTTAGTTGCCTTTAGGTACACTTCTCACTTTAAGACCGGATGTTCGTAAGTTCAAACCCAGACAATATCAACGTATTTTTCTACAGTGATGCAAATGGGTAGCACATTCTCCCTTGAAGAGGAAGTAAATCATTTTCTCACAGGTTAGTTGGGACATGTAAAAGAAGCCTTGAATATATATGAAAATATCTTTCTTGTAAGTTGGTAGGTTTTACAGCGTTCACTCACATAAATTGAGTGTGGAAGGCAACGGATAACCAGAACATTTTCTGAACTCCCCTACTACATAATATTACTACCAGATGGTGCAGGCAGAACTAGCCAGCGGCAAATTTGAGTTAACGCCCAGATACGGATGGAGAGAAATCACATCAAACAAACCTTCAGGCTGTCGACTTAAGAAGGAGAAGATTTATAGTTTATTCTTAAGTCAACCAATCTCCTGGTAAAAGAAAAACAAACAGTCCAGGTTGAATGGAGAATTGTATGATCTACGAGTATAGACTATAATATATACGTCCCTGAAGCTCTCAGTGTAGGCGATGTAGTGAACGCGAAGAAAGGCCAGAGGTTTTCAGTTTTTGTTGCAGAGAACATTTTTTCTGGCTCAAAAAAATTAAATATGGCTTCAGTACAAACCTAAGAATTTGATTTTCTTCACCTGGTAAAATCAATAATTCTTGAATATCAGTCATGAGCATAGCGGCATTAGATGACCAACTTTTTAAATGAAGAGAAAAGTTGTCAATAAATTAGAGAACAACCTTTATAGATATCACAATGTTAAATAAATTAAACATTACCTTCAAACTGAAGCAATACTTGATTTATTTTGTCCAAAAAATAGTTTGATAGAAAAACTTCAAAAACACTGACCTTATTTCCCCTTCCCTACAACACAAACTTAAGAGCAGTGCGTCTGGGTTGCTAACATTTAAATTACGTTAATGATTTGGGGGAATGAGGGAGATTAAATTTAGATGAGATGTACTAACATTTATTGGATGAAGCGTTAGAAACTTATTTACGGAACGAATTGCATTAGTAAATGTAGAGAGGTTTCAATTCCTTACCTCCCATTACGTATAGACCATAACTAGAGGAAAACTATATTTACCACACTTTCTCATTATTGCTGGTAGGAAATTAAGTATTAATAGTCTATTATAAAACTACATATTTCCAAAAGTTTATTTTAGAATAGAAAAAATTAATGGATTTTATTCATAATCGAAATTTTACTAAGGGTTTTAAGTAGATTTTTATAATTATTAATAAACTTTCACTATGCTATACTTAAATCTATAATATTTACTTTAACCTACTTAAAAACTACCCAGTCTGTGGAATAGAGCATTAAAGGTTCAATCTTTCTTTTAATAAAGAATAGTATGATTTTTTTTTTTTCAAATGTGTTCAATTCAAAATAGAAATCTAAAAGAAATTGTTAACACTTTGGAAGAGTATGTGACATACTATGACAGGATGTCTCGGGTTTGGATCTTGACCAACTCAGTATAATATTGCAAGGTAAGCTTGCTACCTTTCGGGGTGAACAAAATTACAATATGGTATAACTTATAGGATAAAAATCATGGTGTGGTTAGTTATTGTAACCCTAGTGAGATACACAAATTTCTAATAACTTTCTAAATAGAAACTGCATCTGTGTTGTTGTTGATTACAAATTTGTGTATCATCATTTTTAAATGTGAGGTTTAGCATATTTAATAAAAGCACATTCTTCTTCTATCTTTTTTGGTCAAATAGTTTTGATCATGGAGTGCCAGTATATATAATAGAGCTTTCACAAATTAAAATAAATGGTACGGCACACCGCACATACTTTCTCTCTCTTTCTATAAACTCCTAAGATTTCTGAACGGAATAATGTACATTGTATCATCACCACTCCACATAAGAACACGCATAAAATAATATACAATGATATAGAATCAATGAGAAAAGAGGCACATCTTTGTCCACCTAAGAACATTTCAAACAGTTTAATGTCTTCCACAAGGGTCAACACTTCGTATTAAAATTTCGATTTCTGGTTAAAATTTTAACATTTTATAAGGTGTTGCAGATCTTCAAGTCATCGCATTGATATTTAATTATTCATTTATACATTTTGACCAATAAAAAATGTAAATATTGACTATTGAGTCTAAAATGGAGATAGATCATTGCTATGCAAACATTTCTCCTAAGAGATTTAAGGAAAAATAACATACTTTTTTTAGATACTTACTTATATTTAATTACTCTATGGCATTGGAGTATTATTGCGTTAAGACTTAAGTAGTATATGTTTACAGCTAAAGCTCACAAAATTGTATTAATATATTTGCAAATATCTCAGAAACTGCTGTTTTTATAAAAATATATGTCAAATAAAAGTTTTTTATTACTAATAGTCCTACAAATTTGCAATGATAAGTTGTTTAGTTTCTCCAATAGTTGTGGAGATACGGAAATTAACGCTTCTGTAATGTACCCTAAAAATCATTTTCATAGGAAAATGAAAATAGCCAGTTTATTTATAATCTTAATCAACGCCTTGATACGAATTTTAATCAAAATCGTTTAAGCAGATTTTGAGAAAACCAAATTTTTCTCTTTTCGTCCTTCAGTAAACTACCCTTAATTTTAAGTTTTTATAGACACACAGACAGACGGCATTGCAAAGACTATTTTTTAGGGTTCGGGGGGTCATGAGACGTCGACATCCATCAACATTTCAGGTTAGTTTTTTTTTTACGGTCGCAATACATAAACTTTAATGTCCAAAAAGTTAAAAAAATTCATATAATTGCGTATATATTGAAAGTTATGTATTTTATAAAAATATGTTTCGGCTAAATATCTGTATTATAAATATATATACATATTTGTAATGCTAAGTAATTTCATATCTCAAATAGTTTCGGAGCTATTTAAAAAAATGTTAATTTACGCATCAGACCGGAGCCCTTAAAGCCATTTTGCCGAAATATTGAGGGTAGCCATTTTGTTTGGAATATTTATTAATGTTTATAAATGAAATTTAATCAAAATCGTTTGAGCCGATTTTGAGAAAATCGACTTTTTCTCTTTTTGCCCTTCAGTAAACTAACCTTAATTTTAAGTTTTAATAGACACACAGACAGACGGCATTACAAAGATTATTTTTAAGGGTTCGGGGGGTCATGAGACGTCGACATCCATCAACATTTCAGGTTAGTTTTTCTTACGGTCGCAATACTTAAGCTTTAATGCCCAAAAAGTTAAAAATATATATAAAATTGCGTATATATTGAAAGTTATTGATTTTATAAAAATATGTTTCGAATAAAATATTTGTATTATAAATATATATACATATTTGTAATGCTAAGTAATTTCATATCTCAAATAGTTTCGGAGCTATTATAAAAAATGTAAATTTACGCATCAGACCGGAGCCCTTAAAACGATTTTGCCGAAATATTGAGAGTAGCCATTTTGTTTGAAATATTTATTTATGTTCATAAATTAAATTTAATCAAAATCGTTAGAGCCGATTTTGAGAAAATCGACTTTTTCTCTTTTTGCCCTTCAGTAAACTACCCTTAATTTTAAGTTTTAATAGACACACAGACAGACGGCATTGCAAAAACTATTTTTAAGGGTTCGGGGGGTCATGAGACGTCGACATCCATCAACATTTCAGGTTAGTTTTTCTTACGGTCGCAATACTTAAGCTTTAATGCCCAAAAAGTTAAAAATAATATATATAATTGCGTATATATTGAAAGTTATTGATTTTATAAAAATATGTTTCGAATAAAATATTTATATTATAAATATATATACATATTTGTAATGCTAAGTAATTTCATATCTCAAATAGTTTCGGAGCTATTATAAAAAATGTTAATTTACGCGTCAGACCGGAGCCCTTAAAACGATTTTGCCGAAATATTGAGAATAGCCATTTTGTTTGGAATATTTATTTATGTTCATAAATGAAATTTAATCAAAATCGTTAGAGCCGATTTTGAGAAAATCGACTTTTTCTCTTTTTGCCCTTCAGTAAACTACCCTTAATTTTAGGGGTAGATATCCAATTCCAAAAACCCCTCGGGGCAACCCTATGAAAACCCTAGATATCAAGTTTCAGCTCAATCGGTAAAATAGTTTAGGCTCTAGTTGGAGGTACAAAACAGACAGACAGACAGACAGACAGACAGACGGAAATTCAAAAACCACTTTTTCGGATTCAGGAAGTCATGAAACGTCAAAATTCATCAAAATCTCGAGTTCGAATTTTTTGACGATCACAATACTTTCTCTACCTGTAAGATAGAGAGAAAGTAATATCACGAGTGTGTAATAATTTCTATACACTGACTGTATTCAGGAGTCTGTGGTTGGTTTTAATTGGACTCTCAATTACAACAAACCTCGTATTGGATGGTGGAGGTAAACGTCCGTCTTAAATGGTTGGTGTCTGGGGGGAGGGGGGTGATTGAGGGATGGTAGGGGGTGTTTGCGGTAAACAGCCATCAGAGGGTGTAAAGCTCGTAAACCACGCTTTCTCAACCCCTTTTACGCCTCCTTCACTAAACTTTCGTCCTAAATCTACATTTTCAGCTATGACAATCATCTGCGTACTCCTTTCTAAAGTAATAAGACACAACTATCGTAAAATGAACATTTCAGAATTATATCTTTTTTGTTCACGAAATACTGTGAGTAAATTATAATAGTATGTTGATAATATCTATAAAAATGTAAAGTAGTACTGTTTATAATAATAGTATCATGGAGCTGATTTTAAAATATACAATAATAATTATTAATATTTAAAGAGTTAAAAATTAAAAAAACTACTTTAATATGACAAGATTATGCTTAGAGATTAAATATTAAAATTCCAATCTCTTAATAAATTATAATCATTATGAGGATCCTTTTAAATGTAAATAAGATGACAAGACAAATGTGCTCACAACTTATTAATTGAAAATTCTTCAAATTTCTTTTATTCGATAAATATATAATTCATATGAAACGTTAGATAAGTGTAGTAATTAAATGAATAGTGTTTAAATACTAAGATTTTGTTCATTTTGAATATATATGCATTAATATTACATTTACTATATATACATATTATTATTATATGTATTATTATTATTATTATTATAAATGAAATTGAAAAGTAAATTGAAATTGAAATTATATAATAATAATAATAATAATAATAATAATAATAATAATAATAATAATAAATAATAATAATAATAACAATAATGGCTTTCTTTACCTGGATAAGTTAAAGCGTTTGCCTTCTCTTCCACTTAACCAGCGTTGAATACAACATATACCATTACATTTATTAAAAAGAAATATATACATCGTAAATGTAATTTATAATATATATATAAATGCAAAATGCACAAAATTCTTAATATTTAAATATTCTTCGTTTAATTACTACACATATTTAATGTTTAGTATAAATGATGAATTTATTGAATAAAAAATGAGGAATTTTAAATAAGTGAGGTGTGAGTACATTTGTCTTGATACTTTTATTTATGAAAACAAATTAATGATAATCATAATCTATACAGTGTGTTTTGAAATTCATAGCTCAAACTGAACATATAGCTTGTGTCCAAAATTAATACACAATCCCTATTACACTTACATCCGGAAAACTATGCTAATACCATTAAATTGTGTCCAAAGTTTCAGCGTACAGTGCCTGGACAGTATAGCTATTCAAGAATGCGTGTAGAACAGGCCGCCATACCAATTAAAGTAATTGGAAAATGAGAGTTGGCTTTGAGTTGTAATTTTAAACAGAGCATGAATACTAAATATTATAAAAATCTTTAAAATGAATTTGGATTTTTTTTTTTGGCCATTCATGGTTTGATATATTTTTGCCATTCATGGTTAGATTTATTTCAAAATATTATTGGCGACATTTATAATAATTCTTTATACCGAGTTTTAGCCCAATCGGTAAAATTGTCTCAGTTCTAGGCATCGGTAAAATTATTCCAGCTTTAGGCATCATTACAATTATTTAGGCCCTAGACCAAGATACACACACACTCATACATAAAGACAAAAAGGCAGACATCATCGTGAAAACAACTTTTTTGGTATCAGGAGGTCATGAAAAGTCAAAATTCAAAAAATATTGTGTTCAATTTTTCTTTTGACGATCACAATACTATTCTCTGTGTGGGAGCAAAAGAAATTAATAAAAAGCTAATTTCTACATTCAGTAATAGATTAACAGGATTGATCGCGTGGTTTGAGAAAGAACATTTGAGAAGACATGAATTTTTACAGGAATACATATAGACCATGTTAGTACTGAAGGTATAAGAAGCACATGAGCCAAAATTGTGTTCAAATCGATTAAACGGCTTTCGAGTTTATCATGGAAATTTTGTTGAAAGGTTAAAAGCACATCCTTTAGTTTCTATTAAAACACAAATAAGTTAGTACTGTACATTCTCCAAAAGAATTTCTTTCACTTAAAAATGCAATATGTTTGTGGAATAGATTTAATTATACTTATTCTTTCATCCCTTAGGGAGAGTACGAATAAATTAAATCGACTATAATGTTGTATGCGCAATGTCCAAATCTTTTATGCAAAGAAGAATTAAGTTTCCTCCATCCGGATTGGAATCCTTTGACAGAAATTGAAGTAAGGGTTTGGAAAAGGTGTTTGCGACCAGGCAAACAAACTCTTTGGGGATAAAAGCACGCACGCTTGTGTGAAAGCGAGAACGTTTTTTGAGAAACAATACCCGATTCCAAAGCAGATTTAACTCTTAATATGAGATCTGGGTGAGGTAGAAAGCCAATTTCTTTCGTCGTATTGGAAAAGCATTCGTGTATGTGTAAGTTCCCTTTTGATTCGTATTTGTTAAACGACTAAACATGCCACATGAAAGTTTCGTGTGGAAACGATCAAGAGATGGAATGAAACGGACCTCAACGAGTTTTGTTCTGAACTCTGGCAATTAACGTTACCCAGTTTTATAATATAAAGGGCCGTCTAAACTGGTGGTTTTCAAACTGTGGAGCACAACCTATTGGAAGAGAGTGGTGGCGTAAAGAACTTCTAAGGAGTACATGGGAAACTAGTAAATAATGTTAAAAATCATTTAAGAACAGCTGAAGATATTTATTTTAATCCCTTAACCAAAGTAAGCGAACTTTGTACCCATTGTCACATACGCCGCAGAAACGTGAATATTAAATGTAAGAGAGACTAGGAAAATGGAGGCCATGGGAATGAAATGTGTGTGGAGCATGTTAGCTGTCACGAGGAGAAACAGGATTAGGAATGAAGTTATCAGGGAAAGAGTAGGAGTACAGGGAGTACATGAGATAGTAGAGGAAGCAAGACTGAGATAGTATGGTTATGTAATCAGGATGGAAAATGAGGGGATGTCAAAGAAAATGTTGGAAATAAAGTGTGTTGAAAAAAAAGACCGTAAGAGAGGCCAAGAAATATTTGAGGGGAGCAGGGAGCAGATAACAAAAAGTGTTTAAGGAAGAGGAGAAGAATGGATGAAATTAAAGAAGGAAGAGTGGTGGAAGAATAGAGAAAGATGAAGGCATTTTACTCAACTGACCCGGTCACAGCCTGGAAACAGTTGTGGTTGATGATGAGGATGATGATGATGATAATGATGAACCAACGTACGATTCATTTATATTTTGGTATTGGCAGCATCGTCTATCAGTTGAAACAATTAAGCTGCTAGCCAAATGAAAGACGCTTGAACGCATGCACAATGCACATGTGTATTTTCCAGCTTGCAAGACTTAGATTCACCCCCCAACTATCCTCAATAGACTCCCTTCAACTACCATTGTGGGTACATCACCGAGTTTTCAACTCTCACTCCCATAAAAAACTAAACAACATTGTTGACTTGAAACGAATAGTAATTTTCTGTGTGCTCTGTCAAATAACAAACCCAATATTCAAGATCTGATGAAAACAAAACATGGTCAGTATCACACTAATGTATTTATACCACTATGCTAACCGTTTTAAATTAATTTGAATATTAAAATAAGAAGTGAAATGATAAATATGATTTTTTAGAGATTTTTTACAAGCATCAAAAAAAGGGGGAGTGAAGGGGGCCGTAGAAGTCCCAGGGGGACGTCAGTTTAAAAATTTTGGGAGCCACTGATATAGAATCTAGATTCTAGATGCTATAAATCTGATTTTTTTTATCTGGCTAAATATGTTTCACCCTTATCTACTTTGATGGCAACTTTTATTTTATTTTATTTACTATATTATGGGTTGACATATTTATATCCACCACTCTATTAACAGTCTGACAACAGACACCAGTCTTGGTGGCACATCTTCAGACTGAATAAGATGACATGGATTTGATAACCTGAATGGCTAAAAAAATGTAATTGTTTATTTCTAGTCTACATCTTTGACCATATTGAATCAACGATTGAGAGGCCTACTCTTGTGTTGGTTCTATAATTGAATCGTTCATTTTGAAAAGGCTCCACAAATTTCACAGGAGAGAAAATTATTATGTTATTTTGGAAGCCATAGCTCAAGAAACAAGTACTTTAGAAAGGAGTGCCAAAATATATGTTATATTAAAAAGATCTTAAAATGGAATTTTTGCATGAAATACGCACAGTCCTTCTACATTAGTATTAAAAATATAAAAAAGTTAGTTTTGGTAGTGTACCTTAAGCAACGTTAGCATATGTATCTAAAAATAGTTATAAATAAATATATTACTACCCAAAGCTGAATCTTTATTTCTGAAAACTGAGAATATAGATAATATTACAAATAATATAGAGAAGTTTTTCTTTTAGGTGATCTTTGAGAATATTCATATTTCATTTATTTTATAATAAATGTATGCATTTGTTTATAAAGGGAATTCACAAGATAGTCAGGGCCAAATATTCGTATTGTATGATTACATGTTATATTATAGTATAAGTTTTATCATTCTCATTAAAAATAAATTAGTCTTGTGTTTGTTTACTTTAAATAGAAAAATAATATTTTTTTCTTTTATCAGGCGTGACAACTAATATACATACTAGGTATCACATGAACACAGGTATCAATCTCATCTAGTTTTGTTTGCTAGTGGGTAAGGGATTCATCATACACCAGGTTGGGATTACTCAAGCAAATTTCTAACTCTCCCTCTACGCAAGTGCTGGTACACTTCCTCTAGATCAGCGATGGAAAATCTATAGCACGCCTGCCACTGGGTGGCACGCGAACCTAATTTTCGTGGTACATTGATATGTAAAAAATTAATATTAAATAAATCTTTTACAAACGCCATATTATATTTTGAAGTCAATAATATTTCAACAGCCCTGAAGGTATTATTTTTAATGTTTTTATTTGTGTTGTTGAAATTAATTTAGTCTAATACCCTCACTTTGAAAATCTAATAAATTGTACCGTAAAATGCAGAGTTATTAAATATCTACAAATTGATTTGTCCTTCATTATATTTTAAAATCTTTATTTTTTATTTTTAAATACTCATTAATAAGCTTATATAAGGTGTTCCACACTATATTATTTAAAAACTCAGCTTGTCCTTAAATGCCGCATTGGTTGGAAGACTGTCACCATCAGTGCTCTAGACTATACTTTCCTTATTCCTACTACATTATTGCTAACAGTAGATAGCCTGGATGGTAATAAGACGCGTCAAATAAAATAAGTAGATCTTTATTTGTCTACTTACCTTTTATAATTAAATTATTAGATTTTAGATTATCTGTAACACGCACGGTCACTCTGGTCAAATCAAAATAAAAAGGTCGACTTTACGACGAGGTTTAAATAGACCGGAGGCTACTGAGTTGCCGGAAATATTCATTATTCACAATTAATTACTGTGCGAAGCTTACACATGGAGCCTACTTTGAGGCTGTAAAAAAAATAGAAAGTTTCCAATATTCAATCGTTTATAAATATCTTTCACACGTTTTTTGTTTACCAGTTTACCGATTGGAAAATAATATGTTGGTTGATTTACAATTGACATTGAATAATGTAAGGAATTATTTAATCAAAAAATGTATTTCGTAAAGGAGTTCAAATTTACTATCTGCATCATTTAGAAATATTTATCTCACTGTATTTATTTAATCTTTACACTACGTAATGTATTTATTACAAATCTCTTTTATGCACTTTTTTTAAAAGGTTAAAGAATAGAGAGAATTAAAGTAATATTTAAAGGAAATGTACTGGCATTTACTTGAAGAGACAATAGAATACCTAAACCACCCTCAAAAACCCAACTGGGATGCGATCCTTCAATAGCCCGTCAATCCACATTAGACAAGCTTTATATTTATTCCATAAGCCAATTACTTGGTTTGGAGATAAATACATCATTGTTTTAAACCTCATTATTAATTATTTTGTTTTAAAATAATCATGATGTCAGAATTATTAGAAATTACGACATAATATAATAATAATAATAATAATAATAATACAGGTACTATATGCATAAATAGTTTTATACATTATATATTATATCTAATATAATGTATATATTATACTTTTAATCAATTGATTATTAGCAAAGAATATATAAAATAATATTCTTTAAATTGTTATAACATTGCTTATAGAAAATATAACCTACTTGATTAAATTTATAGTATGCATACATTCATCCATATCTAACTTATTCAGAAGAAAAACAAATTTACCAGACAAAAAAGAGCCATCTTTCTCCTACTTCGAAAGTAAATCCTATTTAAATATTGTAAATAATTATTTATTGCTGATAATTGAGCTCAAGATTTGTAAATAGTTCAAAGAATCTCTATCTAGTAATTTAAGGAAATGGAATTAAACTTTTTCAAGTCTGTGTATCCACAGATATAATTTCTCTTAAATTTTGTACCCCCAAAATTGTTAATGGATAATGAAAGTTATAACTACATATTCTATAATCTAAATATAAAAAAAATAATACATTACATTCATAATAATGTTTTAAATGAGAGGTCTTAAATGAGAAATATACAAGTATATATATATATATAGATGGATATATATATAACATATTTAAATACTATGTACCCCCAGGCAACACATAATTCGGTTTGAGTAGACCTAACACTGAGCCAAGGTGTCAAGAAGGTTTAAAATTTACTATTTGAAATTTATTTATTGTATTTATGCTTTAATTAGTCATGTTATATACACAAAATTTTGGTTCAAGATTTGTACTTGGGTGTAATTAATAATAAAAAACGGAATAAATACACGTTTTAAAAGGTCTTTAATGTTTACAAATAAGTCAAACACTACGTCGTATATAGCAGGGTATTTTTATATATAGATTTTTCTTCTCCATGAAGAAGAGCGAGAAATTAGCTCGAGTGAATATTCTATACAAATGAATAGCGACATCAATTACCTTCTTGAATACAAAATAATGAATGGGTAAGGGGGAATAGAATGTACTGAAAAGAAACAATATGAAAACAAAAACGTTGATTAATCCCATCGGAATTAAATCTGATTTTCTTTCCCTCTCTCTCCCTTCATATCTTTATTCATTCCATCTCCTACTATCCCCTCTTCTTCATTCCACCACGGACAGAATTATTATCTTTCGCTTCCTCTATCTCTTTTCACCCCTTCTTTTTGGTATTTTTTTTTTCCATCCGATCTCTTTGTGGTTTTGATGAGTTGAGTCGTTGTATTTCCTTGGGTCAAGTCCGTTTCGTGCCTCAGTATTTTCTCTACCGCAGGGATTTGCAATACTAGGAGCAGCTCTCTCGTTGGACTATCCCTAGGAACAAAGCGGGGCCTCGCCTGCCTTTGGCAATGAATAACGAATATATACTATAGTAGGCAAAGAAGGGGGCAGGGTACGTGGATCAGTGGGGTGCAAGGGGGTTATAGGAGGTCTCTGTCCTCGTTGTATTGGTAATGCCGGCACGTTTTGCATGTATCGAGGATGTTCTCTCAGGCTGGATGTTGAAGGGGTTGAGGAGGGTTGAAGGGGTAGGTTTAGGTTCGGAGAGGCAATCGATGTGTCCTAAGGTAAGTTCGCACTGTTACTATATTGGGATTTTGATTCAATGGAAAATTTAGAAATTATAATTTTTTTTATCAACATTGATAAAAAAAACGCTTCGGTAATCACATATTCCAAGGCGTCACTCTCGCAATACACTGGACTGCCTCTAATGGAGAAATCGGGTTTCGAATCCTGACAGGTGTGCTGAGGGTGGTTTTTTACGGATGTAATTACTCCAAAATAAACCTCCCTAATCTCTAACACATTAACATTACTAGTACATATGAATATAACCTGGAAGGGTAGTAAGACTTGATGTTAAAAAAATACTTGAGCAGGTTTTACCTTACTATTGTAACTATTTCATAAGGTTTTATACTATTTGTGAGAATGACCGCTGTTGTTCACAGGAATCGACACACCAGATTTCTTAGAAAGGGCCTTATCCATCATCTAGTACAATTTCTATATCAACTTACACGTGCATTACCCCAAGTTGTGTGATCTGCAGTCAACACCTTTGTTGGGTAGTATCAATACCTAAAAGAAATCACTAGAAAAATCATTACTGACCTTAAAAATATATGCTTTTTTAATTTCTAAAAGACTTTTACTTTAAATTGGACTGACTTAAATAAGTTTTGCTAATTTATAAAACTGTCACATACTATTTCTCCTACAGAAACAAACTTACATGTGCGTTGTGTTGTTCCTGTTTAGACAAACTAACGAAGGAACTTTCAACATAAGGCAGAAAAGAACCAATTACTAGAACACTGCTCCTAAGTTTATCTCACAATTACATCACAAAATTGACCAATGACTTATTCAATTAAGTTCTTCCTTAAGGTCCTATTTTTCTTAGCGTATAATCGCAAATAAATTGAACCTTTTTAAATTAAACGAAACGTTTGGTTACAAATAACATTTTTAATTAAATAAATTGAGAATATTTAGTGGTGATCAGCTTTATTTTAATTAATTGAATTTATCCATTTGAAGAATTTATTGGTTATATCAGACCACAATAATTAATATTATCGAGAACGAGAGTGTCTACCAATTTTGCCTGGAAAGATATTTTCACATAGCTTCCAGAGTTATTCTACCTGCCAAAAACGACGTGGGATCAAAGGCTTCACCTACCTTCCACAGGAGGTTGTGCTACGGATTTTCATCGTTCACGAAAAATCCGTCCACTCGGCTGGGTTTAAACCCACAAACGTTGAGTTCTGAGGCGAGCACTTTATGTCAAGGCCACCGAAGTCGACGAATACTTTAAATTAAGGCCCCTATCGGTGGACACTCGTACTATGTGCCAGGATTGACCAATTTGGCTTATCATTGACATAGAGGTATGATTTGACTCCTTACTGGGTGAAATGAGGGTGAACATTCGATAATAGTTTCTATTGCCCTTCCATAAAATCCTGGTATGTTCTGTTTATATTCCATACAAGCAGTCCCTGTCTTATAGACTGATAGAAGACCGTATAGCTCAGCTACGGTGAGGTGAAAAAAAGATCTGATCTATTATCCAGATGTCCTTTGCTCTACCAAGACTGTGTATTGTCAAAGATTCATTTTCGAACAGGTGGAGTACGCGGAATTGGTTGACTTAATGGAAGCTTACAGACCTCGGTACGTCACAGCCAGAATCTAAGTCCTTCTCCCAAAATTAAATTTCTTAGAGATCGTGCAGGCTTATACGCAAATGCGCAAGGTAATCCAGTGACCGCCGGTCAGTGCAAAACTCGACTAATCAGCGTTTGGTAACCAAAGACTAAGCCAAGAGGAGGGAGTGAGGTTACTGTTAATCAAGTACAGTCACAGGAATGTTAGAATTGACCAAATGATATTACAATTTACTATTAGATTAAAGTCTACATTTAAACACTTTTAAGATTTTTAATTTTTCAATTTCATGTTTTTACCAACATAGTTTATTCATAGACATAAACGATTAACATAATTCATTATTAATAATAGGTGTGATTGCGATTTTATTAGATACAGTGTTTCTCTTTTTATTATTTGTATCTTAAATATGTTTCCTTTTGTTTATTTTATATGTATCATAACATTATTATGCCTAGAAAGTTTAGAAGCATACTAGGTTTTAAGAAATTTCTAATATAAATTAATTTAAAAAATATCTTAAATTTGTCATCAATAACAGAGATGTGTCGTGGAAGGCTGCCTTAGTAGGAAAGAGATTGTTTAAACTATATATACTCTACCACAATGGATCCCTCGTTTTTCTCAATAAAAAAAGTTTCTGACATTCACATTATACATTATAATATATTACGTTGATACTTGCCCAATGAATATTTTAATAAGGGGAGAGAACTATCACCAGTACGGTTCAAAACAATTCTGCTTACCCTGGAAACATTTCACGCCACGTCAATTATATTTATTATTGTGAAAACATCATGTGTATATATGAACTCTAAACATAAGATCCCATCACAACAACTGATGGACCGAAAAATTTACCTAAATGCCATTGAGATTATCTTGACTAATAACTCTGGACAGGAAAATTGGAAATTTGCTATAGTCTCAAAATGATGAACTCTGGACTATTTCACATACTTTGAATGTCACTGCTGTCTTCTCTACATTCTCTATAGATATCCAGGAAAATGCTGACATATTAACTTATTTTTAACCTTCCTACAATTCTGTACTTAAATTTAGATTAAATTTTATATGCCTCAAATGAGTTGTAATATCCATACGCTCCAAAAGTGTCAGGTTGAAAGAGTGCACCTGGTGTTTAACGCCACAACTAATAGTGGGCTGCCAACTGTGAAGGGTTCAGACTCCCACTCCTGTGAAAGGCACTGTCCCTAGTGGAGACCAACCGGTAAGACGATTGGCGATATCGTTATATTTTATTGCAGTGTTTCGTGGTGTTTTGTTTGATAGTTCGCAGCCTGTTAATAGAAAATAACATAGCCCACAAAGTTTTGTTATCGTTGCAATCACGGTAACGATTCTTAAAGTCCAGTAAGTCCATGGTTTCAATAAGTAATATGCTTAACAATAACACAAAACCAAAAAACGTCTAAGTCCAAATTCATAATGAGTTCCTTAAATAGTGAGTGATCATGCATCTTTCATCCTGCATAAAGATTCAAATATTGACCCCGGCTTAACTCAAACTAGGTTCTCTCTAATATTACTTGCACCAAAAACAACACCAGGCCGTGCTAGAACTGCTCATAACCCAACACAAGGACTACTGAGTACTACTTATCATTAAGAGTACCCAACTTTATGTGCCACATCTAAAACTATGATGGAATTCAAGTTATAGGGTTCCAGTAAATTAATTATTAATATTAATTTAGGAGAGAGAACTACAGCTCTAATTATGAAATTAGAGTTATAGGGTTCCAGTTAATTAACTATTGATATTAATTTAATAAATAAAACTAGAGCCATAATAATGATATTCAAGTTATAGGGTTCCAGATAGTTAATTATTGACGTTAAGTTAGTAGAGAGATAAACAGCTCTAAATATGCTACTCCCGGGTTAGGGTATCTGCTACTAATTTGATTGTCATAATTAAATTTTGTTCTTTATGCGAGCATGATCTCACTTTGTTACCATCACTAATTTTGTGGTTGATATCAATAAAGGCCTTGCCTCATGGAGGTATTGTTTTGTTTAGTATGTTCTATGTAGGCTTCACCTATCTATGTTCTCAAGTGGTATATGTGGGTGATGTTGACTGTCCTAACATTGTGGACACTGGCTGTACTAGCAGTTGGGAACAAACTTAAACGGAGGATGCAATTCCTAGTGTAGTCCTGAATGGACTGTTAGTTTTGTTATAAGTGTCTTTCTGTCTCAGCTCCTAATGGTCTAAACCCTTTATATGAGATATTGTATTAGCTGGAGACATGTACTAAGTTTTTAATAGTAAGGAACAGAGTCAATTTCTTTTGTAAATGTTAATCTATAGCTAATATTTAACCTATAAGTCATACAGCTTGACTTTAATCACCAAGTCTACTTCATAATACTTTAACTCTGTCTTTATACTTGCTCCTATCTGTTGTGTTTGCAAAAAAATTCCATCCTTTTTCTATTAGCCATTAAGAACTAAAATATGGCCGTCAAATATGTATGTTCAGTATATATTTATAATTTAAATCCCTTTATTCTCTGATATTTGCACATTTTTATGTATATAATAAACTAGCCAATTAGAAAATAACTAGATTTCTATGCTAATGAATCTTGTGTCATTAGACTTCCGTTTCGGCTGGATTATGTCAATGTATATTTCCCCTTTATGACATAAGTAGCTAAATTATTATTATTATTATTGTTTTGAGGCCTGTCAACACAGTGAGGTCATTAGGGCCTTTGGTAATAAAAGAAACAGTAAAATCCCCATAGGGGAGAGACAAATCACATAGTCCACCTGTTAGACTAAACAGTTGGAAACATAAAATATAAAATAGTATACAATATTAAAATTCGTCTATCAATTAAAGACAGTCTCAATATGAGAAAGTGCCCATTTGAAACATTCCATAGGAGCGCTCAAATGGTATAAAAGTATAAAAAAAAGTGATACACCTGCTAAAATAAAACCACAGGTGTATACACTACTTCAAAAATATAAAACAAACATATTAAAATATAATACGTTAAAATTACCAATTATTTTAAAATAATACGTTAAAAAAGACAAAACAAACATATTAAAATATACTAATATGTTAAAAAGTTCTCAATATGAGATAAAATCCAGATGAGTCACTTATTAAAAGTGACTCAAATGGCATTAAAAAGTTCCGCCTGGCGTATAAAACGGAGTAAACAAATAACCCTACCCACTCTACCGCGTAGTAAAAAACGTAGGTCACCTTTAAAATCAAGAGCCAGGTGGATAGGGCCATATTTACCAGGGCTATATAGTAAGGGCTGTCCCAGTTCTTTGATGCTAACGCTGCCGCCTTGGTTCCGATAGTTGGAGGGCGTGACGTCACCGGCCAGACACAGCGCGGCACCTGCCAAATCACCACGTGTTAATACAGTTGTATTCCAATGCGTGATGTTTACTCATTTCGTTTTAAATGAAATGAAAAAAGTAGCAAATACAATGCGAGTAAAAGGGAAAAAAGGCTTATTACCATTTCAAAAAGGAATTTTAATATCGATAACATCTTTGTTTGAACTCCTGGAAGATGTACGTCAAAAATACGACCTCAAGTATATTATGACCACACGCCTAACTCAAGATGTCCTAGAGAGCCTATTTAGTCAAATCTGTGGCGCTGGGCAATTTTATGACCATCCTAGCCCAACAGAAGTCATATTACGACTCAGGAAAATCATGCTATCTAACAAGATGCCAAAACCATCGCTCAAAATCAATGTCTCCCAAATTGAAGAAGATGCTAGCAACGTCTCAGTATACTTGACTGCAGAGTTCCTGGAATCAGCATTAGAACCAGGTGAAATCGAGGAAATGGCCAGCACGTCTGTGGAAGAAGCAAATGAGTTCAAGCTAGATGAGTCTGTTAAGGATTATGAACAACAGGAGAGATCCTGGGCTGAAGAAGAGGCTCTTGCTTACGTGGCAGGCTATGTAGCCTTCAGAGTACAAGACAAAGACCCTACACTAGGTACTATTTCAAAGCATATTTCCTCAACTTCCATTAACACTTGGATTGAAGCTTTGTCCATGGAGGATTGACGGTGCCGTCTGAATGGTGGAAGGCTACTATTAACGAGTTCGAGAAAATTTTCAAATCACTTCATGGCGAGGAAAATTCATACAGCAGACAGAGAGGTATCATGAAAGAACTTAAAAAAAATACTATCTAATAAATTTCCTCTTCATGTCTATGCAAGAGTTAGAACGCTCATTAGAATTAGACATGTAAATAGAAATAAGCAATGTAAGCGAAGCGAAACTAAGAAAGCTAAGAAATGGATACAATCCAAGAAATAACAAATACATGTAAATTTGTGTGAGTTCCTTATGCTATAGAGTACACAAGTTATATATTTTTATTATTATTATTATTATTATTATTATTATTATTATTATTATTATATTATGAACAATATTAGTAGAGGTTCTTGTAAATTTGAAGAAGGTTTGGTTTGAATTAATTCTATTTACTACTTTGTATAGTGATTAATATCATTAGTTTAAATATTATTGACGGACCAGTCTTTCTGACAAGCCTCATTCAGTCTATCTAAAACCAGGCGCGCTAAAATAGCTCGTAACTAAACACGTCAAACTGAGCAAAGTATTTAAGCTACAGAGATGAGTCTTATATCTAAATAAAATTCAGTTCATGGTCATCATTTCGTACGCTTATACTACCCATCTATTTCAATTAGGAAAAAACTTTTCAACAGAGTGAAAATGTGTCTGCAATAAAAACTTCATTATAGTTCTTTAATTAGAAAACAATTTTTTTAAATCAAACCAATTGGAATATGGGAATTTTAATAATTTCCTCATGTCTTAAAAGGTTGTTATAACAAATTCTGAAAAAATGGCAGTGATTGTTCAAGTAGTTTACGAGAAAATGTGAGTTATGTTTTGGAACTTTCGAGCGTTCTTTGTGTGTCATTCGAACTCCATCAGGCCGGTGACGTCACGTCTTGAATGAGAGAGGACCACCTCCAGAGCCGTAGTGAGACAGCCCTTACTATATAGCCCTGATATTTACGACACTCCACCAAAATGTGAAGTGGCTCAAAAGGTAGCATTTTATATTAAGGTTTTGGTGCAACACCTTGAGAATATATTATTATTAGCATCGCGTATTACTACCCGTTCGAGTTGTACGCACTTACGCTAATGTGCAATGGTAGGCTGATTGTGAGATGAAATGGAGGACCTACAGTTTAACGTGGGATCCGAACCACGGTAGAGGCCTGGCATTCCTCACATTCACAAGTTATGATTAATACACGTCTTGTCAGAGGTGAAGGAAGGGTTTGGCATTCAGATAAATCTGTGCCGGGACCGAGGATTGAACCCTGGACCCTTGAGAATATAGACCTTGGTAAGGCCAACATCGAGAAATAAGATGCAAAGTAACTATATCAATATATTATTTTTATTGATTTCTTCCAAAATTAGAAGGTGACACATAAATATTATGCTATCTATATTAAATATTTAAAATTGGTTTAATATTTGGCTTACACCCAAAGTCCTAACGTTAAAATCAAACTTTTGTTTCCATAAATAGGTAATATCTCAAACAACTATCTAAAACATTTTGAACCAATTCATACTGACAGTTATAACAAAGATATTTTAATTTAAAATTTTAATGAGGGTTGTTTTATTCTGATTTATAAACTAATTGGCTTTTTGTAGCCAAGCGGTGTTTTTAGATGAATAATATACAGTATTAAAAATGTTTGAAAGAAAAATATCGCTATGTAGTATCGTCCAATTATCACCAAATACTAAAAAACAGATAAAAAAATTTCCACAAAGAGTTCTACAAATTAATAATCAGTGTAGTATTACTAATATTCAGACTGAGCCATATAAAATGAAAATATTAAACATTTCTCTTTGAGCTTGGAAAGTATATTATGCTTTTACACTCACCCGAAGGAAACACAAGGTAAATTAAAACTCACAAAGCATCAATTGAGATTCCGAATGTCTTCTTCCTTTTGAGCGTGCAAATGAAATTTAATATCACGTTTTTTCTTTCTCTTTGGCAGACCTGAAGTTCACATATTATAATATATTCTAAACTAGTTTCTGCTGTTGGATTCACTCACATTTTAAGTCGAGGAAAACTAACCTTTTTTTGTGGAGAGCTTTTTCAACTACCTGAATAAATATTTTAAACATGCATGGGGTGAGACAAATATTTTGTATGTCAACGACGCTCAATATTAACGACTACCTGTAGAGAGGTACATGATTATTAGTGATAACGAACAACAAAGACACAATAGGTATAATCCGGATGCAATATCAATGTTTTATAAAACATATTTTACAAAACTGGACCATATCAATTGCTATTTTTTAATTGCAAGGCTTCTTTGTGGAAAACGTTATGTGTCTTTTCTTCAGGAAAATAAACACATCAATCCTTACAGCTGCTGACCCTTGAACAAGTATAAAATATAATGTCTGTGAGAAAAGCAGCTATTATGAAGGCACTCTATTAGGTTTGCATCCTCGTCACTAGACATTTTCCTACGAGCTTTTATTATCACAATCAAATTCATGTCAATATATTTTTAAATTTTATTGTAGCATTTTTTTAATGCAATATTTATTGAATACGCGAAATAAAATGAAATTGAGTTTTTTTAGCGACATTGATTACTTGGCATTTCTTTAGATGAGATTAGTGATCAATTATGTATATTTTAATTAGTTTTCACGAAATTCAAATTACATAAATTTGTAATTTAGTAACAAATGATGTTATAATCTGACTGAAATTTCTAAAAAAATAGTACCAACAGCACTATTATCATTTTTGTCTTAGTTATCCATTAGCTTAAATAGGTGGGTATCCCACATTGATTGTAAGGCGCGTGGCACATAAGACATATATTTAAGATATTTACTTAATAACTAATACATTAATAAACACATAACTAATGAATAAATTTTTGCGCGAACAGAAACGTGTTATCAAAAAGTATGAGAAATTCATCCCATATCAAGTTTGATGTTTTTGATTAGTATTGAAACCCTGGAAGAAATACCATGGGAGGTTTTTGGAGATCCAATCAATCACCGGAATACAAAAAAAAAAAATGGAAAAAGAAAAGTAGAGGAGGAAGGTGGTACACATAAAAAAAATAAGAAAAGGAATCTGAAAGACGGAAGTGAAACGAGAGAAGGAGGTGACTTTAATAGAAGAGATTTTAACGACGTGACGTTAAGAGAAGTGGGGTGAGGGGGTGATTTGGGGGGGGGGGGGAAGAGGAGGTGATACGTAGACACAACGCTCTGATAACAATTACTTTGTTACACTTCGTTTGTTCCTTTAGAAACCTCTTTAGAAACCTTTCGGAACAAACTGACATACGAGTGGTTCTCGAAACGATTTTATCATGAACTTGATTGATTGGTAGATTTTAGTCGTAATAGGGGGTAAAAAATTATATTGGTAGGGGATGAATCAAAATGATAACATTTAATAACTCCCCAATTTGTATTAATATTTATCAAGAGTCCTATACGTACGCTCTGAACACATGGGTAATTTCAACTCGATACTCTCTGATCATAGTGTTATTTTCATTATTAATGGGAGAATACTTAAGTTAAATTTCAAATTTTTAAGGTTTGACAAAAAAATATATATTTAAATTAATATTAAAGATTTCTTCAAATATATTTTTTTAGTTTAATTTTATTCATAGAATAATCTTAACACATTTTTGGAATATTGGTGATGAACATCAAGACATTTGACAAGTAACTTCGTAAATAAAGAGAAAAAAGTCCTGGTAGAACTACGCAATACCCGTGGCAGATATTAAATACTTGTTCTTTAGATAACTATATGTATAAAGTTGAACTAAATCTGTAAACTGAAATAATATTTAATTAGAAAATTGTAATTTTTTTTCTGCATAAAACTGAGTTCCATTAAATCCCGCCTCTATACAACATTCTTGTTATGTAATATTTGAAATATACATTAGTGCAATGGGTGTTTGAAAAGGTAAAGTTTAAGGTAGATAGACCGCCATTTGAGTGTAGTAGTAGTGTAAAAACATTTGATAAAATCACCCCCCATTACAGCTCATTACATACATTCCATATGTTGAGATAATTCCATACAGTCCACCTCATTACAACCTAAATAATTTTATCCTCCATCTTGGTCTTCCAATGGTCTCTTCCCATCTGATTTATCATTAAATACCCTGAACATGGTTCTAGATTCACCCAGTTGCGTTGCATGTCCTGCCCACCGTAATCTGCGTGGTTTGATTGTTCTAGCAATGTTTTACAATGAGTATTGAGTATATAACACATCAGTATGTAACCTCCTCCACTCCCCACAATCTTCATCACATTGTGGACCAAATATATTCTTAAGCCCATTGTTTTCGAAAATCATAAATTTATTTTCGTCATGTAGGCTAAGAGAACAAATTTCTCTAACAAAAAGAATTAGGATCTATACTTTATAAAAGAGTGGATTGAGATCTACATGTCTAATGATTTCCCTTGTATTAAACGTATTCAAACATAAAAAAATTGTAAAAGAGGTTTGACCTCTAGCTCTTCAAAAAGTATCAGTAGAAGTGTGAGATATTGATTAGGCCAAGCGTAGTAAATATGCTATATCTTGATAGGATAATCTTGCACATAAAACTATTTATAGTTAGACCCCCAAAACCATTCACAAGATCTATTAAAAAGGAAAAATTTATTTGTAAATTCTACATTCAGAAAACACGGTTTTGGATTGATTTAACCATTATCAATAGATCCCGTTAATTTTATTCAAATATCGCATTACAGTTCAACTTCTCTGAATTTTGTCATACACAGATTAAGTACGTGGTCTAAAATAATCTATCACAAAAATCTGGCGAAAAATTTAAGTTTTAGGGAACACAGAGGGTTTCCTCTTACTCTCTCCACGCTAATTAAACTGTAATTTCTTAAAGTTAGCCTCCTAGCACTTACCTCTTAAATTAAGTAGTTAATATCCCAATGTGCTGGATGAACTGATTGGCAATTTGCTTAGACAAATACCAATAGGAATGTGGTCTCTTTAGTATATTCATTTAGTTTGAAAACCTTCCCCATGGTGTAGTGATCAGTGCACCTGCCTACGAGTCTAAGGGTCCTGGGCTCGATTTCCACCTGGTACCTTGGTTAGTTTTCCTGAAGGGTAACTACCTCAATGATTACCAGGGTTTGGTTAGTTAAATTTAAGTTATGTTTAGGTGTTTGCCCTGGTTCCACACCTTCATACTAACACCATTACTTAATCTTATTAGGACATGGATAAAGCCTCCACGGAAAGGATGTACGATTAGTACATTTGGGCGTCCCCTGGACAACGGTACACAAGTACTAGCTAATATTTTCACTACTGTGCTAAGATTAATGTAGCCCAGAAAAACAATATTATATTATTTAGTATGATGTGCCAATGACGGGTTTTGATGAGTCCGGCTTTCAATAAAATAGTGTACAAATCTACCTAAATGAAAGTGTGGGTACGCTTACTAAATTCCTCATCCATTCTCGAATAACGTAATTAATATACTTAAGTATGGATCGAAATGTGGTGGAAAGATAAAGTTGAGAAAACCATTAATCCCTCCTTCTCTACATCAAGATCTTAATTTTCGGTCATTGAATTTTATTTAATTCTTTCATTTGTATTTACTGATTCATTACATATCTAATTTACTTCCCTGTTTCGACGTGGATTACACTGGATGGTCTATCTCATATTCTAATATCACACTTTTATTCTTCTACATATAATGACTTTTATATCTTTTATTGAATACTTTCTGTGTCCTTACTTTCTTCTCAGTGCGTTTTGTTCAGAAGATTCGTAGATGTTTAAGAAAATGGATAATATTTTTGTTTTCTTTTTTTTAGCGTTCTCTTAAGTTTTGTTAAGAGGTGGGGAAGGGGGTGGAGGGAAGAAGTGGAAACTTTGTTTCAAGTGACTTGGGAGAAAGCACGTATCTTTTTCACGTAGCCGTTTTGTTTAACACACCATCTAAATTATTCAAATGAAATCCAAGTTGTTTGAAACACTAGGAAACGCAAGACAGACAAAGGGTAGATAAAGGTAGAGAGAAGACTAAAATAAATAGGAGAATATTGTGTAGAAGAGTACTGACCTTCAAGATAAACGCCTAGGGGTTTGAATAATTTAATTTCACACCATTAGATCAACTTTCAAAAATAAATCTAAATTTTGTAGTGTAATATTTTTAAACTCTACTGTTCGTACTAGCATGAATACAGTTCAAAACTAATTTTAATACTTTTTCCTGGATCAAAATCAGATTGAACTGGAATCACCAATATAATATTTTATTTGATTTTTTTATAGATTACCATGATTTGATTAATTCAATTTACTGTTTAAATTTAAAATTTTTTTGAACAAAAAACAAAGTAACTGCATTTAGTTTTAAATGGTATTAGTTAATTGTTTTGTTCAATGTAAAACTAATTACTCATGTACTCCTCGTCTTCATTAGCGTCTTAGATATCTGCATATTTAAGCTAATAGGTTAGGGAAAAGTAAAATTATATTTTAGAAGAAATGTACTTGCATTTGTGTGGAGTGAAAATTTGAAACCTCGTGATCATTAACAATGATCACCCCGTTAAATTTAAAATCTGATAAGAGTGACAAATTGGAACATGTACTCTTAAAAATGGGCTATATTATTACTATAGTTAATTGTGTAAAATAATAATTATCTTAATAAACTAAATATATGTTGCACAATTCCTTCATACAAAGAGACGACGTATCTTTAATAAGAACCTTTCCTCTTGTCAGGTTTTATTTCCTTGTAAGTGAGAACATGTTTTAGATTAAGTAAAGCCAGTCAGTCCTCCCCTCTTTACAGAGTTCAAGCCGCCACCTTCACCCCCCCCAACCCATTACCTCCCTACCAGCACTCCTTAAACAGAAAAAGACGAGAGGGGAAGGAAGTCTTAATTGAAATCGTAGTCACATTGTGACGTGTACGGTGTTTGAACAGGAATTAGTAATTACATGGGAACAAGAGGGGGGGAAGGAGCAGAGGGTTTTAGGGAAGTGAGGTAAGAGAGGGTGTATTTTTGGTGGGAAACCAGGATTGCACCAACTATCATTAATAATTAGCTTCCCTCACAGGAGTACAAAAGGAAAGGAGATATACTTAGAAAGAACGATTATCCTAGAGATGCGACAGTTGCATTTATCTTCATTAGTTAAGTAATATAGAACTTTCTCAAACCTTTGGACTTGAGCAAGTTTCTCAATATATTTTTTTTCTAAAGGAAATTGTTTAAAGTTTGTGAAAATATATGGTTTTGATTTTCTAAATAATGTAATTTATGTTTTAACTACAAAGATTGATGGTATAAGAATCTTACATATTATAAATTAAGTAATCACACAATGTAAAGAAATTAATTGTAATTGTATATATGTATACAATTGATAATATTGTTTTAAGCAGACTCATTCATTTAGAAAAAAAAAGGTGAAATAGGTCTACAGAATAATTTTTTATCAAATGTCTTGATAAAGGCGAATAAGTAGACCTAGATGAATACCTTTAACCATCCATTTATATATATAAACATATTATATTTTATTCTCTAATATGTCTAAAAAAGGAAACCATTTCCAATGTTCTTATGTTGAGTCTAAATATAAATTACTACTTTTTTTTAAAAATTAGCAAATTTAAGATTTAAAAAAATCTAATTAGACCTTGGAAAGATTCGGGTTGAAACACAGGTCCTTTTAAAAATATCAAAAGTACCTGAAATCTAGCAAATTCTATATTTGACACATTTAACTGTCGTGTGACTAGCACCTAAATTTTAAATTTTTATATTAAAATATAATATTAAAGACTTAAGTTTATCGATAAATTATTGTTCTTAACATTTGTGTCTCGATTATATCCATAAGACGTGTACAAAGTGGTATTCAACTTGAGGTATGCGTACCTCTGGGGCTATGCGAATACAGCTTAGAGGGTATTTACACATTTTAAATTATTTAATTTAGTATATATTTGAAGTATTTAACACGAACTTCATGAACCAACTAATTATATCAACACACCAGAGTTACTATGAGCAAGAACCAAAATAGTCTACCGATTTTGCTGAAAAAGGTACTTCTCCATACGTAGCGTCCGCGGTTTTTTTACATGACGCAATCAACATAGGACCGACGGAATTACTTCTCCTTTGAAGGACCTTGTACTATCACTCAAGAAAAATCCATCGATACCAGTTGGGTTTGATCCCATGAGCATCAGATACTTTATCCCAAAACCACAGAGGTTGACCAAATGTTTAAAAGATACTAATATTTATCATATAAATTATGTATTATATTTATTTTGTGGCAACAATTTGAGAGTACAAAGTCGAAAATTTATATCTTTGGGTAAAATAAAATGCTATAAAAAATATATATAGAACTATACATACAATATATAGTTTTCAAACTAAAAATATATATAAATATATATATAAAATTTTATATTATGTTTACCCCTTCTAACAGTTCACACAATTACAATAATGAGGTAGTTTTCAGGAAGGTATGATATAAATTAAATGAATAAACTTTTAAGTAGGGTATGACATTCCCTGGTTGCAGCAGTGAAGAAGGGCAGGGTCATGGAGCTTTTGGTAATTCAAGGTCGAACCAAGTGAGTTTAGATTGTTGGGCGCCACCTCGTTGGCGGTAATAAACAAGAACTATGAAGAGGAATTCGTTCATTCGCAAGATGTAAGTTTGAATATCAACACTCCCCCTAGTAAGGCAGACCCAGACTGATAAGTGACCATTCGGACAGGGATCAACTTCAGCCCTTTACTTAAACCACCAATAAATATTACACCCATAGGCCTTCATATGTTTACCATGATTGAATCTGATAGACCTACTAATAAACAATGTAGACTAAAGTTTATCCAAACCATGAAAATTTTTCCCTTGTGTTACTGTAATAATTCACAAAATTAAAGTGACTCGTAAGTTAGGAGTACCTACACAAATAAAAGAAGGAAAATCAGAATAACTATATTGTATTATAAGGTTATTCCTCTGTTCAAGTATTCTCCCAGCCATTATTAAGTAGCCAAATTTAACCCCTTTAAAGATTAACAATATCGGAAGCTCTACTCCTTAGGTTATTAGTATGAAATTCAATTTTAATAAAGGGAAACTCAAATTTTATCACACACATGAAAGTAGTTTTAAACATCCTCAAAACGGTCTGAGTATTGATCTGGTACACAAGTCTAATGGGCCAACCATCAGCAACGTTCATAGAGCTTTCACTTAAACTTAACACTTAACAGAAATTACTCCAATTTAAAAAAATATTTAACGTTGAAAGCCCATATTTTGGTTGAGAAGGATTTCCAGTGGCTTGAAGGCTTAACATAATATTACTACTTTTAATAATAATAATAATAATAATAATAATAATAATATGAATATGTATAGCTATATCAACACTCTATAACCCATCACCCCTAAGAACTATAATAATGATAATAATAATAGAAGTCGCATCCTAAAAACTAACCAACAAGATACAAATACAGGTTACGATGTACCAAAAAACAAAAAAATGTGAGTTGCGAGTGGCCATTGTGCTGAAAGAAACAGATTAATGTTTACATAAAGTATAAAGCTAACGCTACCTACAGTAGGTACACGAGTCACACGAGTTCAACGACAGTCACTAGCGGTCACTTCCTCGGATAGTTCCGCCTAAAGTCAATCTTCATATGTCGGCATCCTTGAAGTTAAGTTAGAAAAAAAAAATCTAATGTATCACTTAACGGTCTCTGTTAGTCTTGCGACACGTGCGACCATAAGTTCCACGCGGAACCTCAGGGGTATCCAAGTTGGTATGTGACTCAGCAAAACTCCACTCGTGAGTGCCTCAGATCACAAGTCATGGGTGGGCAACCACGGATATGGTCTGTGGTTGGCAGAATACAGTTCAGGAAACAAACTCCAGACTCACAGACGCAGAGTCAAAAACCCTACTAACCCCGTGTACAAATAGTATGGTTCAAACAACAATTGTAAAACCCTTTATGAAAGTAAATTACCAGATTTCATTGAAACTTCTAAAATTCATTATATTATAATTTTAATAAAAAAATGACTTTACAACATCTCAAATATAAACTTTAATATAAAATAAAACTGATCAAAAAGAGTCTTGAATTTCCCACAAAATAATAGTGCGGGGCACAATCCTATTCAGAATGTTTTTAGAACCGTTAGTACCTCAATAATCCAAGTATTTAGTTTCACATAGTACAACTATACCTGACAAAGATAACAATGAACAAACTATCCAAAAGGAGAAATATTCTATAAATGATCAGTGCATTTAAAAGTTATAAATATCACTAAAATTTTATGACTCAGTATTATTTAAATTAAAATTTTGAATTACAGCTCCAAAACTATCTGTCTTTTTATAACAGTAAATTAATAATAGGCCTAGGTTTTGAACACAAGAGCTTACGACAGGTGAGAAAAAATATTTCACCATAGAAGCTCATAAACATCAAATCCCTGAATTTAACTACTCAAAATTTTGTAGCAATCAGCAAATATTACCCCATGTAGGTCTCAGCCCTGTTCTTCAAATGCAAAGTTTATTACTCCCAATATATTATTATAATTACTATAACCCCTCGATTCATACAATAACAATTGATATTTAGGTAATTAGTTAAAAATAAGCATGTAAATAAAATATTCCGACACAATTGTTAACTTGAGGCGCTAATTAGAGAAAATCAATCTATTCATACTCCATAGTAACAACTGATTGATAATCCAAATTGTTGACATCAAATATTGTTCCCCAAAACCTTGCCACATATATATCCATTACGGACACAAATTAATAAAATATCACAGTTTAGATAGACAAATCATTATCATAAATATCACTTAATTCAATCAAATTAAATAGTTTTATTATATTAAAGTGTCTTACGCAACGTGGCTTTCACCCTGCAACCTGCTTGACCGATGAATTTTTTCATTTTAGTCCCATTAGAACTGTTGAAATTGGTAAACAATAAAAATAAAACAAGATTGTAATAGACAGTCCATATTATAGTAATTAAATAACATTAAAAGGTCTACCTTTCTTCTGCCACTGAATTTTAGCACCAAATCCTCCCAACGGGGACAGAGGGTCTTCTCAGCACAGGCGTTCAATTCCAACACACACAGACGAAACCGTAGCGCTGGACAACCGACACAAAACTAGTCTCATTTACCTAAATAACAGCTCACCAATCATGTTATGACGTAGGTCACGGATAATTCATCGCACCGCTGGATTTTCTGTAGCGCCCTAGTGGATGAAGTAGGCAATGTTGACGTCCAAGCATCACTGGAAGTATCAGACTATTGTGGGTATGCTATCATAATAAGTAAATACACCTTCAGTGGGCCAGGCTAAATATCTGAAGAGAGCTCCATGTGACGAGAAACGTTACAGGAGGGAGATTACGAAACTATTATGTAAAAATAAAACACCCTCAGTACAAAAGTCAATATTAAAATCTGGACTTCCTCATCATTATTAATCCAGTCTTTTGCGAGTGTAACTCTCTAAACCACGCAACCTCCTATCCTTATATTGAATCCAATCCCAAGACTTGGAGAAATAAAGCATTTTATTTAAATATATAAATAAATCATTAAAACCTGTATTTTTGGGTACACAAACTAGTTTAGTTTTACTAATATAATTATATTGGAGTTCTAATACACATGGGGTTTTATCCTAAATGTTTTCCCACTCTCTTTCCAAGTAAATGTGGGCATGTTGCATTTTTTATGTGGATAATTATGGTGGGTATTAAGATAAAAAGTAGGGTAAAATGGGAGTTAATTTACTTCTTTTATAAATTCTCGTTATGGTATATAGAAATTGATATTAACTATATCACCAAATCTTTTCAAATATATTTCTCTATTTGTTAAATTATTTAAGTTGTATAATAGATTTATCGTAAGACTTAATATGGATGCTTGAATACACGCTACTGGTTATTGAGGATATTTTTTATTTAAGGGATTATTCCAAATTTTGATATATAACAAATAGAATTATGAAATAACTGGTTCTAAAAATATATGTATTCTATATTTCTTCCTTAATCAAACCTTACGCATAAAAGATATGACAATAATTATTTTAGCTACCGAGTGTGACCAAAGCTAATCCCAGTAAATATTTCACACACTATTCTTGTTCATTTATTACTACTGACACTTCTCACTAATCTGTGTGGCAATTCTTACCTTTATCTAGAATATCCTTGAGTTACACAGATCCTAAACATTTTTCTCTCTCCTCAGACCAAGGGATTAAAATGAGTGCGTCGTGCTAACCCTATCCTTCCCCCCTTACCCCATTTAACCCAAAGCCTAACCCTTCTTTTCACAACGTCCCACTTCTCACACAAGGCTTAGCATGGGGAATGAACGTGGCACCATTATTTTACAGACTTTGTTCTTTTGAATTATGTATATGTTTAATCCAGAATTAGTACACTCCCTTCGTGAATTTCACGTTCCTCGGTTGCGTTGGGAATGAAATATAACATTCCGCACTCGTATTTTACCTGCAGACACACAAACAAAATAACTGTATTAAAAAAACCTAAGTTATAATTTCACAATCAAAATAAATTATATATGGAGTATAGCTAAGTCATTGCTAAACAAACCGATTGAAAATAAAGGAAAAATAGATATATAAAAAAATAAAGAAAATCTTAAATAACACTGGTCAACAAAGATTTTGTCCCAAGGCAACTCAAGGGTGATCCATACGTATTTTTTTCCTCAGTCAGCACTCCTGGCCAGTTAGTGGTCCAAAATTTATACATTTCCCTAATTATTAAATTATAATTACTCTTGTGAGATTTCGTATTGATACATTAAAGAAATATCCGTATAGGTTGAACAAGCTAGCACGTGATGATAAATAGAATTAAAGACAAATAATTATGAAAAAAGAATAATTTTTCTATTGATATCATTTTGATTTTTTTTTTTCAAAAATCCCCAACTACTCATAATAAATGTTTTCTTGACTCACCTGTGAGTTGCGACCCACATTCTGAGGAGCGCTATCATAGCTCACCAAAGCGAGGAAAACATATATCTGGTGAAACATATATTGTGGTGGTGATGATTAAAGTTTAAAAACAAACAAGCCCTATACGATTTAGATACACTTATTTTGGTAACGGAAAACATCCGGTGGACTGGTGCGGCTTTATTAATATTATACTGTCCCTATCGTTTCAAAACAAACAACACACAATTAAGCGTTTACATAGCCCAACATTATACTATTTCATTCATTTTGGTTTGTTTTATCACCAAATTATCGTATTATTTTCCCAGGCTTTTTTAATCAGGGCAATACTCTGCAAGTTCCACGTGTACCTACATTTCAGTTTAAAATTACAATTGTGATTTGATGCCTATTCCCAAAAAGTTGTATTTTATCATAATTATTTTTAGAATAATAAACACCATCCTTGTTTGATTTATTTTGAAAACTGGGAGAGATGAGGCTATTTATTTTTTAAATCTATATTTTAGCTCAGTCGGTAGCGTGTATGTCTACTGAGCTAAAGGTCTCAGTTTCGATTCCTGGCATGGCCCAAGAATTTATCTTTTGAATGTGGGTTTCCTCTTTCACAGAAATGAATAATTAATGGTCGAGTGCTGTGTACTGTGACTGTTCTAGGTTTAAGTTAATCTATAAGTCGTGTGTTGATATAATAAATCAATTCAAAAACTGCAAACTAAAGGAAATGACAGTTAAATATTTAGCTAAATTTCAGGTATGATATTTTATAAACATAAATATAGCCCTTGGTTTGGTTTGTTAAATAGGTTGTGTCCCATTATTATTACGTGGGCTAGTGATTTCGCACGTAAACAAGGGCGCTTATATCAAAAGTTTGTATTGTAGTTGGGCAGGATTAAGTGGTGTCAGTTTATCAATTTGAGACAAAAGACTATGCTTAGGGATGTTTAGGGCCATCGATATATCACAGACAGATAGTCATCTCCCAAACTTCTTGTTATTAATATACTGCAGTGTCGTGTTGTGGAGTGTTGCAAGGAAAACTGACCTAGATTAAAACTGTACACGTGATATGTTCTCGTCAACTTGGATCCTATTTATCAATCATACATATTCTCTGCTCTGCATGCCTCACATGGGGATGTATTCCTCTCAATAGCTGATTAATGAATGTTCTATTGAGTTGTATAAACATTTCACAAGTACAGTTTAAACTAATATTGCTTACCCTGGCCACATTTCAAGACAAATCATTGGTATAATGAGACACGACTATATATACTGCCATTATAATCGTGTTTTGGAGGTAAGCTTATCTCTACTTTGACCTGAATTGCTTTTATTATTAAAGTTGTAGATTGGTTGACTCTCAAGAACATATTATAAATATGATCAGTATTTTTTATAGAATATATTCGGAGGACTACCAATTATCCAGTTTACCTGAACTACTTGTAATTGATATAATTTGTGGAATATTTGCTTTCTCTGAATATTTGAATATAATATGTCCATCATAATGGAATTAGAGGTTGACCAATCCTTTATTATTCCTGAACCCAGTGACTATATGATTACTTATTTACATATATAAAATAAAGTGGATAAATACGTCAGCACACATCTGGGCCAGATGCTTGTTTCAGCACTTATTTGTATTAACGGATCCTACCCAAACATATGAAGTCTAATTAGGTAATCCTTAAATTCTTTTTACCTGTAACGCTCTCTTTTTTCTTCTCCGTTTTGTTTGTCTTTTCTCAAGGAGCCTTTCTTTCTATTTTTGTTTGCACGCCGTCTCAGTGTTTTCACAAATGCATTTTTTTAGAGCACTTGCAATCGGGAGAGTACCTTAGTAGCCGACCCACTGGTGTAGTGGTTAGTTCACCTGGCTACCAGTCTAGGGTCCCGGGTTCAATTCCCAGCTGGTACCTGTAGTATTTTTCTCCGTAGGGGAATAATCACAATGGTAACCAGGGTTTGGTTAATTAGGCTTAAGCAAGGTTAAGACTCGCCCCAGCTCCACAACATCATAATAACTATCATCACATCATCTCATTACGACGTGTAGACACCCTCCTATGGAGTACCCTGGGTAACGTTCTGTACCAACAGAGCGATTAAGTCTACACATAAGGTGACCGGACCTGTATGTCAAGGTCACTCCCGGTCATATGTGACATACAATAAAAAAACGCCTAGCTATAACCCTGGTTTTTTGTAGGAATGTTTTTTTTATATATTTGTTTGAGGTATTTAACGTGCATTTTTTGAACCGACTGATTATAGCAGCACAAGAGAATTTCAACGAGCCAGAGTGAAAGTGCTTACCTATTTGGTCAGGAAAGTTATTTTCATATACCATCCAGAGTTTATTTACATGCCACAATTGACATGGAACCGATGGTAATAATTCTCTCCGAAAGAAAATGCTACCATTTTTAATGCTCAAAAACAATCCGTCAACCCCAGTTGAGTTTGAACCAATTAACATCGGCTCCTGAGGCGAGGATTCTAGCCTCAATACTAACGAGGTCATCTGGATATTAGGAATGACTGCTTTGAAGGCCTTTTTTCCCACAAAATCCTAATCTGTAGTAGAATTCTTGAAGGGAATAAGACCTTTCAGATAACTATACCTACCATAAGCAAGGTTTTACTTTGTTATATAACAAATAGTCTTTATTACATAGTAAATGATGAACCTTTTGTTGCTTCGTATATTTGAAAGATTGTTCATAAAATACATTTTCTGGTTCAAGATATTAGCTTTCCATTCTGTTTAGTGCCACAAAACTTACTTGACTGTCCTCGTTTTTGTCATGGCTATTTAAAATTGATTTTTTTGTATATGTGCATTTTTTGTGTGTTTTTATATGAATTGTTTCCTTGTTAACGTTTAATATCTATTAAACCTATTTTACATTATTTTGATCTTCGTTTTCGTTATTTTTGATTATCTTATTTTTCCTGCAAGCGTATGTCTACTTTGGACTTTTGGAAATGAAACGAAAGAAAACTAAACTAATCTTGGAATTTGGTTATATCCCTAGACCATAATACGAATCAATCCAGAAACTGGATGAATTTAAAAATAATCCTTTTCACTCAAAATCTCTGTTGAAAGACGTAGCTTGTTAACATAACAACTAGTCAGAGTCCAATTTAAATAGAGGGAATAATTTTTGACAGTTAAAAAATCTACTGAAACATAGTTAAAATATTCTCGATCAGTCGCCCACCCAGCCAAGGTTAAAATTATCTTATTATTAATTATTAGTATCTAGACTTTAGTCCACGGGCTTATCTTTTGACATTTTGAAACAATTCAAAAGCTACCCCTTCATATTTCACCATTTAACGGAGATTAATTTCAATAAATACCAAAATTTACAGACCTATTACCTAAAAAGAAGCTTCCTGACAAGTTTTATCTTTCCATATCCAGCGAATAGGAAGATACTGAAACACCACCCCCTTCCCACTTCACTCCCTTAAGGATTGAATCTATAAAATCATCAAAAAATTTCAGTCCCCCTTTCTAAAAAAAAATCTCTCAGTTAAGTTTCATTTTTCCAACTCAAGTGTTTTGGAAGTATACTGTTATGCCTTTAAAATTGTTCCAAAAATCGTTTCACCACATTAGAGGCTTAGTTTCACAAAACTCCTTATAGGCTGCCTGATACCAGAAAGGAGACTTCTTTACAAATTTATAGATTCTAGGTTGAGAGGTTCGATAGATATGGATATGTGTCAATGAGTGAGTCAGGTCTTTCGTATTTATATACAAGGTTCACAGTAATATTGTGGGACCCAATTCAGGAGTCACAAAATAACTATGTTTGTTCTCCAGAAAAGTGTAGATGTCTGACATCCTAGGAAGTCTTAAAAATCCAAACTTTGACCTGAATGCAAGCATTGAAAGCAAGTATATTTGAAAGAAGTTCAACATCATATTATGTATGTCTACTGATATAAGAATCCCGGGTTAGATTCTTGGCATGGCCGAAAAAGGTATCACTGGTAAATGTGGGTTTCCCCTTTTACAACAATGAATTAACGGCCAGGGGTCTGGATGTTGTGTCTTTTCTGCTTAGTTAGTTTACATGTAGTGTGCTGATATAATCAGTTAGATCAGTAAGTACATTTTAAATACTATAAAGGCACTGGAAACTATGATGCAAAGAAACTGTATTCTTTTTTATTTGGGAGAGGACGGGAGAGAAAATGGTAACCTATTAAGAGGAATCCACCCTCAGTCCACCAGGCTAGAACTAGAATCCCCCACTTCCATTTTCATCGCCATAAAAACCAAACTAGATGAGTATGACATCAAATTGACATTCCCACGAGTGTGGAAAATATCTAAGATAAAATCTATTTTGATACTACATTTGGTAGTTTTAATTTTTGTAATATATTTAATTTGATAAATAATTCTAGTCCCTAACAGGACCATAAGAAGGCATCACATAATAAAAATATATAGCTTTGTGATAGAACTATTGTAATTATAATAAATGCTACTCACTTCCAGTATTTAAATCATCAGCACTAATTACCTCGTCCAGCTATTGAACAAGTGAGAAAATCTAACTACAGCCTTTATTCTTAGCTGACATTGATAAATTAAAGTTATAATTAATGAAACAATAAAGCCAAAAATCAGTTGATAAATCTCTCTAATGTGTTAGCTTTGCGATACAAGAAGTTTGAAATAAAAGCCTGAATAATTTGAAAATCTAAAAAAAAGAATAGTACCGTAAGAACACCGATATATCTATTAATAATTAATTCTTAGAATAAATAAGGTACGTAAATATTTAGGGATACAAAAGTATCTTTGTTCAAATTCAAAGGAAAATTTTACTTAAAGATAATTATTTTTAATTCAGATTAAATTGAAATTAGATTGTAAATTTCCTGCTAAAGACAAACAATTAATACTTTGCATCAAAACTGTCTTGCTTGGCTGGCCAAGGTTTGAATTGTGGCAGGGTATATATACACTATTGTTCTACACTAAACCTCAAAGCAAATTTGGGTGCATTTCCTTCAAATATCACCCATTTTATTTAGCCCAAATGTGAGGTATGAGAAGATAACAAATTTATTTGTAACTTTGGTAAAGGGTATTAGGCATAGGCTATGTATAAGCTCATTGTATGCGTGATTATATATTAATATCAGATTAACGTCAATATTTTAGGAAAAACAATGATTAAAATATAAAGTGCTATTAGCTTAATAAACTTAGCTTTTTATTAGGGCAGAGAGAGGGGTTTACCTAATACGTTCTCAAAATTAAACAGTGGTAATGTGCTAGGTTTGGCGACCCTGGAAATGGTACGTTGGGTTCTACTTTATGAAAGCGGATAAGCCTTCCTAGTTTAGTGGGTCATTAAAAACTGGGATTGTAGGGCTCTTTATACGTCTACAACTTCTATTTAAGTCTTTAACTCGTGAGTTTTAGTCTAAGTGTGGAACAAATTATTACACAAGAAAATTATTTGATGACATAAGTTTTATTCAAAAACATTTTTATAAACCTTGCTTTTAATGTTTGGAAATATAGCTTCTAGCTAGATTAATTTAGCTTCCTTGTTTTAAAATCTATATTTGATCCTATCATACTATATTTTTTATTAGACTGGCTAGTATAATAGTTCTATACGACATCTGCGGGTTTTTCTAATAAAAATACATTATGTTTCATTTGTGTGTTTAACACACATGTTTTTACCTACACCGGAAGAAATTGGACTATTCGCAATGCTCATTTAATGTGCTTTTTTGGTAATGGGGAGGTCAGGGTTCTAAACCTAGTCAGGTACTCTAAGCATATTTTTTAATAAACAATTTACTGCGAAAAAGGTCAGTATATTTGCTGTTGTTATAGCAAAGCACTTTTTTGGCCAAAATAAATCAATTATTTATCCAGTAGAAACATAGAGTTTGATTTTCTTCACACGGTGAACTCAACATTTTCTTAATACATGTCAAATGTCTTGTAACTTAATGACATATTTATCTCTTGATGTAAAATGTTTGCCCCAATAGTTTATTTCGTACCCTACATCCTCACCTCAAAACTCTTTATCCACGAAAGTGTATTATATAAAAAATATCAATTTTCATCCAAACTCCATTATTGTAATTAAATACTTATTGGCCAGACGGATATTAGATCATATAGTATATTAAGAAATAATAACAAAATAAAAATTTATTTAGGAATGGAATGGAAGACTAATAAAATACGTGCGAGTTATCTGATACCAATTTTGGAATAATTATATCAATGAAATCGATTTCTCTTGACCAACGGAATTTGAACTCCAACCTTTTTTGTTAATGGTTATCAATTTGAATACCAGTTAAACTCCTGTTTCTACTTGATTGTCCATAGGTTCCTACACTTAAAGGACAGTTCTGTAAGAAAAATATACCTTCTATGAATGAAGATAAACCAAAGTTAGATCATGTTTTATAATTCATTTGAAAATCTATTATGACAAATAAAGACAAATTTGATAAAATAAAAGTTTGAAGTGAAATATATCAGAGGATATGAGATAAAAAAAAGTGATACAGGAGAATGGATGAAATATGAAAGAAAGAGGGAAGACCAAAGGATAAAATTTCCTTTGAAACATTTATTTCCGACCCCTTTTCATCACTTTTTTTTACACATTCTCTAGGCAATAAATTTCCTAAAAGTCTGATTTGTCCTCCATCTTCTTCCATTTCTCCACTTATTCAAAGAAAAGACTCAAATAAATACAAATCCAATAGGACGACAACCGGTTTTTGTAACAAATTCAACGTAGACATAAAACTGTCATGAATGTTTATTTTAAAACAAATATAAAATTTATTATTCACTAAAAATAATTTTGATTTCTAATAATAGAGTACATGAAATGTATTTCTGATTTTAAATCTAATACAAGTTAAAAATTTATGGTATTTATTAGGCATGCTTTGAATTAATCAACATCACAAACTAGGAAGGAGTAATACTAACCCTTTCTTGATCTGTAAACACAATAGTGATAACGGTGCCTAAACCATCAGTCGTGAAATGAAAAGAATGAATTTAGCGTGTTTGTTGAGATTTAAATTAAGTCCAGAAGCACTGAGAATGATTTAACAGGAATACGCTTTTTTTCTTATCCCTTCTCCGAAAATGCTGATGCGCCTTCTCAATAACCCACCTCTCTCATCTATATACCTTAGATTAAGCCATCAATAAAAATATTATTAAAAATAATATAAAAAATAATTTGCTTACAATTTAAAATCTGAAACTAACCAAATTTGTAGACACGTGGTTTTTAATTAAGCTCGTCTAATCTGGTTTGCTTGCTGAGGTAAGGCTTTGGTTGTTTTTTTCTTGAATGGCTGACAGCTTTCCCTCTACGCATGTGAGAAAAAAGGTCCTCTAGGTCTACCTTCTTCATCCCTATACATTTTGAATAATTAAAAGCGAGAGACAGAATTAATAGTTAAATGTGGCGTGGAAGGAAAAAAACTCCACAAATTTTAAATTTTAATATGAAGTAGATTTGGAAAATATTCAGGGTATTTATTTTAGGAAGTCTATAATTTTGTAAGTAAAAATATTCATATTTTTATTTTATATCTATTTATTACATGAAGAATAATCTAAATTTTATGTTTATATTTTCTCACATAAAGATAAATTATTTTAACAGTAAACATTTCAACATCAAGACAGTGCCGTCGAGAGCCACTAAATCCCCGAGGGCAAATAGTTTTTTCAGGCTCCCTTCCTATTACTCTAATTCTCAACTTTTGAGACCCCTCACAATCCACGAAAAAAGGAACCTCAAAGACTGTGAACAATTAAGTAGTAATAGTAAAACTAATATATAATTTTTAACATCAATTTTAAGAAAATTATTCCAGAAGTTTCTCCCAAGACGATTTATTTACAATCCAACAATCCACGACAATTTTTCAGAAATACAACGAACAAACCCACATATGCAAAAGATATTTTAAATGTAAAGGTGGTATGAAGTATTTTAAATAAAAGGGTTACCTTGTGATTCCTTTGTATGTATGTTTTATCTTTCAGGCATTTTTTTTTAAATTTAGCAATTTAACTAAAACTTAGAATATAAAAGAGTCACTTAAAATTTTTTCTTAAGAGATTTTCTTTCAGCGAACATTTGAATAATGGAGTCAAAATTCAATGTCCGTGCAAGTCTTGATTCAATAGGTAGTGTTGTAATAACTCTAATCTAAATAGGGGTGTACTTCTATCAAGAAAAAAAGGGGAATAACTAATTAAATATTCTCGGGGAATCTTCTTGTTGTATATGGAGGGACCTCGGAATATGTGGGACTAGGAGTGATTAAAGGACGCTGTACTATCCAAAAACAACCTTACCTACTGACGGCTAAAGATATTCCTGCTCAGCAGGGGTCCAATCGTACGTCTCAGCTAGCTTCAGATTAAAATAAGCCAGACAAATATAAATATATAATACCTCAAATAAAACACAATCAAAAGTAGCCTAATGAGTAAAGAAGAAAGAAAAAATATGTAGATTAATATGCATTGTAAATGTAAACCATTAAAGCTGGTTCCCTTATTCAGATTTGTATATGTCTATGTTATGATCGCTCCCCTACCTATCAGACCAGCCAGACTAAATTTACAGTAGTAAAATATATGATGACCTGCTAGGCACTTAAACAATGACTTAGCAAGAAAAAAAAGTAGATTACTTACAAAAAGTATTCATAATACAATATCCTGAAGTTATTAAAGTTACCAACCAATTGTTCATTAACTCATAAGCGAGACATAAAAATATTTTTTTTTAAATGTAGTAGTATCAGTGTTCCAAATGAAGAAAAAATAATTATTAATTTTGATAGTTTGGAGTAGTCTTTCATTAGTCACACACGTATCAATAATTTGGTTTCCCGTAAACTTATGAAGAAACAATGACTAAAATATTCAAGAAAAGTAAAAACAGAGGAGTCTGAGCTTGAAGTATAATTGAGGGGGGATAACTTGTAAGCAGCCCGAGAGTCCGATGTAAATATAAGTACTGTTACGATGGTTGTTCGAAGATGGAATAAGATCACCTACGGATGAAAATAAAATATAACACTTGTCGCCCAGTTTTAACCATCTGTGAACAGTGCAGGAGTAGAATGCCAGGTTTCCATCATGGTTCGGATCCCACGTTAAACTGTAGGTCTTCTATTTAATCTCACAATCACCCTACCATCACACATTAGCGTAAGTGCGTATAACCCGAACGGATAGTAAGACGTGATGCTAGTAATAATAATAATAATAATAATAATAATAATAACAGTACAAGATAGTTTCCTAGCCCTGTTAGGTCGCACTTCCCACTAATATACAGTAATTTAATCACTGCATTTCACAAAAAAGAAAACTTTTAAAAAATCCACCAGGAGGGGAACATCCACATTCTTAAAACTCTTCCCATCCTCAGCCCCGGCTTAGCCGTTTCTTCCCTCCAAACTCCTCTAGAAAAAACGCAAAAGGAATCAAATTCCCTGCCTAAAAGGCAAAAGTAATTAATAGCAAAAAAAAAAATCATTATCATATTCTTACTCTTAAAATTATTTAAAAAGACTTCCTCTACAAACATACAACACAAAACTACAAACCACAATTCCTTAAAATTAATCCTGGTGGGAAGTTGAACCCAAGTCCTGCTCTTTCTCTCCCCCTCTAGGCCTAAACGCGTGCTCAACATCGAGTCGCTGAGCATGCGCCCTGCCGGCAGATCGGAAAACTAACACACTTTTTTATTTCAATAAATATATAAATAATATTAACATAAGATTAATATACTCCAATAATAACGAATTTTTTTATGACAAACAGGTAAGTACGTAAACAAATAAAGCAATAATAAGTTATAATAATAAACTTGGAATGTGCTACACATGTGCTCTGCCAGGGAAATGATTTGAAACAATAATACATTGCTAACCAAGTATATGTAAATCTTGCCATCTCTGTAGCCATACACTCTAGTTACTCATACATATATAGATAGATAGAAAACAGTTCTAGAAAATTGTCCAACAAATTTAACGAAGGGTAAAATAATAATAAAAATATGGAATTATCATATAAATAGTAGTGATCCCAGATCAGTTAGTCTTTGTTGACTTATTGTTGATCTCAAGCAGCTCTTTAAACTGATAAACACACTTAAAGATCGTTATTCTTGAGCAACAGAAACTAGTATCTTGCAGAATGTGCGCAAAACAACGCATACATTTGGAAATAAATTTGCAATATTGAGTTATCCCACTCAAGTTTAAATAATGGTAATTAGTGTACTTAATTTAAATTTCGTTTTTGATTGCACTTTTCTTCAGTTTCTCTAAAATGTTTATATATATTCGTCCTAAATGTGAAGAAAAGGTCTTAAAGCCAAGTTGGACAGGCCTGGTGCCCGGGCCATGATGATTTTGCACCCCCCTCTCCACCCTCCTCTTTCCCCCCGCCCCTGTCAGTGGGCCTTCCGTGAGATTATAATGAACATTTACGTTTTATGTGTCGCCAAAACCAAAATAAGGTGGTTTTACAATTTTGTCTGCCCCTTGGACTAGATCCAGAACATTTAAATGGACTTTTTTCAAACTTTATATTTTGATGTTTCACAGCTATACTTTAGGATTATTTGAAAATATGTTTACACTAGACCTTAAATTACGAGTATTACTAATAAGTTATTTTTTAACATTCTTTTTCATTTAAATGCTATTCATCTGAAACCAATATATTCCACTAAGTGGAATTAGGAACAATAGTTATTAAATCAAAACACAGTTATATAAGTTCTCTCAAATATTTATAAATACCTGTTCTTTTATTTTGTAAAGTAAGCTTAACAAGCTTGTAAAACGAAAATACCACACGCCCGAGTACAGATAACCAATATTTCCGATGTCGGTGGTGTGGGAATAGCATTCCAGTCGAGTTTCATCCAGACTATTGTAGTCTGAGCCCTGGGAGACCCTCTCTTTATCTTCCCTTCTCTCTCCCATGCTCTCCCCACTCACTTTCTCGTGAAACAACGGAACATCTGAGGGTGTTAGTTCCGCTGAATACTTGTAGAATGGTAGTGGTGGTGGTATTAAAAAGATGTAGTCTGTATGCCACAGGAATCTTTTATACGGAATGATATATTCGTGCTAGCATTAAAATTTGTTAACAAGTAAGGTCCTAGTATAATTACTACCTTTATTTAAATCATGTTATTAGGTATATAAATACATCCTAAAAGTAAAATTGGCCCTTTCATGTATTGGTAGAACAGCCCGTTCTTTGAACTGTCTTCTTTGCTTGTATATTTCATGGATCAGGCAAAAACTTGACCAGTTTTCGAATCAGATATTACTTGTGCTGCCCTGTTAATGAGACTGCCCATGAACTGGGCAGCTTCAAGGTCAAGTTACTACCGGTTTCATGAACTGTAAAAGTGAAAGCCAGTTTGGTCCAAATTTTTGATCGTTTTATAATGGCAGGCTAAGTTGAGTTAGATTGGATTCGACTAGTATTATATCTGAGAACGAATTTAAGTTAGGCTTGAATTACGTATGTTAGTGATTTCCAGTTCGTGAAATGAGCAAGACTTCACGAAATGTTTGCACAGTTAGTGATATGGTCAATAGAAGAGGCCAATTCACCAAAATTGACAGATATTTTCCTAATTCATGAAATGTGCTGGTTCATTAATAACATCAACGTATACACATTTTTATGACACGGTTATAAAAACTTGCCTGAGATTTATAAAAATAAATGGTACGGCACACCGCACAGACTTTCTCTCTCTTTCTATAAACTCGTAAGATTTCTGAACGGAATAATGTACATTGTATCATCACCACTCCACATAAGAACACGCATAAAATAATATACAATGATATAGAATCAATGAGAAAAGAGGCGCATCTTTGTCCACCTAAGAAAATATCAAACAGTTTAATGTCTTCCACAAGGGTCAACACTTCGTATTAAAATTTCGATTTCTGGTTAAAATTTTAACATTTTAAAAGGTGTTTCAGATCTTCAAGTCATCGCATTGATATTTAATTATTCATTTATACATTTTGACCAATAAAAAATGTAAATATTGACTATTGAGTCTAAAATGGAGATAGATCATTGCTATGCAAACATTTCTCCTAAGAGATTTAAGGAAAAATAACATACTTTTTTTAGATGCTTATTTATATTTAATTACTCTATGGCATTGGAGTATTATTGCGTTAAGACTTAAGTAGTATATGTTTACAACTAAAGCTCACAAAATTGTATTAATATATTTGCAAATATCTCAGAAACTGCTGTTTTTATAAAAATATATGTCAAATAAAAGTTTTTTATTTCTAATAGTCCTACAATTTTGCAATGATAAGTTGTTTAGTTTCTCCAATAGTTGTGGAGATACGGAAATTAACGCTTCTGTAATGTCCCCTAAAAATCATTTTCATAGGAAAATGAAAATAGCCAGTTTATTTATAATCTTAATCAACGCCTAGATACGAATTTTAATCAAAATCGTTTAAGCAGATTTTGAGAAAACCAAATTTTTCTCTTTTCGTCCTTCAGTAAACTACCCTTAATTTTAAGTTTTTATAGACACACAGACAGACGGCATTGCAAAGACTATTTTTTAGGGTTCGGGGGGTCATGAGACGTCGACATCAATCAACATTTCAGGTTAGTTTTTCTTACGGTCGCAATACTTAAGCTTTATTGCCCAAAAAGTTAAAAATATATATTTAATTGCGTATATATTGAAAGTTATTGATTTTATAAAAATATGTTTCGAATAAAATATTTGTATTATAAATATATATACATATTTGTAATGCTAAGTAATTTCATATCTCAAATAGTTTCGGAGCTATTATAAAAAATGTTAATTTACGCATCAGACCGGAGCCCTTAAAACGATTTTGCCGAAATATTGAGAGTAGCCATTTTGTTTGGAATATTTATTTATGTTCATAAATGAAATTTAATCTAAATCGTTAGAGCCGATTTTGAGAAAATCGACTTTTTCTCTTTTTGCCCTTCAGTAAACTACCCTTAATTTTAGGGGTAGATATCCAATTCCAAAAACCCCTCGGGGCAACCCTATGAAAACCCTAGATATCATGTTTCAGCTCAATCGGTAAAATAGTTTAGGCTCTAGTTGGAGGTACAGACAGACAGACAGACAGACAGACAGACAGACAGACAGACGGAAATTCAAAAACCTCTTTTTCGGATTCAGGAAGTCATGAAACGTCAAAATTCATCAAAATCTCGAGTTCGATTTTTTTGACGATCACAATACTTTCTCTACCTGTAAGATAGAGAGAAAGTAAAAATCTATTTTCTCAAAATAGGCTCTAACGATTTTGTTTGAATTTCTATCTAAGCGTTGATTAAAATTATAAATAAACTGGCTTTTTTCATCTTCTAATGAAAATGATTTTTAGAATAGTTTACAGAAGCTGAAATTTCTGTAGCTCCACAACTATTTGAGATACTAAATAACTTTTCATTGCAAAAATGTTAAAAAACATTTATATGAAATATATTTTTATAAAACCATCAGTTTCTGAGATATTGGCAAATATATTAATACAATTTTGTGAGCTTTAGTTTAAAAGAGATACTACTTAAATTTTAGCGCTATAATTATCCAATACCATAGAGTAATTAAAAATAAGTATTTCAAAAAGTTTGTGTTATTTTTCCTTAAACATCTTAGAAAAAATGTTTTACAACAATTTTAGACTCAAAAGTCAATATTTACATTTTTACTTTCTCTCTATCTTACAGGTAGAGAAAGTATGGTGATCGTCAAAAAAATCGAACTCGAGATTTTGATGAATTTTGACGTTTCATTACTTCCTGAATCCAAAAAAGTGGTTTTTGAATTTCCGTCTGTCTGTCTGTCTGTCTGTCTGTACCTCCAACTAGAGCCTAAACTATTTTACCGATTGAGCTGAAACTTGATATCTAGGGTTTTCATAGGGTTGCCCCGAGGGGTTTTTGGAATTGGATATCTACCCCTAAAATTAAGGGTAGTTTACTGAAGGGAAAAAAGAGAAAAAGTCGATTTTCTCAAAATCGGCTCTAACGATTTTGATTAAATTTCATTTATGAACATTAATAAATATTCCAAACAAAATGGCTACTCTCAATATTTCGGCAAAATCGCTTTAAGGGCTCCGGTCTGATGCGTAAATTAACATTTTTTATAATAGCTCCGAAACTATTTGAGATATGAAATTACTTAGCATTACAAATATGTATATATATTTATAATACAAATATTTTATTCGAAACATATTTTTTTTAAATCAATAATTTTCATTCTATACGCAATTATATATATATTTTTAGCTTTTTGGACATTAAAGCTTAAGTATTGCGATTGTAAAAAAAACTAACCTGAAATGTTGATGGATTTCGACGTCTCATGACCCCCCGAACCCTAAAAAATAATCTTTGCAATGCCGTCTGTCTGTGTGTCTATTAAAACTTAAAATTAAGGGTAGTTTACTGAAGGGCAAAAAGAGAAAAAGTCGATTTTCTCAAAATCGGCTTCAACGATTTTGATTAAATTTCATTTATAAACATTAATAAATATTCCAAACAAAATGGCTGCCCTCAATATTTCGGCAAAATGGCTTTAAGGGCTCCGGTCTGGTGCGTCAATTAACATTTTTTTAAATAGCTCCTAAACTATTTGAGATATGAAATTACTTAGCATTACAAATATGTATATATATTTATAATACAGATATTTTATCCGAAACATATTTTTATAAAATCAATAACTTTCAATATATACGCAATTATATGAATTTTTTAACTTTTTGGACATTAATGTTTAAGTATTGCAACCGTAAAAAAAAACTAACCTGAAATGTTGATGGATGTCGACGTCTCATGACCCCCCGAACCCTAAAAAATAGTCTTTGCAATGCCGTCTGTCTGTGTGTCTATTAAAACTTAAAATTAAGGGTAGTTTACTGAAGGGTGAAAAGAGAAAAATTTGGTTTTCTCAAAATCTACTCAAACGATTTTGATTAAATTTCGTATCTAGGCGTTGATTAAGATTATAAATAAACTGGCTATTTTCATTTTCTATGAAAATGATTTTTAGGGTACATTACAGAAGCGTTAATTTCCGTATCTCCACAACTATTGGAGAAACTAAACAACTTATCATTGCAAAATTGTAGGACTATTAGAAATAAAAAACTTTTATTTGACATATATTTTTATAAAAGCAGCAGTTTCTGAGATATTTGCAAATATATTAATACAATTTTGTGAGCTTTAGTTGTAAACATAAACTACTTAAGTCTTAACGCAATAATTCTCCAATTCCATAGAGTAATTAAATATAAGTATCTAAAAAAGTATGTTATTTTTCCTTAAATCTCTTAGGAGAAATGTTTGCATAGCAATTATCTATCTCCATTTATAGACTCAATACTCAATATTTACATTTTTTATTGGTCAAAATGTATAAATGAATAATTAAATATCAATGCGATGACTTGAAGATCTTCAACACCTTATAAAATGTTAAAACTTTAACCAGAATCGAAATTTTAATACGAAGTGTTGACCCTTGTGGAAGACATTAAACTGTTTGAAATGTTCTAAGGTGGACAAAGATGCGCCTCTTTTCTCATTGATTCTATATCATTGTATATTATTTTATGCGTGTTCTTATGTGGATTGGTGATGATACAATGTACATTATTCCGTTCAGAAATCTTTCAAGTTTATAGAAAGAGAGAGAAAGTCTGTGCGGTGCGCCGTACCATTTATTTTACTGGCCAACATTTATAAATGAGGAATTTAATATCAATGTGATGACCTAAAGATGTGCAACACCTAATAAAATGTCGAAAAATTTAACCGGAAATTGAATTTTCAATACCAAGTGTTGACCCTTGTGGACTATATATCGATCTTGTTTCTTGGACCAAACACACAAATGAGGAAATGAATTCCTTAAAAATTAAAGTATAAATCTTAAAACCGGGACTCAAAAAAGTTTTACATTAGTATAGTGCAATAATTAATTTATGCTTGAATTTGCTAGTGTATATTATTTCGTTTTATATAAATTACTAATTTTGAGTAAATTCCGTGCGTAGTTCCGTACCTTTTATTTTAAATAAAAGTCACTAAATTGTAGGGTTGTAGTTTAATTCAAACTCTGTTCTAGTAAATTTAAATTTTACTCTTAATACTCGTTTTCTACTCTTTACTATACCTGTATTTCAAATGTAAGTCTAAGTAGCAGCTTTTGCAGCTCTTCACTGACCTTATCTTTCTATGGACTGAAAATCCCCAAAAACAGGACATAGGAATGGTATAAGCTGTAAAAGAAGGCTGTGGACATTGCAGAATTGTGACTAAAGATATCGATCCATGGTGCGTCTTAAGTGACATTGTCTCACCACAGTACTCTCCACGGCTGTTGTAAAGTGATAAGACATGTCTTTGTACTGTTTGTGAAAATTATATATATAATATAAAATCGGATATATATATATATAATAAGTATATATTATACAGGATGTTCAGAAACTTATATCCCAAACTACACACATAATTTGTTTAAACAAAAATTAATACGAAATCCCTGTACACTACTATCCGGAAATCTAAGCTAATACCATTAAATGGTGTTAAAAGTTTTGGCATACAATGCCGGGAGAGCAAAGCTGTTCAAGCATGCGTGTACAACAGGTTGCATAGGAGGTGGTCACACTGCACTACACACCTTGACATCTTGGATCACGGCAGCGGAACATGCCACAATTAATAGTAAACAGTACACCAGTCCATCTAGAAATGGAAATACGTTCTGAGGGTCATAATTAACGGTTCTACATTACAAAAAGTGTTTAACATTATTACATTTAAGTGCCGCGCGCCTAATTCCTATGCAATTTGCTGTACACGCATGCTTGACCGTCCTGCTCTCTCGGCACCTTGCGTCATAATTGCAACACAATTTAATGATATTAGCATAGTTTTCCGGATGTAAATATATATGCATTTTGTATTAATTTTGGTTCAAATAAGCCTAATATTCAGTTTGGGCTAAGAGTTTCCAAGCATCCTATATATATATATAATGTTTGGTTAAGCCCATTTTTAATAATTGACATTATGATAAAATAGCCTAGCCGATTCTAGCAAAAAAAATCGTTTTAGAGATTATATTTCCTGAATGTAGGCTAAAATAGTTGTTACCAACGAAAGTACGATCTTACCTGCGAATTTTAAGCTTTTCTGTGCTATGCGCAGTCATTCCTCGGTAAAATTACATTATGTTTAGATCACTTTTAAACCCCTAAATTGTGGTCGGTTGTATATCGGTGGGTAAAATATGTCACTTGGATTAAAGATAAAATGTTAATTTGCTACCTAAATGTTATGGTGTTGGAAAGGGACATTTTAATAAATAGCATCTTGATCAGCAGTTTAGAAATATAAGTTTTTCTTGAAATTAGAAACCGCAAGCACAAAATCTTTGGTCGAGTAGACCTTTAACTAAAAAGTCGAGTAAGACATTATTCCGTAGAACTCTTATCAATAAAGAAGTTTATAATACTCCAATAATTTAATCTTTTTTCATACAAGCTCGTATTTATCTCAACCTGGTCTTTCATGACGTCATGCAGAAGACAGTTCCTCCTAAGTATGTGTTGGATCCAGTTTGCTTTGCACCAAATAATCACATCCAAAAGTGTTCCTAGCGCACCCACTTATCTTTGGACTTCTACATTTGTCAACTTGTTTGTCCACATGATTTTCTCAATTCTTTTCCAGAACCACCTTTAAAATCGCTCCAATTATTTTTCTTCTATCTTCTAAGAGTCCATGTTTCTGCTCTGTACAACGCGATGCTCCAAATGTAGCATTACATCAGTTTATCATCAGTTCCAAACTCAACTTGATTGCCAGTAATAAACTCTACTTGTTGAAAACTTCCTCGGAAATAGCGATCCTCGACCCCATTTCCTTGATGCAATATTTATCAGAAGGATTCTCTTTTAATAATTAAACTTTTCTACGTTTTCCAACTCCTTGCTTCAAATTTTTATTTACATTTGCTCTTCAATTTTTGAAATAACCATCACTTTTGACTTCTCGATGTTGATTTCCATGTTATATTATCTTCTCCCTATCTCCATCTATCCGACGATCCATAATTTCCCGCAACTCTTTTTTTATTTTTGGCCGGCAGCTTGCATATATTATCTCATTATTACAGCTAGTCCAAACTAATTGAGAAAGGAGTTTATTTGGACTATCAAGAGTTCAGATTAAACGAAAACACATATTGGTATCTTCTGGGTGAGAATGCGTGCCTGTTTCCATGCACTCTTTCACCAGGTCTAGCTGCTCTATTTGAATAGTTCTCAAGGTAAGTATCTCACTCTGATTTACACTGAATATTTTTACAGTACTTTAATGGTTTTTATTTAACACATGTTGTTGACATAACTTTAATTTTTATTTTAAGATTACCAAGGTTTGGAAATTAATACTCGTACTCTTGTAAAGTGGGATATTAAAAAATGCAACTAATTGAAAGGAGTGCATAGTACACATGTTATAATAATGGGTAATAATAAATATTAATTGTATATTATAAGGCTTTGATAAAATAATAATAATTATGACACTACCTCAAAGGCATGACCAGGTGACCCCAAAGATTGAAATACACTACCTAGGTCAGGCCCTTAGCCCAGAGTCTTAAGGGTCAGTTTCATAGTCAGACTTAATACAGTACGCTTAAAGTGGAGAGTGAAACTAAATACAAGATACACTCTTCGGTGGCCGCATGGTCTAAAGCGTTACTTACTCTCACAGTAAACTAGACTTCCTATGACGGGGAGCTCAAAGTCGGAATCTCGATCTGGTGTATCAAGGGTGTTTTCTCCAAGATTGTTCTCCACACATCCTTAAAGCAAATAAGGGTACACTTACTCTAAGTTTACCCTTCCTCATCCCTAAAACCACTAGTGTAATTAGGATATAAGCATATAATCCTAACTGGTAGAAAGACGCAATGGAAAAAACCCCAAGACGACACCTACCGTAATTCGACTGAAACGAGCTGTTGCGCACATGAAACTTTCCCATTCCATTGTGGTCTAGGTAGGTGTCGACTTGTATAGTAAAGGGCCGTACTGGAGTCACGCCTCTTGGTCTGACAATAAAACTGCTCTGTAGTGTATAGACACTAATATGGGAATGCGCCGTCATATGATAGCCCTTTTCCCCTTCCCCTCCGTCAAAACAGTAATCTTACAAAATCTTGCTCAGATAAAATCCATAATCTGTTTTTGTTCTACTATATCATTTTATCTTTGTATAGTTTCCTGAATAGTGCTCAAAGTATAGTTCGTAATGTTCATCTACCTAACTAATATTCTTGTTGTACTCTTAATTCTAGTAAAAAATATATACTTTCTACTAGTCGTAATAAATTAACCATAAGCGTAAACGTAACGTATTCTTGAGTGATTCCACAACAACCAACTTTTTACATCAACCAAAAAACAAAGCATGTAGAGCTACTATAAATAACCTTCCTATAAACACTGATGGTACATGTTTTCTTTGTTATTCTCTCTGAAAAAAAAAATATTTTTTTAAAGGCTGTCCATAAAATCTCTATAAACATTATGACTCAACAAACTTTATTTCTAAAGCAAACACTGTAGTGTGTTTATGTGTTGTTTTTTTTCCACCTACGATACTCAACGAAATAATGTTTTGACGAACCATATAACATTTTCTTCCGCAAAATTCCAGGAAAATACCTTAAAGCGAATAGTAACACGCCAAAAAAAAAAAGGAGATTCCTCTTAGTATAATATCTAATAGATGTGTACATTTACGGAAATTGTTTATTTTATTCGAATACCTTTAATAGACAACTCTTTTTCCCAGTATTTTATTAGAGTCTTGGATACCCGTACCTTTGAGCAAGCTAATTAAAACTAGTCATCTTAATCTCTTCTTTACTGGTGACACGACCCGGTCAGGTATAACAAGAGGTTCTTTTTTAATTAAATGGTGTCTCACTCTCATGTTACCTCCAGTGCGTGTAAATTCCCTCTAAGGTTTTACATTTATCGTACCTACTACATTACTGTAAATAAATGTGGCTAGTTGAATTGTCTAGTAAGACATAGTGTAAGATATATTATATATTATCTATTGCATTTATATTATCCCTCTGCCTCTAAGATTAAAGATTAGTAGTTCGAAAACCTAGAAATATATTTTTTATTAATTAATTTAAGATTATCCAAGGCGTTAATATAACAACGTTGATCTGCATTTCTACTTTAAAAATAAATATTTAAAAATCGATTTGATGATAACAAAATAATGAAAGGTTGGAACTGGGTCGATCATTAATAAAAATATATTTAAAATTGATCTAAAACATATATATATTCATATATCAAAAAATGCATTAATCTAACAATTAATTGATATATTATATGGTTTCAATTTCTCAATTAATAAAGATAATTATATAGTTTTAATTAGATATGGTAAGGTATAATTCTCAAATTCCCTCATAACCTATGGTCTTCGAGATGTGAGATATTCGTGCAAAATCTCAAAAATTATCTTGAATACAATTATTATGATAACTATTACTTGATATAACAATTTTAAGTAATCATTGTTAGTTGTAATCACGTATACCTGTGTGGTGAGGTTTAACATGGAACTTGACTACGGAGGTAGGGATGGACGGGACAAGAGATAGGGATATGGTGGTGATGGTGGATAAGAATGTTTCTTTATCTCTCTTAGATATGAGACATTATCCTCTACTACCACAAACACAAACATATACTACTTACCCTAAATATCTGCAAGAAATTCCATGCCACTCATATTATCACCAACATCACCCAAGTGTCTTCGTTGGAGATGTCGTCTGACGAATGGTCTTCAAAACTAATTATAATACTATCGTATACCTAATTAATAATTATTTGCTCTGATTTCAAGTATTCTTTATGCGTGTGCATCAAGCGCTATTCATTCTTCTTTCGTTATAGAATTAAATTTTTCCTCCGCTAGGCTATTAACGATGTCTACATTGGATGTAAAGCTCTACTTTAGAACTATACTCCTTGACTTTTGCCAATATCAATTCATTGGGGTTGATATAGGGATTCGGGATGGTATAGGGATGGATGTAGAGCAGAATGTTCATACTTTGAAAGTAGTGTAAATATCATACATGTCTTAAATCAAGATTAGTGCAGTAGAATGGTGAATACCCTGGTGGTTTGAACATGGTATTACTGAAGGGAACATTTTGTTTTTTTTATTACTATTTTACGTGAATATGTCTGTGGTGTGTCTAATTGAACGTTGTGGTAGGGTGCGTTGTCAATAACTAGTACATGGTTAGGTGTCAAGTTGTGGATCACAATTTCTTTTCAACCGATTTTTCGTTTTGCCAATGAGCAATCGTAAGAGTTATATATTAAACCTCATCACTCAGCAGTAACAAAGTCACAAAAAGGCCAAAATAATATTAATATAATTGGTTTACTCAAAATGTGTTCTAATTATGGTTTATAAGTTAATAAGGATTATAAACAAATTTGCATCTGTCAGCGGCACTAAGACAATCTACTTTTTCTTTTCTAATTTAAAAAAAATCAATTTTAATTATTTTCTCTTTAACTAAAAATTGAAAATATTAAAAAAATTGAGGTCTCAAATATTAATCAAAATTAGATAGAAAATGTGATTGAGATTCAAATTGGAGAAAAATAGGATTCGAAACTATTCTAGTTCAAATAAATGATACAAGTAATTAAGAGTCTGACCATCTATCTCAGTTGGTAGAACGTCTGCCTACTGAGATAAAGGTCCATAATTTGATTTACAGTTTGTCTGAAAAAATATATCATTGTTTAAATTCTAGCTTTAACATTCACAGTACTTATGGTTGATGTGTGTGTTCTAGACTTAAGTTATTTTAAGTTATTTGTTAATATTGTCGGTTGATACATAAAGTGCACGTTAAATACAAGCTATAAAATAAGTAATCACTACATTATATTAATATTTAAAACATAAATGTAGTTTTCTTAGGAAAATTCTTGGTCCAAATTGGGATGAAGATACTGGGGAGTGGGGGTGTTTATATGATGACGAGTTGCATACCATTTCTTATCACAATTCATTGTTAGGATAATATAAGCTCATAGGTTAAAGTGGGCAGGACATTCAGTGCCAATGGGAGAATCTATAACCTTGTTCAGGATAATGACCGGAACACCCAATTGGAAAGGACTATTGAGAATACCTAGACTAAAATGGGGAGGGGGATAACCTAAAAATTGAGAGATTGTAATGAGGTTGACTGGGTTGATCAATCCAAAGATAGGGAGGGAAAGCATACTTTTATAATTGCTGTAATGAACTTTCCAGCTTCTAATGCCTTAGTGTAGTTATGAGTTATCTTATATAGAGATATATATTTTAAATAATAAGAGTTTATCCATGCTAGCATAGCTAGGTGGAAACTTTCAGATTTGATATTATGACAATATAATCGCTCATTATAATTAAGATATTACTCCCAAAATCCACGTTTTTCAGGAGATAATTTTTTTTGTAACATTAATAGAAGAATATAATGAATTTATAATGTCATTATAGATAAGACAACAGAAACTGAAATGTTATAGAACAAGTAATTTTTTTGATAAATGTATCTCTTTTATTATAAAAAATACATAAAATACGGAATAATGCCCTTTCTTAAGTTAACATATGGAATAATGCCCTTTCTAATATGAAAAACTTTTTTATGTTGAACCTAAAACACGAAATCTTCCAACGGAGTATAAAACTAATATTAACTTTGAAAAACTAATAAATAAATGGTACGGCGCACCGCACAGACTTTCTCTCTCTTTCTATAAACTCGTAAGATTTCTGAACGGAATAATGTAGTACATTGTATCATCACCACTCCACATAAGAACACGCATAAAATAATATACAATGATATAGAATCAATGAGAAAAGAGGCGCATCTTTGTCCACCTAAGAAAATTTCAAACAGTTTAATGTCTTCCACAAGGGTCAACACTTCGTAATAAAATTTCGATTTCTGGTTAAAATTTTAACATTTTAAAAGGTGTTGCAGATCTTCAAGTCATCGCATTGATATTTAATTATTCATTTATACATTTTGACCAATAAAAAATGTAAATATTGACTATTGAGTCTAAAATGGAGATAGATCATTGCTATGCAAACATTTCTCCTAAGAGATTTAAGGAAAAATAACATACTTTTTTAGATACTTATATTTAATTACTCTATGGCATTGGAGCATTATTGCGTTAAGACTTAAGTAGTATATGTTTACAACTAAAGCTCACAAAATTGTATTAATATATTTGCAAATATCTCAGAAACTGCTGTTTTTATAAAAATTAATGTCAAATAAAAGTTTTTTATTTCTAATAGTCCTACAATTTTGCAATGATAAGTTGTTTAGTTTCTCCAATAGTTGTGGAGATACGGAAATTAACGCTTCTGTAAAGTACCCTAAAAATCATTTTCATAGGAAAATGAAAATAGCCAGTTTATTTATAATCTTAATCAACGCCTAGATACGAATTTTAATCAAAATCGTTTAAGCAGATTTTGAGAAAACCAAATTTTTCTCTTTTCGTCCTTTAGTAAACTACCCTTAATTTTAAGTTTTTATAGACACACAGACAGACGGCATTGCAAAGACTATTTTTTAGGGTTCGGGGGTCATGAGACGTCGACATCCATCAACATTTCAGGTTAGTTTTTTTTTTACGGTCGCAATACTTAAACTTTAATGTCCAAAAAGTTAAAAAAATTCATATAATTGCGTATATATTGAAAGTTATTGATTTTATAAAAATATGTTTCGGATAAAATATCTGTATTATAAATATATATACATATTTGTAATGCTAAGTAATTTCATATCTCAAATAGTTTCGGAGCTATTTAAAAAAATGTTAATTGACGCTTCAGACCGGAGCCCTTAAAGCCATTTTGCCGAAATATTGAGGGTAGCCATTTTGTTTGGAATATTTATTAATGTTTATAAATGAAATTTAATCAAAATCGTATGAGCCGATTTTGAGAAAATCGACTTTTTCTCTTTTTGCCATTCAGTAAACTACCCTTAATTTTAAGTTTTTATAGACACACAGACAGACGGCATTGCAAAGACTATTTTTTAGGGTTCGGGGGGTCATGAGACGTCGACATCCATCAACATTTCAGGTTAGTTTTTCTTACGGTCGCAATACTTAAGCTTTAATGCCCAAAAAGTTAAAAATATATATATAATTGCGTATATATTGAAAGTTATTGATTTTATAAAAATATGTTTCGAATAAAATATTTGTATTATAAATATATATACATATTTGTAATGCTAAGTAATTTCATATCTCAAATAGTTTCGGAGCTATTATAAAAAATGTTAATTTACGCATTAGACCGGAGCCCTTAAAACGATTTTGCCGAAATATTGAGAGTAGCCATTTTGTTTGGAATATTTATTAATGTTCATAAATGAAATTTAATCAAAATCGTTAGAGCCGATTTTGAGAAAATCGACTTTTTCTCTTTTTGCCCTTCAGTAAACTACCCTTAATTTTAAGTTTTAATAGACACACAGACAGACGGCATTGCAAAGACTATTTTTAAGGGTTCGGGGGGTCATGAGACGTCGACATCCATCAACATTTCAGGTTAGTTTTTCTTACGGTCGCAATACTTAAGCTTTAATGCCCAAAAAGTTAAAAATATATATATAATTGCGTATATATTGAAAGTTATTGATTTTATAAAAATATGTTTTGAATAAAATATTTGTATTATAAATATATATACATATTTGTAATGCTAAGTAATTTCATATCTCAAATAGTTTCGGAGCTATTATAAAAAATGTTAATTTACGCATCAGACCGGAGCCCTTAAAACGATTTTGCCGAAATATTGAGAGTAGCCATTTTGTTTGGAATATTTATTAATGTTCATAAATGAAATTTAATCAAAATCGTTAGAGCCGATTTTGAGAAAATCGACTTTTTCTCTTTTTGCCCTTCAGTAAACTACCCTTAATTTTAGGGGTAGATATCCAATTCCAAAAACCCCTCGGGGCAACCCTATGAAAACCCTAGATATCAAGTTTCAGCTCAATCGGTAAAATAGTTTAGGCTCTAGTTGGAGGTACAGACAGACAGACAGACAGACAGACAGACAGACAGACAGACAGACAGACAGACAGACAGACAGACAGACAGACGGAAATTCAAAAACCACTTTTTCGGATTCAGGAAGTCATGAAACGTCAAAATTCATCAAAATCTCGAGTTCGATTTTTTTGACGATCACAATACTTTCTCTACCTGTAAGATAGAGAGAAAGTAAAAATGTCTTTAATAATTGTAATTTTTATGAATAAACAAAACAATATTACGTATCAAAACTTATTATACACAACATTGTAACAATCATTAACCATCACTGTTACTTGATTTATAATATACTGGTTGAACATATAAAGGTGCATATTATTACTTAAAAACAATAAATAATGACACATGTTCTGCAATCAATTGTAATAATATAAAATAATTTAAACAACAGGAATAAAGCCTTTTCTTAACTTCCATCAGAAATTGTCAGTGCCACTACTCCCATATGAATAGTTGGAACGAATCCCTTTCTATAAAGAAACGTGTGCCTCTGTTATATTAGCCCAGGTATGGCAATATCTCATTTTTGGAATTTTTGGAATAGAGCCCTTTCTAAAACGAGCGATTCAACTATAGTGGTTTCGTTGAACCGTCGCTTCTCCTACTTAATAGAAGCAAAGATGAACTCATTTTCAAAATATATTTAATCAAGGATGAAAAGGAGCAAACATAAGATATTTAAACAAGTTTAACAAATAAGTTTATTTAAATCCAAACAATTCAATAAAATTACATAAGGTTTAAATAAGTCTTAGATTAAACAGTCCTTTGCTTACTAAGATAAATTAAATCAGTTACCATAGATGTATACATCCAAACTGGGAAGAATTGTAGTAAACACCTAGGTAACTAGGAAGCAACACAAGAAAGGTTGAGTATAATGTTGAGTCTAGTAACTCTTCTAATTAGAACTGAAGCACATTCTGCTACGAAGAAGCGTCAGCCTCAACACAGTGGCAAAATAAATAGGAAGCAAATATTAATTTAAGGTTAAGCTCCGATACATACGATTCAGCCTAGCAAATACTAGACTTATACATGAATTATAGTTGAATGATAGTAATGATATCAAATTCTAGTAAGTTCTAATCTTAAAGAGTTAGTACGATTGTGGTTAAATAAGCTAACTAGCATGAGTTAACTCCATAAAGAGTTACGAAACACAAATACTAATATCTTAGAAGATGAACTATCACTATAAAAATTGTAAATGGCGAGCTACCAGGAATCTAGGCTGTTAATATATTATGGCCGATCTCATCTTAATTAGTATTGCCTGGACATTCAATAGTATATCTATAGTTCCAACCTATCTAGGGCATACTATAACTAGTACAAACAATAAATGTATTAATTATTACAACGGCGCCTCAAGGGGCCTGAACTATCCCCGCGATCCACTTCTTGATGGTCATTTAGTGAGAAATATTAGTAGGCCTATATATTTGCATAATTTTGTAAAACTAAGAAATAAAATCTAAGCTTTTTTTTAAATTTGTTAATGTATGATTGGTAGCTGTTAATTTTTTTCTCGATTTAAGTTATTTTTAAATCAAACGGAGAAGCGTATTTAATCTCGTTTCCATTTCAGTTCTTAATCACACTAATTAGTTAGAAGAGAAGTTATATTTTGTTATAAAGATTTATTGTGCATGTTCACTAATCAAATTTAACAAAATATAATCTCTCTGTAACACACAAAACTATAAAATTATCTTATCCACGTGTGATTAATCATTGTTGAAAACGTCTTAGCATGATTAGACTTTATTTTTTAATTTGATAAGTAGGACAAACGTCCACTATAAAAATCTTTTATTTTTACTATATAATACAAGAAAAGAACATATACTAAGGACATTTTTCTTTACTAAGGAAACGAGTAGAAGTGTAATCACACGAGTGACATAGGACAAATGACGTAATTAAAGGCACTGTTCTCGTATTTAAGGAAATGAGTTTCCCGCAGTGAGTATTATTAAGAAAGTTAATGAAGATTGGTCATCTAAGAGGGGAAAAAATATTTCATTTATGTTTAAAAAATTGTAAACAGACCCCTTATAAACTTGTATTATAAGAAAAGGAGCTATGTTTAGTTAATATATTAATAAATGTATTATTTATTTATCTGTTGGTATTTTCTATCTCAACAATCAAGTACTAGTAGGTAACCCGTTATTTCAACAGAAAATTACATATTTTATATTTAGATGTTTATTAAAATATTAGTGTTTTAATTTATTTTAATTGATACGTTTAAATAAAAAGCTCTTGGCCTATAAATTAAAAATGAAAAGGTAATCTATAAGATATAGATATACATGAACCAAATACATAATAAAAAAAAGCTCACTTTCTTGATTTTAAATTATTCTCCCATTTCTATATTACATAATAATTCTTTATATGGCTTTACCTAATATTAATATGGCCAAATACGTAATTTGTTTTCGACAAATAATTATCGATTATTTAAAAAATTCAACCAAATTTGATTAGAACAAACTGAACATAGTTTAGTTAAACTTAGGTAAATGAACAAAAAAAATTTTTTTACTTGAATTAAAATATACAAACTTAATGTTGACCGTTCAACAGAATATAATACAAGATACAACCTGGTGAGATTAACAAAATTAAAGCAATTTAAAAACTAAACCAATTTTTTTTCTTTTGTGCTTTAATTTTTTTTAAGAGACCCATTTCCTGGCTAAAGGTGCCAAAGCTATTCCCAGAAACCTGTTAGGAGAAATGGGTAGTTCACTTAATTAAAAAAAAAGATTACTCACATTTTTTTCTGGTCAGAAAAAAAGTTAACTCTTCAAGAGTATCTTGTGGGCATCCTAAAAATCCTTGCAGGAATGAAATAAAACTTTTTGCGTTTGGTCGTCTTTATAATAACATTCATTTTATTATGTTTATTGAATTAAAAATATCTATTCCATTTTAGTGACAGACAAAGTGTTTCATTATCAAAAATAGCCATTATATAAATTAAGTCAATTTAAAATGGTTGAAATTGAAGTTTTAATATTTAAATACATCTGTATTTTATATATATATATATATATATATGAAAATGTAAACATATATTGGTTTTCAAACATAAAATATTTAGCGTTAGCTGACTAATATGATACTAAATACCCAGTTTTTATACGAACACTTAATATTTAACTAATAAGCTTACAAAATATTATATTGTACATTTTTAGTGTTTTTGTACATAAATAGGACTATATTAATGAATAGTAATTTTCACATAGATTTCTAAACAAAGTTATAGGTTGAAACCAGAATAAAAATCTTGTATAATTTCACATTAAAAATATTTAGCTTCTATATAATCGTTCTTTTTACATCCCGAAAATTTAATTTTATCTCATTTTATATTACTCAATGTCGTTATTTAAAATTAATATGGTTTTTAAGCCCAGCTCTACTCGTTAATTTTATTAACGTATCTGAAATAATATAAAATATGATTAGAAATATCCATTTATTGAAATTTATTATTTTTACTATACCGATTTTAGAGACAAAACCGACTAGCAGAACATAATATGCCAGGCCGAGACAGTGTGTCAGATATTCTCAACTGATGACCCACTTAAATAAAGCGGACACCAACTTCCTTACTTATTCGAAGTTACTGGAATGGGATCTAACATATCCACTTATTACCTTTTCCAAGATTAAGCCCAAACCCCAACAATGTTAAATTTTTTGCTAAAATGTTATGGACTCATAAAATCTTAATTATTCTCATAGTCAATGGACCTTAAGGTTAACATTCCCATTCCTTAGTTTATATTTTAGGTTTGATATAACACACGCCTGTAATCACATTGATTAAATAACAAGGTAGTCCAGTCTAGCTGCTTGTTACGAAGAAGTCGGGTTCAAATCCTGGATGTTCTCTAAATCAATATTCCTTGTCCCTACACGTCTAGCTAACGTAGGTAATATATATATATATAAATATATATAGATGTATATAGATATATATATTATACATGTAAGTATCGACATATATTTTATATATATCATAGATAATATATATATATTTATAGATATATATGTATATATTAAGAGTACAAATTATACAAATGAAAAACGAGTAAAGTCGCATTACACATATTTTCCAGAAATACTTTTATATTTAAAACCCCATCATGATTACAGAAATAAAGTTTTTAAATTAATTTAAATGTGAGATATACCTAATTTAACCATAATCTAAAGTGGATTATAAAGTTATCATGATTATCTAACAGATGGCAGCACTAACTCATATGAGCTAAAATTGGAATTTACCCTGGTTTTCCTTGTACACTTCATATTATATATAATGAGTAGTACTTAAGCGAATAATTTCTTGATTTACCAAATAGAATGGGTTGTAATAAATCTCTGTTCGTGACATTTCAGAAAATTAATGATATTTGGTCATACATACCACTCAATAACTTATTTAAGTGACCTGTGGCATTTTTTTATGAACATCCAAAGCCATGTCTTAGGTGGAATGCACACAAGGACGATACGATACATATCGTAATGGTCGTAAACGATACGCAATAATTTTCTTAAATAAGATAGGTATCGCTTGTGGCGTTCAAACTGTATGGAAGTGACCATAAACAGGTACACTCTAGTACTATGGTGACATCTATCTTAATATAATATATTATTATTACGCTCTGCTAGTATCTTCGCTCAGTATCGTACGATATTTCAAGGTGAAGACATGTCTAGGTCAAGCCAAGTTAAAGAAATAATATTCATAATTTCTTTGATTAATATGGTGGAATAACACCATTGTTTATGGAACTAAACACTTAAATAATACATTTAAACTGACGTGACAGGTTTGGTCTGGAAGAATCATTCTATAAAATCTTTAAATCTTAATTTGTGTTGAGATAGTTAATTTGAAATTACTGTAATTTGGAACATTGTCGCACGAAAATTAAATTATGCAAATGCACCAAACCCTTCGTTCACTCCCGTTTCCTATTCTTAAAATATCAATATATCAGGGGAAAGTCATCTTCACTAGAAGATGGTCATGATAACAACTGATAAACTGACTCTAAAATATATCTCTCCCAAAGATCGCCTCGCTTAGTGTGCAGATAAATTATCTTAAGATAAAAGTCGAGCCTCGCAATTATTGAACATATAAATCGTATAGTCCTAGTTTTCATTTCTCCTTAATATTATGATCAATACATTCGTCAACAAACGTTAACTAGATTTAGATTGAAATTTTTTAAACCAAATTTGATAATCCTAGAAATAAATACTTGTATTAAGAAAACAATAAAATTAACATCTGTTTGATAGAGTTTGAGAAATAATTTATTTAGAAAAATATTGCCATTTAATAAATTTATTGATTATCATTTGAATAATTTTGAGATATTTTAAAACATCTCAAGTGTATAAGCTTTAATTTAAATGATGAAAAGGTGTTTGATGAAATCCGGACCATATTGGAAAAACCCGCTTCACGTTAAAAAAAAAAATCTGTAAAAGTAAAGGGTTGTACGCAGTGAAAATAAATATTAAAAAAAATTACTATCTTGAAAACTTAATTAATTTAGAGCAGTGTAATCCTAATTTGACCTGGCTCTCTTCTATAAGTCAATGTTTTCATTCATCCCCAATTATGTACCTTCTTAGGCAACAATAACGTAACGACACAAAACGGACGTATCAACTTATCGTGACGAGCGAGCATCCTTTCAGTATTCGTGACATAGAAGCTTGGTCTGATCAAACTGAATAGGTGTAAATTAGCGTCGCTCTCTTTATTCCCTTCTCTCTCTAGATATCTCTCCCTATTCCTTACACACCATATTTTGTATCGTTCCCTTGACATGCTCACAATCTTTGATTCAATGAGGCGTAGGAGAGCGTTGGACAACGAAAATCGACGGTACATGTTTTTTTTGTGTGTGCGTGTATGCTTGCATGAAAATCCCATTTTGACAGGGAACTGTTAATATTCTAATATATTAAACTTAATCGTTTTACAAGTTATATGTGAACAATCTAACACCCCTTATGTACTGCGTGTCAAAGGTTACTTTCGCAGTAGACCAGACTGCCAGATAACTGGGAGATTGAGGTCGAAACTCACTTGGGTGTTTTTTTTTTAAAATTAGTTTTTCACTCTCACTACACGCAAATGAAGGCACACTTCATCCAAATATAATCTTTAAAACCATTAGTGTAATTAGTACATATGTTATAAACCAAACGGATGGTAAGATGTAGTGCAAAGATAAACTCAATCACACAAACAAGTGTGTATGAATTATGTAAAAAAAAATGTAGGCCTACCGTCCAACTCGTACATATTTTATAATATTACACTGATTTTGGATAACAAGTCCGTTTTGAAGGATATTTATCCTTATTATAATCCTAATATATTAAGAGAAACTTTTAGAATGAACTTTCTATGAAAATCAATTAATAGTATAAACAATTTGGATCACATGAAGATACAGTAAGGTATGTATGCAATGGTGTTTATTAATTAAAACCCTTCCAAGATATCTTCTTTTATTATTAAGTCAAGTACCTGAAGGTGCTTATGTGATTTGCTATCCACCAGAACTGGGAATATACTCAGCCCTTTAGGCTGGTTTGTGCCACCTGCACCATCTGGTAGAAATACCATGAACTTGGGAGGATTTATGAAGTTTGGGGGTTTCCAATTGCCTTAAATCTGAATTTCTGCAAGAGATCCAGAAAGGCTGACCAATTTTGCCGGGGAGGTATTTTCACATACTCTCACTTTCACATGTCACAATCGACATGGGACCAGAGGATTTACTTCCTCTCCAAAGGAATATTCATTTTGGCGGAAGTAGGTACAATGATGTAAAAAAATTTGCCCAAAATGGGCAAAAGTGGAGATAAGCAGCAAACCAATCTGAAGATTACAAATCTAAAGATAATGAGAGTTTAAAAAATCAATCATCAGAAAACTAGGTATACTCAATTTTATAACGAGACTGAAAGTAACAGTTTTGTCTTAAGATATGAAAATATATCTGAATATTAATTTTAAACTAAATTTCAATAACCCTTTTCGGTGCATGTTCCTAGTACGGATGGATAAACGAACAGACAAAATTGTAAAATTATTTTGTTTTGAGTCCGGGAACACTAAAAACTTTAGACTCTATCATTATCACTATCTATTAATTTTAAATGTTACCAAAATTCCTCTATATAGTAAAGTAGAAAAACACACTGAATGGCTTTCAATGTAATTTTAGGGAAATGAATCTAGCCCACTTTTGTGATACAGACTGTCACTGCACATTAGGATTGGACAATATTTCAAAGTTGTACATGTTTAGATCCCAAAAATCATTCAATCAAATTAAAATTGATTGGTGTTAGCTTAAATAGGCCTTTAAATATTGAATTCGATTTAAAAATCTTATTTTTTTTTATTTCTCAGAGGTTCTTCTCAGAAAAAAAAAGTGTCACTAGGGAAAGGAACCATATTTAAATATTTTTCATTCATATACTTATCTACTCTCTCGCACTATGAACTTGAAGTTCATTGCCTCACAAAAATATTCCATCTATTCCTAACTTTAGTTCTATCTCCTAGTTCTATCCACCTCATTACACCCTATCCCTATCTATAACTAGTTCTATCTAATTCACCTCATTACAACCTATTCCTATCTATAATTAGTTATACCCAGTCCACCTCATTACACCATATCCCTATCTAGTGCTGGTTATATCCTTTCCACCTCATTACACCCTATCCCTATCTATAACTAGTTCTACCTAATCCACCTCATTACAACCTATCCCTATCTAGTGCTTGTTATATCCTGTCCACCTCATTACACTTTATCCCTATCTATAACTAGTTCTACCCAATCCACCTCATTACACCCTATCCCCTATCTTGAGTTAGTTCTATCGTATCTACCTCATTACACAATATCCCTATCTTGAGTTAGTTCTATCGTATCTACCTCATTACACAATATCCCTATCTAGAGCTAGTTCTATCCAGTCTACCTCATTACACCCTAGCCCTTTTTTGAGCTAGTTCTATCCTGTCCAACTACTACACCCTCTCCCTTTTTGAGCTAGTTCTATCCTGTCCAACCTACTACACCCTCTCCCTATTTTGAGCTAGTTCTATCTTGTCCATTTCATTAAGCCTCATTTCTCTAATGTATAGTCTAATGTTATCCTCCCATCTACGTCTAGGTCTTCCCAATGTCCTCTTCCCATTAGATCTGCCAGTCAATACCCTGAACATGGTTCTAGATTCTCCCATTCATGCTGCATGCCCTGCCTACCTTAATCTATGAAAACTGACCTTCCTAACAATTTCTTGTTAAGAGAACAGGGTAAGTAGCTCATCATAATGTAACCACCTACACTCCTCAGATAATATTAAATTTGGAGCTCATAAAATCTCATAAAAAATAATTGCAAGGTTTTGAGCCCACGAACAAGCGAAAAAAATCTCACTTTTATGATAGTACTAAATTTTGAGCCCACCCGCCAACGAAACAATACCTTACAGAGATAGAAATTGTACAACTATCATAACCATGTCCAACGCATTTTAAATTAATGAACGATAATATATAGAGGATGATTTTTTTATAATCAATTTTATTTTATTTAAGAAATTTTGTGTGTCAATAGGATTTTAGTGGAGTAATCTATCTAACACCAAAATCGAACATACCTTAACTATATGTTAATTTTATCTTATGGTAACTGAAGAAACCAAACAAATCTTACAATATTTACTTTATTACCGAGAAAAAAATCCTATTTGATATCATTGGATGTTTAGTAATATTATGTCATATTTATGTAGATAGTGTGTTGCAAAGTTATTATAACTTTTTGATTATTTTTTAATGATTTCAATGGTAAAAATATAATGAAGAGATATTCTAAGAAGGTAAATATGAAGAAACCAAGGAAATGAAATCTCCAAGAAGGAACGTACATTGGAGACCAGTCCAAGCGAATAATAGAAACCATAGGCCTAGTTCATCTTCTTACCACTAGATAGCAATACACTAGTATGATTATGACGCTGTTCTTTAATAATAGGGGTTTTTCTCCTTCCATGTCTATCAATTTAGAAAACTGTTGAAGAATTGTTGGAGAAGGGATAAATGCGAAATAGATGTCAAAGATACAAGAATCATTCCCATTTCCAACCAAGCTTAAGATAGTATTAAATACACATATTAATGAATTCACGCTTATTTGACATTCCTAAATAATTATATTTTTGTCAAAACTATACATGGCAAAATGAACGTACAATTATATTTGTTAAGATAAATTTTCTCAGTTGTTTCTTTATGTAAGAATGTAGATGACCAAATGACAAAGTTTAATACACTGTATCTATTCTTACTTATTAATTCATTATGAATATGGATATCAATATAAAATATATATTAAAATTAGAAACAGCTTTTACAGCTTTGACCTTGATAAATTTTGGAGAACCTTTATTCCAAGCAATCCCTCAACATTTCAATTTAAAGTTAAACACATTTATACCTCTCTTTTGATCAATTTAAATCTACTGAAAAATTAAATTGTATGATCTAACTAATATTGTGATGTTCCCTAAACTCAATTGGAAACTATTTGTAACTAAAGAAAATACATATTGTACACGTTTGAAGTACTAGCATGTTGTGTGCTTTTTTATTTTGTTTAAGCATATTAATAATAAGAAAACTGTTACATAAAGTTACAAAATATGTAGGGAAATTCACGTATACAATTTATATTAATTTTATTATTTTTCTTGTTTGTGCAGTGCGCACTGCGTCTTACGGCGCATTTATAAAAACCCTCAAATTTAATTTAAGTGAGTAGGTTTGAATAAGTTAGAATTTAGGGAAAATGTACCTACGTTGAAAGTCTGAGGACCGTTTATAAAATACCACCCTCTGTACAATTATTTGGGAATCCAATCCCCGTACTGACAATCCATTCTAATTAGAACACACGACTCCAATGGGAATAATTTAAAATTTATCTAGAGATTTACAATTCTTTGATTTGAGGAAATGATAAAAGAATAGATAGCCTACATTGTAGAGCCTGAACGATTTATTTAAATTTAATAAGGAATATTCTATCTTTAATATTAAATTTATATGCATTTTTGTAGAATCATAAACAAGGAAATATCCTTAACATAATTTCTTAATATGTCAGTATCACAGAGCATTAAAATTCAAACTTTAATCAAGTTTGAAATGAATTAACTTAGGAAGTGATTGCACATTACGTGAGCTACATTCTTGGGAAAGGGTTTTGTTAAAGAAGGAATTACTTTTTTTGGATGAAAAAAAAACAGTTGAGGAATGAAGTTACTAGAGAAGCCAACAAGAGTCGATCCAAGTAGTGAGTAATGGTGTAAAGTGCAAAGTCCAGAACTTGGCATGAACCCATGCCTTTTGAGTGCAAGTGTGTGTGGTATGTGTCTGTATAGGAAAGAGAAATAGGGGGTGGAAGTGTGAAAAAAGTTTCTACCAAAGACTTGAGTTTTATTGCTTACTTTACTATTCGCCAACAAAGTTACGTTCTAGATGTTGCGATGAAGTAGATTGGTGATCTCTCACTTAAAAGAAGATCCTGTAATTGAAATAGAACTTGGATACATCTTTTATTCTAGAATCTTTCTTGAATGTTGGAGAATAAGATTGTTTTTTTCAACGTCTCCTTTGTTTTTTGCTTCTTTATAGCGGCTTACTACCATATATCTGGGCTATTCAGTTTATAGTTATGCTAAAGAAGTAGAGTCTGGGAAGATAGTGTTTATTAAAAATAATCCACGTGATAAAGAGTGTTTTATTTTTTATATAAAAAACATCCCTCGTATGCTCAGCCAGGATTATAATCCTAGCATCCTTACCACCAGCCATACTAGATGAGCATGACATTATGATCTCGTGCCAACCCATTTGGGTGTTCCCCGTTTTAAGAAATCCACTCTCAGTTCACTCCGCGGTGGGGGGGTTTACTGTTCTGACCTCCCAAATTATTGGCAAACTAGAGAAGAGAAATTACTTTTAATCCACATCTCCATCGATACTTATAATAAATATACTGTAATTAATTTATAACTAATAGGAATAATTTTAAAACTAAGACATGGTTGTGTTTTTATTATTTTTCAGTGTTTTTTACTGATCGAAATATGCTATCGCCTGTACTTATAATATATCAACTAGAATTTAAATAGAATGGCGTGGCATAGCTGGTTTTCAGGTTAAGCAGATTAGTTTAAATGGTAGCTGTGAATTGTTATCATTTTGTAGATAACTCATTGTCCCACCATCATAAAACGTAAAAGGTATTTCGAGCAGAACCAATAAATTATATTTCTCACTCACTTGGTCCCAATTAAACCAAACACAGGTACGTTACAGTTTTCGAGCTCCACTTTCCCTCGTAACACTCCACGTTAACGACTGGGAGATATGTTATCAAATGTGAGGCCTAAAGTCATTCACAAGCGTGTTCACGTGTGCGAACATGTATAATTGGACAAGGAAGACTTGCCTGTGATCAACCAAAATCTATCGAACATACCAACTATGGTGCTTTGAAGTCGCTGTGAAGCCGTGTGATAGGAGCTGACAGATGGAGGTGATGTGTGATAATAGCTAGGCAACATTATACGACCGTCTCGGCCTCACTTCAAACAGAAGCTGTGGGTACAATCTGCATTCTTGGCTGTTATTTAATCAAACCGTGTATCTGTGATGTTTCTAGCATACATCATCAAACCCATAATCGAACACTTAATCACATAGATAGTTGCACAAATAACAGCACACATAAATAAAAACTTAATCACACACATATTAAGAAACGTAATCATACACCTTATTACACACATAATCACACAAAATCACACACGTAGATACACGAATGGTTACACAAATAATCACACACATAATAATACAATTAATAGTCACACATATAATCATACAAATAACTACACACATAATAATATAATTAATAATCACACATATAATCAACAATAATCCTACACTTAATCATAATCATATGTAAATTTCTAAAGAAAACATTTATATATTTTAAAATCACATATCTATTCACTAGATTTCGGCCACATTCGTGACGCTGGCACTCGCCCGAACATTCGGGAAAATGTATAGTGAAGAGGCATGTGTTAGGAGGTATATTATTTAGGAGTAGCTTAAATTGCCTGACATAAAAAAAACACAACCAATTAGTTCTAAATTAAACATCCAATATTGACAGTGAAATAGATTGGATTAAGAGACTGTAAAATGAATTTTACGATTTAGTTATTTCAAAGTGTGTTATCAGATTTAATTATAGTGCATTGTATCATTTGCGAATTTATGTAAACGTGCGCAAATCTAAATCATACTAAAAGTCTCAGAAATTTTAAAATGCCAGTTTAGTAAAGCGTTAAAATTTAATGTGAATTAATAATAGGCTAACATTTCAATTTAAAAATAAACAGAGTATTTTGGGTAAATTCAGCCAATCAAAGAATATTGATATAATATTTGTTAGGACTGGATAATTTAAAGAAAATAATAAAAAGTGACAATACAAGGAAAATAATTATATTTTTATATCCATTGATTTTTTATAATATAAATTTTTGCTGTATTTTTTCAATTCTTTACTTAAGTAAGAGTTGAATTATTATTACTAAACAAATACTACTATTCTATCTGCCGATATATAATCAGACACAAATCAGTGTTTCCATAGTGATGTAACCAAAAAATGATTTTATATGACACTTTTCCTCTCACGTGAGGTTTAATATTTGGAGAGCGTGGTTCCGAAGCGTTATCACTGGCTACCACACACTGGGGAAGAGAAAAAAAAAAACTAAACCGAAGATACTGGAAGATGGCGTATGTGTCAGCGTATGTGTGCGTTGGAAAAGGTGATGGGATTAGAAAAAAAAAAAAAGAGGGAAAACCGTTGAATTGGATCTCATCAAAAGAAATAAGCTGCTGACCATGTTCAAAGAACGTGCTCCAAAGTCGTAGTGTCGCAAGAAATATTCCAAAGGAAAGAGAGGTTGAAATAAGCTAGTGCAAGGATTAAAAATTTGAAAAATATACAACCATAGCGAAATATCCCCCTTTATATTACTTTTGAAAAGAAAATATTTAATATAGGGATAAGTCTCTTAATGATTCTTAGTACAGTCTAATTCTCATATGAAGGTTCTTATCTGACAGGAATTGAAGTTACTATATATACTTTCACGTATTGATATGTAATTTCCTGTAAAATAAGTACATATAAAATAAAATAATAATATAATATATGCTATCAATGCTGACTGGCCATTATGTTTTTTATCTTATTAAGGATCTTCCTTTGTAATTTGGAGTGTACAGATATCTGAGATCTTGACTCTTTACTTACTATCAGACCCTCGGAGAGAGAAGTATAGTGATGTCCAAAACAATATATTTGAAATTTTGATAATTGTTGACGTTCCATGAAACCCTGAAACTGAAAAATTCTGTTTTCGTCCTTGTCTGTTTGTCAGTTTGTATCTCAGCCTAGAGGTGAAACCATCTTACTGATAAGCTTAAACTCGTTAGCTAGGGTTTTCTTAAGGTTCCCGTGAAGAATTTTAGAACTTTAACTTTAACTTTAGAATTTTAAGTCTGTTCAGCGTAGGAATTGTTTTCTGAAAGGCCTTTTTCCCTACCAGAAATCTATTATATAGTAGGATATTAGTTGGAAAAAAGACCTTTCAGAGAGTAATTCCTACCGTGAATGGAGTATAGATACCAAACCCTAAAATTAAGAGTGGTTTACTTAAGGAAGAAAAAAGAAATAATCGTTCTTCTTAAAATCAACCTTAAAGATTTTGATTAAATTTTGTATCTAAATACTGTTTAATATTTCAAACAAATTGGCTACTCTCATTTTCTGCAGATGATTTTTAGGATACTTTTAATCAATGGAAATTTCCATTTTTGATCATATCCCTACTATTATTTGAGATATGATATAGCTTATCCGTGTAAGGGTTTGATACTACTAAAAAGAACCTCTTTTACTTGAAATAATTTTTTATATAACTAAGGGTTTCTGAGCTATAAGCAAATATATTTTTACCAGTAAACCCTTACGAAATTTTCGAACATTCAACCCCCCCCCCCCCCCCCCATCAAATGTATTAATCTTTAGTTGGGTTGTCTTAAATTAAATACTCAGCGAAGTGTATACTAATTGATATAAAATATTTTTAGATTTTTCTTTAACTTACATTTTAAGCAAACACTGTGTTTTAACGTAAACTGAGTATGCTATGTCAGAAATCCTATCCACTGATAACTTATTCATCGCTGTAGGCCTTGTATTAGTTGAGAAAAAGGAGGTTGACCACATAAATAATATATTTAAGATTTTTATTTAGGTTTTTGACAATGTTTAATTGATTGCTAAGCTCTTGAGTGGACATAAATATTCTTCTTTTCTTAATGTTTCTCTAACAGTGTATTTTATTTCGTTTATGCTCTTTGGTGGAGTGTTTTTACAAATTTTATATTATTTTATTTTTCTTTTTTGAAGACTGACTTTCTTATAAATGTTTATGGCGTAATATTTTGGTTTAGAGGATGAGGCAGTTTGTAAGACCTGACATGATGTGAACCTTGATCTTTCCATCAGTGTTAGTTCAGTCTCTTGAGGGCTCTTGAGGCCTTCCTTCTGAGACTTGTAGAAAATTCTAATTGGATCACAAATGCTTGTAGGGCCACGAATAGTTTTATGAAACCAAACCATTATGCTAATTGTAAAAAAATCCTTGTACTTGTAGCTTATATTATCCCATTTATTTTATTTACATTGAATCCCCATGTAAATTTTAACCATATATATTTATGAATCAGTCCCCAAGTGTTTACCTACCATGGTATCATTTAAGGTCAAATAGTCAATAAAGTAGTAAAGCGTTGGATAAAAATGTATAAGCAAATTATAAGTTAAATTATTAATAGCTGTTGTTTCGTATATTTCAACTCATCTTGCTAAGTGTCCGATTAAGCTGTCCCCATTTAATTGAGTAGGATTAAATAAGGTGGAATTTTAGAGTAAATATACAAGAACTTTAGAGGCGTAAAGTTGTAAACTACTATTTAGTAAAAAACAGTCAATACACGCTGCTGGGATTGTATCCCGATTATTTCCAGCAACGGAAAATATGATGAGGTTGAGTACGATTCCTTAGTCCGCATGCCCAATGATGAGGGTTGTGGATTTGAACAAACATATCATTTTTTAAACAAACTCAAATAATTAAAGGACAACTCAAATTATCAATATAAAATATAACATTTAAGGTGCTAGATAAGTCGATCTTTTATTATAAACTCCAGAAATCAAATGCTTGGAGGTGTGTGGGAGTATAAACACAGTAGAAGATTAAAATACAAATGAAATTAAAATATGCACTGTGACCCCTCTATTTAATTATATTATACGATTAAAAAATTATTACTAGGTATCTATATAATATCCTTTTATTTCTGTACGCTTACTTACGAATTGATCAAGTGCCAATAACGTGATCTAGAATTCCCTTTCTCCGATCAATCGCCTAAAAGGGGTAGAACTGGGCAGGAATGTAGAAGTTCGTTTGTTTCCTCGCCACAAGATGTCTCTTTATATCACTCGTCGTCTGTCAACTGTCGAAACCTCCCCCACACACACTTAGTTCGAAGGGCCTAAAGGGAGCCCACCTAGAAACACAATCTATATATCAAGACTTTACGCAACCAGGAACAATCAATTTTAAAAAAATCATTGAGCGATTCCAACGTATCTATTTAAACCTTTAAGAAATAACCTCTCTATGTCACAACTATATAAAAAATTCCACACTTTTTTGTACAGTTAATAGCATTATTATAAACACATTTAAAATGTTTATTTTCCTTAGAGTATGAAAATTTAAACGTAACATTTGTTACCTATTCGTATTAATATCCATACAACATGTTAATAGCACTATTGATGAGGTATGTAGAATTGTTGAGATAATATACCCACCCTTTGCGAAGAAGGAGAGTTATAAACAATTAAATAAAAATCACCCTTAATACACCCAGGTCCTTTAGGTGAACAACCTAGACGGCCATCTAAGGCTCAAAGGTTCTAAGGTGCTTTTAAAAAAATTGTCAGTGTTTGGAAACACATATATTAAAATTAAATTACCTAGTAATTATGTATACATAGGGACATAAAATTTAATATATACTAGGAATGTATAATTTTTCAAAGATTGGTTGATAACAAAACCACTTTTATGGTCTTATGAAGTTTTGAGTCACTTTGTTGGGGATTCACTTTAATATTTAATACCTTCCGAAGATATTAAGAGCAAAGGAATCAAAGAAAGGATAATATTATTGTACACATTGATTGACAGTGGTAGAGGTGTCACCACTTATTTTTAATTTATTTATCTTATTTCTTATAAAAATTTTATCCCTGTTATCTTAACATCCTATTATGAATATTTTTCGTCACGCAGTGGGTGCGGTTTATTTACAAAATGCAAATGGGGCGCAAAGTTAAGTCTTCTTTAAGCCGCATGATGCCCTTGAGCAAGTCATGAATAGAATCAACCAGGTTTCTTATTAAGATGTACTTCCCCATCAACAAAAAGTCAGAATAAATATGACTAATATTAATCCATGTACTTACTGACGGAACGTGTGTGATTTATTTAAATATATTTTTCACTTTGAAATGAAGCCTAAAAGCAATAATTTAAATTAACTACCTTTGATTTATTAATATTATATATAAGATTACAAATATTATCCATACCCATAACATCTAGCCGCTATGATTAAAAAATAATTCCAGTGAAGTTAATTTTACAATTATGAAAATGAAATTATTACATATTTTTAATCCAAGAACAATTTTTAACATGTCTTGATTTATGTTAAAAAAGTGATATTAAAATATATATATTTGAAACACCAGATTACAACATTAAAAAAATAATATTTTTATAAACGAAATTCAGTGTTGTTTTATTCTTCCTCGAAACTAGTTGATACTTAGTCATTTAGATACGAGTATATCTGATCTTAAACGATAGAAAAAATTAATATAAACATGGTTGAATGAAATTTGGACACGAGAAATTAACAATTGTGAGTGGTCACACTCATTTTAATAATTAGTTCAAATTTTGGAAAGAAATATAATTACTCTAAAACACACCAAGATAAAATATTGCAAATCTAATCTTTTTAATGGTTGATGTTATTTATTCCTAAACAGGTTTCTTCCAACACAAGATTTAAATATTCAGTAATCATTCAATTAGCCTCAAACTACTTATTTATAGAGCGGTCATGATGAAATGTGGATAATTTATTTATGATAATAATTAAACGATCAAGTTCTTGTGATGCTAGTGGAAATTTAAAATCACAAAATATGATCCGAAGTTTAGTTTACACTTTTTAATGTGAATTTTAATAATATTAAGGCAAATCATTATTTTAATACGAAGTACAAGGATTTAACTTGCGATAGTATTATTTAATTGACATTTAAAATAGTGTATTAAAATATAGTATATAGACCTATATAAAAAAGCGATAAGTGGATAAATTCCAAAGAATAACTAAAATAGCCTTTCTTAAAATTGAGTTTATCCATCATTGCTTTTTAAATTTCACCACGGATATTTTTTTTAATATTATTCATATAGTTTTTACAAAATGATCTAAATAGCCAAAAGGAAATATTAAGTTGAAAGAAAATATTTCATAAGAATATTTTGATTGATAATAATCTAATATAGACTATTTTATATTTTTAGTACCACGTCTTACTACACGTTTACACCATCGGTGTCGTAGTTAGCTAGCGTGCTGTTCTGTTGAGCTAGACTGCCAGAGAGGGAGATCGAGGCTCTAATCTCACTCGAGTGAACTGGGTTGGTTTTTCCTAAATGTTTTCCACTCTCCTCCACGCAAATGCTGGCTCACTTCCTCTATACTCAACATTCCGATTCCTAGCCCATTAGCTAGTTATTACTTAAGCGTATAACCCGAACGGATTAGTAAGACGCGATGCTAAGTATTAGTAGGCCTATTATTATTACTGCTGCACATTTGGTTTATATACTTATATACTATCTAATCCTATGTATTTGAGATGAGTAAGTTTTAATTTCGAGTAAGTTTAACCACATTTTATGGAAGAAGATTGTGAAATAATTTTGGAAAAATCACTCTCTGTACACCCAATAAAAGTGTACAAATAGATTTAAAAATTAATAATTTAAAAGCTGACATCACAAGTACTCGTTATATTATCGTCCACTTAGTAATTTTTATCCATAATAGTAGGACTACATTTGAAAATTAATAAATTTAAAACAGTAAATATTTAATACAGTCAAATAACTTAATGCATTTAATTTGTCTCTAATAATTATTTAATTATATGATCGTATATTTCAGATTACCATTGATACAACACATTGATAATTTTTAAACATTAATGTAATTCTAATTTTTGAATTGCACATCATTTATGCAATGCCTATACAAATATTATGGCGTCCAGAAATATTAAAAACAGTTCGTCATTATCTCCAATGTTTTAATTTGTACCCAGTGTTTCAGAATGCCTCAATTTGTGGCCGCTGTGCCCATTAATACGGTGTGATTCAGTCTCTCAAAACACCAAATGATTGGTCAAATTTTTGTATAACAAGCACGCAATTAGCCTCACCAAGCGTGATGAAAATGTATTGCCAAGTTGAAATGAAAAATAAAGGGTTGTATAGTGCTGAGAGGGGAGGATGAGGACGGGATACACAGGGTGTTTCAATTCATGTGGGAAGTAGCTGGGGTTGTGGATAGTATACTTCAAAACAACACAAAAAGTCCTCATGAATATTTATGTTCTATGTTTGATAGTTCCTAATATAAGGCTTACCAAGGCTCTGCTGGAATTTTTAATAGCCCTTATTGATAAACCACTGCTGCAACATTTTGTAAATTAGGTATCACTGCTGGTTCACAGACAGGGCTGCAGCTAATAAAAAGGGGTGTGTCAAATAGGGCTATTAACAATTCCACTTAAGCTATGAAAACGCCTTAACTTGGAACAATGAGCATGGACAATTATACATTTGACCCTCTTGTGTTGTTTTGAGGTCTGCTATCCATACCCTAGTAGTTACTTCCCACATAGATCGATACACCCTGTATGCATGCCAGAATGTGGAGAGGAAAATGCAACTCCCACCTCATACGCTGGCTGTAACATAGTTGTGGATTTTGGTGGACATAGTAATGAGTTTTTGTGAGATTGGTGACATAAACGTTCAGTTTCAAGCGGGGCCAAAACAATTTAATTTTGATTTCTATTTCAAAGTAGGATTTTCATTGATGCTTTGAAACATTCCTAAATTTTAAAGGTGGTTATCTTAAAAGATTTTTAATTGAATTTTTCTATGATCACGTGTAGGGTGCTAAAATAACATAATTTTTATGATATAAAATGTTCATTATATCTTTATCAGGTCTATAAGAGATGGTTTTTCAAATTAGACACAGACAGTGCTCTCTTTCCCTTCATATCTTTACACAAATTCAGGTGCACTTACTCTAAAACTACCCCCCCCTTTAAAAGCATTATGTTAATTTGTTTACAACCCTTAGTGCTAGAACTATCATTAAAAAAGTTTGAGATATATCTACAAATGTACCTGCAATGGAAGGTGAGTGGAAAAAAATGTTATTCTCGCCTTATATGGTAGTGAAGGTTTTTTTTCTAAAATGTTTACTACTCTCCCTCCACGTCACAGATACAGATCTATTTGTTCTTTTTCTCTTTCCTACTCTATTAACTATAACTGCGTATAGCTCTAACGGGTAGTAAGACTTGGTGCACACAAACAAAGTTGGTTTAAAACTTTAAGTTTGGGTAGCCATTAATATTATATATGTAAACCTTTAATTATTATTTTCCATCCCATAATGATTATTTTGAAGTAATGCTTTAAATGTTATTTACACAAAAATGTTGCATAATCATTTGCTTGAAACTTTAAAAAAATATATATTTTGAATTTTAAATAATTTAACACAACTTCTGTAATTCTAATTTATTTCATATTAATTCTAGAAGTAATGAGTTGGCCACACTTTTATCTAATATAAGATGAAAGTTTAGAGTAAACTAATTTTCACCAAATACAAATTCTGAAAAAAATAGACTTCATCTATATACCGACCAAGACATCGGCCTCCTACTTTGTTGTTTAAACTATAGATATATCTCAGTTAAAAGCCTATACCAGTTTATCAAATAAAAGTGACTCTTCAAATCAATATACAAACAAAATAACTAACCAAATACAGCAATGATGGGCAATATAATTTTAATAGCTAAATCACTTGATTGATCGACATACCTAAACTATATTATTGGTGGTATTGAAAATACATTCAGCGTGGTACTTAACCATTCGATTTGTCCCATTTGACTGGAATAGATCTGTTAATCTTCGGGGACTGGAGACGTTGCATTTTTTCAGCATGCTATAATATTATTAATAATAATCAAAAACACATATTTTAATACATAAAATTACTATTGAAGCAATATTATTAAAAAACATTTTTGAGTGATATTATATTTCTGTCAATTTTATTTAAAAAAATTTCCAATAATGTTAAAATATTACAAAAACCTGGCTTTAAAAGTAATTTCTTCATTCAATTAGTAATTGTATTTATGATAGTGACCACACGTAATTGCAACTAAAGCAACGTGCTAGAAGTTACACAAACTATGCAATGTAAACCAAATGTCAGCAATGAGCCAGACGTATGGCATACTTCTGGCACCGTTGCATATCCACAACATTCCTTTATGGAACCAGTTAATACTCTAGTATCTCATATTTATTTTATGTTTGAATCCATCATACTACGCAGCAGGAACTAATTTAGGAATAGTTTTAGGGGATCCGACCAAGTAACTTTTAATTAAAAAAAATTACAGCTTTTGTGAAAATGCAACAACGCCAACTGCCCGAAGTTTGATTCCTACTCTTGGACCGTGGTCCTAGAACATCAAACATAATATTGAATACCAAAATATAGTTTAAAATTTATTTATAACACAATATCGACTATAATAAATACGTAAAATAGTATTTAAAGAGTTCATAATTACTTATATGATATAGTTTAAGGTTTATTTCAGCCTTTGTTTTGAATAACGGTTTGACCTACATGCAAATGTACTATTTAAGTATAATTTATTATTATTATTATTATTATTAGCACCGCGTCTTACTACCCGTTTCGGGTTATACGCACTTACGCTAATGTGCAATGGTAGGGTGATTGTGAGATGAAATGTAGGACCTACAGTTTAAACGTGGAATCCGAACCACGGTAGAGGCCTGGCATTCCTAACATTCACAAGTTGTGATTTAAGTTATAAATGAATGATATTCCCGGGTTGCAACAATGGAGAAGGGTGGGTATCATGGAGCTTTTGGTAATGGTCACACTAAATTCAAGGTCAAACTAAGAGAGTTTTGATTGTTGGGCGCCACCTCGTTGGCGGTCATGAAACAGAACTATAAGAGGAATTCGTTCATTCCCAAGATGTAGGTTTGAATATCAACACTCCCCCTAGTAAGGCAGACCCAGACTGATAAGTGACATTTGGACAGGGATCAACCTTTCGGCGCTTTACTTAAACCACCAATAAATATTACACCCATAGGCCTTCATATGTTTACCATGATGAAATCTGCAAAACCTGCTGATAAGCAATGTAGACTAAAGTTTATCCAGACCATGAAAATGTTTCCCTAGTGTTACTGAATAATTCACTAAAATGAAAGTGACTCGTAAGTTAGGAGTACCTACACAAACAAAAAAATAGGAAAATCAGAATATGTTGCATTGTACGGTTATTCCTCTAGTCAGGTATTCTCCCAAACCTTATTAAGTATCCATCTTTAATCAATCTATAAATTAACAATATGAAAGCTCTAATACTAGGTCATATAGGATGAGATTCAAAATTAATCAAGGGAAATCATCAACATGAAAGTAGTTTTAAACATCCTCAAAACGGTCTGAGTATTGATCTGGTACACAAGTCTAATGGGCCAACTATCAGCAACGTTCATAGAACTTTCACTTAAACTTAACACTTAATAAAAATGACTCCAAATTAAATAAATAATTAAACGTTGAGAACCCATATTTTGGTTGAAAGAGATTTACATTGGCCTGAAGGCTTAACATATCCTTATTATTATATATTAAGATTATTAATTATTAGCAACGCGTCTTACTACCCATTCGGTTATACGCACTTACGCTAATGTGCAATGGTAGGGTGATTGTGAGATGAAATGGAGGACCTACAGTTTAACGTGGAATCTGAACCACGGTGGAGGCCTGGCATTACCCCACATTCACAAGCTTGTGATTAATACACGTCTTGATCAGAGATGAAGGAAGGGTTTGGCATTCAGATAAATCATTGCCAGGACCGAGGATTGAACCCCGGACCCTCAGCACAGAAGGCTGAACACCTTACCCCTAGACCACCAGGTCACCATTAAGATTATTATTAATAATATATTAGTAGCTATATCAACACTATATAATGCATCATCGTTAAGAACTATAATAATGATATTAATAATAGTCCAATCATAATAAATAACCAACAAGATACCAATACAGGCTAGGATATACAAAAATAAAAGTGAGTTGCGAGTGGCCATTGTGCTGAAAGAAACAGTTTAATGGTACATAAAAGTTAAAGCTAACGCTGCCTACATTAGGTACACGAGTCACACGGGTATCGACGACAGTCACTAGTGGTCACTTCCTCGGATATTTCCACCTAAAAGGTCAATCTTCATATATCGGCATCGTAGAGGTCAGTGAGTCTTGTGACACGCGCGACCATATGTTCCACGCGGAACCTCAGGGTATCCAAGTTGGTATGTGACTCAGCAAAACTTCACTCGTGAGTGCCTCAGATCACAAGTCATGGGTGGGCAACCACGGATATGGTCTGTGGTTGGCAGAACACAGTCCGGGAAACAAACTCCAGACTCCCTGACGCTAGAGTCAAAAAACCTACTAACCCCGTGTATAAATAGTATGGTTCAAACAATAAATGTAACCCTTATGAAAGTCAATTACCAGATTTAATTAAAGCTACTAAGATTTATTATACTCAATGGTTAATAAAAATGGCTTTACAACAACATCCCAAATATAAACTTTAATATATAATAATACTAAACAAAAGTGTCTTGAATTTCCCACAAAATAATAGTATGGGGCACTATCCTATTCAGAATGTTTTTAGAACCGTTAGTACCTCAATAATCCAAGTATTTATATTCACATAATACAACTATACCTGACAAAGATAGCAATGAACAAACTATCCAAAAGGAGAAATATTCTATAAATGATCAGTGCATTTAAAAGTTATAAATATCACTAAAATGTTACAACTCAACATTATTTAAATCAAAATTCTAAATTACAGCCATAAAACTATCTGTCTTGTAATACGAGTAAGCTATTAATAGTCTTAGGTTTTGCAAAAAAAGAACTTATGGCAGGTGAGAGAAAAATATATTAGGACCATAGAAGCTCATAAACATCAAATCCATGAATTTAAGTACTTAAAATTGAGTAACAATCAGAATTTAATAACAATCATCAAATATTACCCTAAGCCCTGTTCTTCAAATGCAAAGTTTATTACTCACAATATATTATTATAATTACTATAACCCCTCGATTCATACAATAACAATTGATATTTAGGTAATTAGTTAAAAATACATGTAATTAAAATTCCACACAATTATGTACATGAGGTGCTAATTAGAGAAAATCAATCTATTCATACTCCATAGTAACAACTGATTGATAATCCAATTTGTTGACATCAAATATTGTTCCCCAAAACCTTGCCACATATATATATATATCCATTACGGACACAAATTAATAAAATATCACAGTTTAGATAGACAAATCATTATCATAAATAGTACTTAATTTAATCAAATTAAATGGTTATAATAAAACTGTCTTCGCAACGTGGTTTTCACCCTGTTTGACCGGTCAATTATTTAAATTTAGTCCCATTAGAATTGTTGAAATTGGTAAACAATAAGAAGTAAAACAAATTGTAATAGACAGTACATATTATAGTAATTAAATAACATTAAAAGGTCTACCTTTCTTCTGCCACTGAATTTTAGCACCAAATCCTCCCAACGGGGACAGAGAGTCTTCCCAGCACAGGCGTTCAATTCCAACACACACAGACGAAAACCGTAGCGCTGGAAAGCCGACACAAAACTAGTCTCATTTACCTAAATAACAGCTCACCGATCATGTTACTGACGTAGGTTCACGGATAATTCATCGCACGCTGGATTTTCTGTAGCGCCCTAGTGGATGAAGTAGGCAATGTTGACGTCCAAGCATTACTGGAAGTATCAGACTATTGTGGGTATGCTATCATAATAAGTAAATACACCTTCAGTGGGCCAGGCTAAATATCTGAAGAGAGTTCCATATGACGAGAAACGTTACAAAAGAGAAAGGTAGAATTTAGATGAAATGTAAATTTTTTCTGACTAGAGGTAAATTGGCAAACCATTTAGTAAAAATCTAGCTAGGTATACTTACTGGAATTCGAGCACCGAACTCCTCATCACCAATTACTTAAGTTGTACCTTAGAACGTGCTACTATTGATGTGGGTTAACTGAAGTAGTAGTCTATATTTTTTTTAGGATTGTGATTTATCAAGACACTTTCATTTTTGTCTCCACTTCTGAAGCAAATGGTTTAAAATATTTCGTAAGCTTAATTGTGATGTTAGTTTCAAGCCAAGAAGTGAAATTAAATTGTTTCACCCATGAAAACCCTTTCCAAAGTATAACATTACAATCTAACTACCAAATTACGGTCTAAAAACTCAACCTTTTCTCTTAAAACAGCGTAAAACAAACTTCACCTCAGCTCGGTGCATGGTTGGGTAAGCTCCTTCATCCTCCTCTGCCCTCAACGATGTCATCCCATATATGCAGAAGTACGAGGCTCTCATATCCCACCACACATGGACTGAGACACACAACTTTGTTTATTTCACGTTCAGTTGGCCATGTCGTGCGCCAACCCTTTAAACCCGCCCTCCGTGCGCCACTTTACCCTGATAATGTCTGGCCTTGTCAGAACCACCTTCTGGAAGGATAAAGGAAAGCCTGTCATGAGCCAACATGTCTGTAAATTGCTTAGAAACATCACCCGAAAATGTACTTTCTGACTCAGAATTGTACACCTATAGTCACAAAAACAAAGGACGTAGTCATCTAATATTGTTGAAATTATATTTATTTTTATGTTATACTTAGGGCCAGTCTTATGACTACCGGATAAATATTGCCATTGGGAGGTTAATGTTAGCCACTTTAATATTTTACGCTTATTATTAACTGAATCTATCTGCCGTATAGCTATAGGTAGAATAAATAGATTTTCATGCAGAAAATGCAAGACTGATAATGTTTTTACTGGTGCGCGCATGCGTATGAACCCTGCTGCTACCACTACAACCTGGCTAGTGGCTACAAACGTTCAACATTTGTTAAATAATGGCTGCTAAACGTGTGTGAGGAAACAGATGGCGTCACGTGGGCGCAAAAGCTATACTCTATTAACGGAAGAATTACTCTCTGAGAGTTCTTTTTTCCTACTAATATTCTACTATATAATAGATTTCTGGTAGTGAAAAAGACCTTTGAGAAAATAATTCCTTTGCTGAACAGACTTTAGGTTTCTTTCAAGTACTTATTTCGGTGTCTGCCAAAATGTGGTCAATAGTGGAGTGTAACGTTTTCAAAATTTTCATTTACTGTACTCACATTTTAATAATTTGTTCTTATATAACTATAAATCTACAAATAGCTTGTCAGTTTTTATAAAAATGTGAGTAAAATGTTCTAAATTTATATATAGTTAGTGCCTGTGCCTGGGCCTACTAAACACGTGAACCAAGATTTTAACCTAAAAACAGATATGGAAGGCGAAACCTGAGAAAAAAAAACGCGTCACCATGGCAACGACCATTTTAGCTATCAGATAAAAGTGATCAGGTACTTACACCTCTCGATAAGAATGTGATGGACAAATACATTTTATCTGGCAGATAAATGCAATCATAAAGTCTAAGAACCACTTTTAAGTTATCGACCAGACATAAATATTAATAGGACAGATTAATATTCATCCAGGACCGGCCCTTAATACATTATTAAGATATTATTATTGAGGTATTTTCTTGCCTTTTCTAAAATCATATATTTATATATCATTGTTTTATTTAATTACCATATATATTTAAATATATATATATGTGTTACCACCCGAACCTGATTCCAGGACAAATGAGATTGGACTAGGCTGAATTGATATATCCTAAGGGCCTCAGGATGTACTAGTTTAGCCTAGTCTTAATTATTTAATCCTGAAATTTTGGCCTAACTCATAGTCTAAACTAGTATAGCTTGCAAATTCACTAGGCCAAACCAGGTTTAGGTTGTGTTAGGCTAGGTTAGTTTATGCCAGCTAACAACATTTTCGCGTGAGCTGTGCATGATGAAACAAGTCCAAGCTCGAGTCCTCGTATGGGTTAAGAATGATGAAAACTACTATTTCCTGGAAACATCCGGCTATATCGGTTTATCCTACAAGCGGCAGAAGTCATAAATTTGGCCTAGACAAAGATAGAAAATTAATAATTCTTACCACCCGTTTTATTTCTTAATATTTACAATCATGGGTTAAGGATGAGAAACATAAAATTAATAGAATATTTACCTGCATTGAAGTGTCAAAATATGGATAAAACCACTTAAAATTAATAATAATAGTAATGATAGACTTTAATTATAAATTTAACGTTACTACATTTCTTACACTCAACAAAATAGTACAACTTATATCAGAAACTTTACTAATGGTATATATAAAATGAAATAGTTAAATACAAATATATTACGAAACAAATATATGCTATAAAAGTATTTTTAGTGCTTATGTAAAAAGGTTTTTTTTAAACTTAGTCTAAGATTACGCTACCGCACACACCAGAACGAACAATAAAAGTCTCATATTTCTCAATCTCGTGACTGAGCTTCCACAGGAAGATTTTCTGCAAGTTTTACCTTGAAATCAATCAATTTTTATATAATTGGTAAGGTTATTCCAGAAACGAGAAGTTGAAACATTGAAATAAATTGATTAGTTAGTGGCGTTAGGAATAAGAATTAATAATAATGAGCATACTTGTGAACTAATGTTGAAATAATTTTTGGAGTTAAGCTAGCGTACACGTAAAGAGAGATACAGTGGGGAGCTGAAAATCACAAGTTTCTTTATGATGATCATAGAATGTAGAGTTCTTCTTTCTTAATTCGTAACAAAGATATTCTCTTATTACATGTGGAAATATGATCACGCGGTTGAAGGTCAAAATAAATTTAGACATGTGTATAGGAGTCTTTATATTCTTGCTATAATATCAGCTGTCAGGTAGTTAGCTATACACTATATCACAGTAATTTAAATGCGGAAGGAAATGAGATTTTATAGTATTGTACTTAATATTCATTGGTTTCCATTTTTTTAGCTGCTTAAGTGAGTTTAATGCAAAAAATACATTTTTAAATACTTGTTTGACACAATAATTCCATGTGAGGTTTTCATTTACATGTAAAGTTTAACCAACACTAATGAAATCATATTATTATTTAAATACATATATTGTATTAATTCAAGACTCGATGATAATAAAAATCTTCATTGGTATCACAATAACAGATCGAGATTTTTTTAGGATTGTTGTTAAGACCATCTATCAATTATAATAATTACTATCCACGTCACTATTAACATGATTAATGGTGGATGGTAGATGAAGTTGGTGGTCATCGGTTTGTGGTCATCGGTGATGATAATGTTGCTGACCTCTAGGGAGATTATTTATAAAAATTGAGAAAGAAGTGGGCTGACCGAAACTTGTGGCACTTCAAAAATCACTGAAAGCTATGTTTACTGAGTGTCACCTATCATGACACATTTCTGGCAGTCAGTTAGATATGATTGCGTCGATTGAATCTAAATTAATGAAAACTTAATTGTTTCCAGCCCAACAAGAAGAATATCATGTTTAATGGTGTAAAGTGCTTTACTAACATCCAAGATTCCCAACAATATTACCTGCCTTATAGCCATGGCTAGTCTTATAGCATCAGTTAAATTTATTAGAGCTGAGATTGTGTTGTGATGTGGTCAAAACTCTGATTGGTATTTGTCTAGTAGATTGTGATAGTTTATGAAGTTATATTGTATCAACTAGTTTATCGTTGCACAAATGGCAGCGGATTATTGCACCCAAATGTATTCTAAACTTTTAATTGGGAAAATATCTATAATAATCCCTCATTGGTCTAGTTAAAACTTTACTCGCCAAAGGCTATCATATATACATATATATTTACCTTTTGGTGTTTAAATGGAATTAAAACTTATATATTCCCCCTTCACACCACAGTGAAAAATTTAAAATGACCCCTCTTCTTGCTCTCTACGTGTAGGGGATATATATTTTGCACCTAATCACTCAAGTAAGAATTTAGCTGTATTTTTTTTACCAAAGAGAAATATTTTAATTTACCGATAAACAATACACAACTAATGTTTTCCATTGTGATGTAATAAAAAAAAGAATGACTGTACAGATGAACCACTGTTCATACAACAGGAAAACATGGACAATTCACTGGGAAAATTGGGTTTTAGTTTTAAGCAACTATTTTTGCTGGGGTTCTCGACCCCTAAACTTTAAAATGTTAAACCGTTATCTCATATATTCAACTACCGGAAATGGTATATTAAAATTATACAGACGATTATATATATATAGAGAGAAACAAAGTGAAATATTGAAAAAATGGGAGAGTGAGTGAATGAGTTTGTGAGTATATCATTGTGTTATTGGTTGAGTGATATTGAGAGTGTTGATGTGAGAGTGAATGTGAGAAAGCGTGTGATTGAGCGAATGAGTGTGATGGAATTAGTGTTAGCAAGTTATGGTATAAGAAAGTTTGTGAAAGGGATAGAGTTTGTAAGAGAGAGTGTGTAAGAGGTAAGGTATGCTAAATAGCGTTTTAAAGAGAAAGTGAGATTTAGTGTGTGGAAGCGTGTGTGTGTGTGTGAAAGAATGTGTAAATAAAGTGTGTGCGCTAGATAGTATTTGTGAGAAATAGTGTGAAAAGGGTGTAAGTGAGATAAAGTGTGTGTGTGAGACAGTCATATTGTGTGTGAACGAGAGTGAGAGAAAAAGAGTCTGTGGGAGAAAGAGAGTCTTGGAGAAATACAGTATGAGAGAAATAAAAATGTGTGAGATTGTATTAGAGAGTGTTTTAAAGAGAGTATGTGATAAAGTGTGTAAGAGAATGTGTGTCAGAAAGATTGTGTTATGGAGAGAGATTGGAAGAGAGAGAGAGAATTTTGTTTGAAGGAGAGTGAGTGAGAAGGATTGTGAGAGAGAGTGATTGTGTGGTAGAAAGAATGTGAGAAATATTGTTAGAAAAATTGTGTGTATAATAGATAACTATATTATGTTAGAGAGAGGTTGTGAGAAATGTCTATAAGAGCGATTTGTGTGAGAGTGAGTTGGCGAGATAGTGTGTGTGAAAGAGAGTGTGTGAGAAGGTGTATAAGAGAATGTATGAGAGAGTGTGTAAAAGAGAGTGTGTGTTTGAGGTAAAAGGTGTGGAGAGAGAATGAGTATGTGTGAGACGATATATGGGGTACACAAAACTTTTTTTTAGCACCGGGTCTTACTACTCACTCAGACTGTACGCTAATGAGGAATGTTATATTTATAGGAAGTGTACCTGCATTTGCGTGGAGACAGAGTGGAAAACCATCCTTGAAAATCCACTCTCTCTACACCCAACTGAGAATTGGACCTTGGTCTCCTCGTCATTCGCAGTCAAGTCTCCTGTGAGAATAGTGCCTAAGACAATGAGGCCACCGAAAAGAATTACTTTCAAATAAATACTATCCAATTAAAATTAAGTGGTAAATTGTAAATTTAATTTTAACCTACTTTTATTAAAATATTCATTAAAAAATAATCACTAAAACATACTTAAATCACAAGGTAAATGAAATACCTAAAATATTACTTTGAAATATCACCAACATACACTCAAAGTTAGGTAGTAGTTAGGAAATATAACTGAACTTATTGGTATTGTGATGTTATTTGAAAAAAAAAATGAACCCTCAGATCCATACTTAAAAATTAAATATTTACCTAAACACTATTTCAATTACATTTTTGAAATAAAATATAAACCAAAACTTATTTAAACATAATTATATCTTTTCAAATTTATAGCTCATATGCTAAACAAATCGTAAAACAAATATTTTTGTAAAATTGATTATGTAACATCCAATATGCCAATTATAGTCAATATTGTTGATTTAAGTGCGAGTTAACGATTGTAAAATCCTAATATTCCCCCAGTTTAGAAAATTAATTGATTCATTCGAAGAATGTATGTAAGATATGTCCTAGGACCAGCGATTTTAACGGCCATTTTGAGATCAGAGGTAAGTTTTAAAAACTAAATAAGAAGAAAAGTATTAAAACAACTAAAATTATGTATTTTTAAAATGCTATCAAAGGTTTGTTTAATGCATACATTTTTGCCATGTTAATTAAATTTGTCACACCATACGACTTAAGTAAGTGTTGATTTATTATTTTTAACCAAAGAGAAATATTGTAATTTTGCAAAATGAGTTTATTACTATCCAAGCAAAAATAGATTATTTATAGGTATGAAACTATGTACTGTACAAGTCAGTGTTCCCCTGGTGATACAAACAAAGAAAGGAAAGCTGAAAATTCGTTGGAAAATCAGATTTCTTTGGAAACTATTATTTTTTACCTACATTCTGGACTCTTAACATTTGAAATGAGGGTTCTTTTGTCAAATTCGGTTAAGCCATTTCCTGATAAAATTTATTCTACGAAAATGGGCTTTTCAAATTGTATTTATATATTTGTAAGAGTAAGATATATTCAAAGGCTTTTGAAAGCACTGTAATTAATCTTCTACACCAAAGACAAGGATATACCTGATAAGGATATACCTGATCCTACACCTCACGAAGGTCTCGCTACGCTCCTTGAGCTACAGTAGCCCCATGACTTCTCTGGTGCTGACTGACAGCTCACAGCTGACAGCTGACGGCTTTGAAAAGCTACCAGACCAAATTATGTATCCCTACGCTGAACCATATGATCTGCAAAAAACATTTGTTTAGCAGCTGTCACTTCTGACAGTCAAAATCTAGGTATATACCTAAATGTTGACTGTCAGAAGTCAGCTGTGAACTGTCAGTCAGCACCAAAGAAGCCATGGGGCTACTGTAGGTTGATTAGGTTGATTACATCAACAATGGGGTTTGCTAATTTTATTGAATAAAGCACTTTGACATATGCATTTATTAAACGGCTCACTTTCAAAATGTTCATCATAAAGGCACCATTGTAACCGTAATATACAGTCTGTGTAAACTCTTAGAGAGGTAGGATTGTAAGAAGAGGTGGTTGGCTGCTAGCTGAATCCAACCTTGTGGAAGCCGGATGACTAACAATAAATATATATTGGTGTCCTCTCTCTGGAGAAACCATATTTATAATGAGATCTTCTTTTAATGCCCATTGTTGGCACCTAGCGATATCTATGTTTACTGGATCAAGATCTCTCATGGAGCGCAACCATTCTATCCTGGATGCTGTGGGTGTAATGTATCACATGTGTGTGTTCTAGGTATATAATATGTTACCAAAGGGGTTGTAAATAGGGTTTCGGGGCTAAGTCATATTGTTGTTGATCCCCACAAATAGGGACGGATATTAATTTGGAGAGAAATATTTAATATAGGTCATAAACCTTTAAGTATATTTTTTAATAACTGTTACTATAATTTGATAATTAATATGTGCATAGGTTTCACAGTGATGAATAAACGGCTGGAGACTGGATGTTGTGCCTGTCCTAGTCTTTACTAATATTTTAAGGTATATGAAGCTACCACAGGCCTAGAAAGCCGGTGATGAAAAATATTTGGCTTAAATAAAAGATTGGCTCAGCTGGAAACAGTGATGGGTGTGAAAAAAATTGTAACAAACCTATATTAAGAGCACTGTAATTAATGTTTTAAGCTAATAGTTTAATGAATTATTTATTTATTATCTAAATCACGCTATGATCATATTTATTAGGTCACTTAACTATTTTTCTTGTCAACGGGAACTTATTTTTCAACATATCATAATATCTGTTTGTGTTATACGACCACATTAATAGGCTAATAAAATAATGTGAGGGAAAGAAGAGTTTCGGAGGATATAATAAAGGCATATTGTGTGGTGGTAGACTGGGAAACCATTTAGGATAAAACAACTTTATTATACCCAAACAGAATTCGCACAATGATATCCCACTCAGTCAACATTAAAAAGGACGCTCTATAGAATGTGAACAGTGTTGCGGGTATAGTTGCTATTATTGCCCAATTATTAAAGATATATCTACGATATTTTAATAAAAGAGAATCATTAATGTTTGTAGTGTATTTTTTCGTTTACTTCAGAATGTAATTTTTTTTAACACCACGTAATACTACCGGTTCGATTTATGGTCCTAAATACTAGATACCCTAATGGGTTAGGTATGAGTAGGTATACATTTTAGAATAAGTGCACCACATTTGAGTGAAGGTAGAATGAAAACCTGTTTAGAAAAGGCAGGGATAAAATCCCGATCTCCCCGCAGCAGCCAGTCTATCTCTAGGATGACACATCAGACCATGCAGCCACCAAAGCGGGTCCTATGAATATTGGGGATGCTTTTCCAATATAGTTCTTAACTCATTTTTCATGATTCTATGAGATAGATTACTCTAAAATTCTACCTTCTTAATCCCTGTGTAGCGTTTATTGAAATAACCACTATAAGAAAAGATTAAAACATCAACGAAGCACTGGTGAAGTAATACAAAGTGGACTTACCATGCCCCATCGTCCTATGTTGTTGTTATCACGTCTCCCGAGCCGGCCTCCCGAACTACACTCCACTATAAACTTTGTGCTAAGACTGACTGAATGAAGCACGGAGTTCAAGTCGGCGCAAGGTGTCATGGGAAAAATAGTGTGACGTATGTTGCCCGAGACGTCAGTGAGCGATAGAAACTTTTAGTCTGGATCATTCTCCATGCTCCACCACGCTTCTAGAACCATCCTCTCGCGTCTAGATGTTCCGTCCCTCTTATGTCATGTGTTGTGTTTCTCCTTTGTTTTGGCGTTTCCCCTCTCCCCCCTCTCTGAGCTAAAATATTGGCATAAATACTGGTGTAGAATAGATGAATAATTACTCTTGTCTGGACTTCCTCCAGGAACACGTTGGTGTTCAGGATGAATACTAAAGGTATAAAATTCCCTTTTGGCTAACATTTGAAATTTAATGAACAAGTCCAATCTTTCAAATAGAAACATAGCATTATTGTTGTTGTCTTGTAGACACGGAGGCCCCTTCCGGGTTGTGTCTAGTAACATTTGGTAATATCATGGAAATGTCAAATTTTTTATGGTTAAATTTACAGCATGTTTGGCTTAAGAAAATTTAAATTTACTTAGAATAATTTTGCGGGAATTAATGTTCCTTTGTAGAATGTAGGCTAAAAATCCCCTTTTGGGTTTTTGTCAATATCTATAAATATTGTTGGAAAGCTAACCTTTTATTTAAAGACAAGATTATAGTCTGTACGACTGAGAAAAAGGTATTTTGTATCTTAAAATATTAATTTGGTTCTTTACTCTACGTGTTTGTTTTTGATAATCGTGAGTAAGAGATAATAGAGCTACTGCTAGACCGATGTAAAGCGTTGTCACTTCGCAACGTAAACATTATTGACTTAGAGCCATCAGCTCACTTGTTAGATGCCTTAAATGTTTACATTTGTCATTTTACGACTTGAACTAGATAATAGAATCACTGCTAGATTGATGCAGAGCGTTGTCATTTCGCAACGTAAACTTTGTTGACTTAGAGCTTTCAGCTCACTTGTTAGATTTAGTCTTTTACTGAAGTTGTTAATACTTTAAAAATTTACATTTGTCTTTTTTACGACTTGAACTATTGATGATTGAGAAGATCATGGATGATTCATATTATTATTAGTTTATTATATAACGTTCACACATAAATATATCCTTCTGTATCATATTTAAAATATCTAACTTTTATATATAAATAAAATACCTTATACTGTTACCTATTCTTTATGTCACTTTCGTACCCTAGTTTCATCTAATGATTGGAAGTTTTTTATATAATGGCAAATATTTGAATTGTTTCTAATAATTAATATTTGTAGAGCGGGTTCGCGGAGACAAAACTCAAATCGATCAGTGTACGGTCCATTTGTTTGATGTTAGTCCTATCGGCTCCTCTGAAATATTTGTTTTTTTTTATATCTTTTGAATTTTCTGCTAATGGTATATTTTTGTTGTTGTACACCGGCCTTAATTCGTTGTGGAATTGAGGAGGTGGCTACACCTGGCCCATTTAACATAAATTTGCAAATAGTCCAAACAGCTAATAATTTGTTGTGCAGATATTAGTATCATTTTGTACTGTTGACATCTAATTATAGTAATAGTTAAACATTGAGAAGTCAAAAGTGATGGTTATTTCAAAAAATTAAGAGCCACTGAGAATAAAAATTAAAAACCAGGCGTTTGAAAACATAGAGAAGTGCAAGTAACTTGGAAGTCTACTGACAAAGGATGCCTACTACAATAAAGAAATTAGGTCGAGGATCTCCATGGCCAAGGATAGCTTTAAGCAAGAAGAGGTTACTGATTACCAGAAAGTTGAGTTTAGAACTGAGGAAGAAACTAATGAAATGCTACACCAGGTTCATCTCGATGTATGGAGCAGAAACTTGGACTTTTAGGAAGATGAGAAAGAAATACTTGGAGAGCTTTGAAATGTGGTGATGGAGAAGACTTGGGAAGATAAGATAGACAAACAAGATGATATAGGAAGAAGTTCTAAGACATTTTGGTGAGAAGAGATAAATTTTATATGTGATTCTTCGGTGCAAAGCAAACTGGATTGAACACATTCTTAGGAGGAACTGTAGCTGCACGACATTATAGAATAAAAGGATGAGGCAAAGAGGAGCTAAGGAAGAAAGAGGATTCAAATACTAGATGACTTGAAGGAAGGAAGATAATTCGGTGAGCTGAAGTAGGAGGCAGAGGACAATGCGCATTGGATTCCTAAGTTCACTGACAAAAGGAATGGAACTGTCGTAAAACAAAACACCAAGTAATAAAAAAGGGTAGTTCATGGAATATTTATTGTTGAGCAAAGTCAAAACTTGTATTTAAAATGTCTGGAATTGTATATACCCTTATCCCCTTAGGTAACCGTAATATTTATATTAAATTAGTTAACTTAAAGTGGGACTCAAAATAAAAAGGGACATATATACACTGTCAGTGTCTGTAACAAATACGACAAAATATTATGTTTATAATCTTTACAATTTTTAAAAGATTGTGTCAAGGGCTGGCAAAAGGGTTTCACGAGCCTTGGGGGAAACTTAAAATTTGTATTCCGGTTGTATTCTGTAGAATATAAAGAAACCTCACCCACTGCGTGAAGCAAAATAATAATAATATGAAGAATAATAGTGTGCCAGATTATTAGAAAAAAGAGACTATTAATTAAAAATAAGTGGTGATTGCACCTTCATTCACACATTCTATGATCAATGTACACAAATTTATTATTACTTGTTCCTTTCCTATTTATATTTTAGAAAAATATTGATTAAATATCAAAGTGATTCAACGAAATAACATCTAATATTTTAAAATCATATAAGGGATTTGAATTTTAAACCATTTTAATTGAGAAAAAAAAATTAGCTAATTTAATTTATGTGATTTTCTTCTAAACAGAAAAATAAATATTTCAATTTAGATGCAAGTAAGCATTAGTTTTTTCTTTATATACATATTTTAAAATGCATATTTAAATTGTTATAAAGCTATTTTTGATAAAGACTATGATATACAGACATAATATAAATTGATGCTCTTATTTGTCATAAATTCTATATTTAAAATGTTTTATAGTATTAATTTTAACATATATAATAAATTGTAAATTTTAATACTCCTAAATTGTGTATACAAAATTATATATTTTATTTTTAGCCATTATTAAATATTTATTATTATAGAACCACATTTGACTTAAATTATTATAGAAAGATTATGTAATTAGCATTCAACCTAAGTATTGCAGTTATTTAAACTCGTAACTTAAAGGTAATTTTTACTTAATTTTTGGCCTGACCCATTGGCTTGATCGGTAGTGTGTGTACATATTGATCTTAGAGTCTCAGGTTTGATTACTGGTTGGGCCAAAAAATATATCGTTGATTAAACAATTAATGTGGACTTTCCCTTTCACAGTAGAACTGCGCAGTTAAGTACGGACAGTAAAGATGGCACACTCAGTCTAGCACGTGCAGTAGAACTGCGCAGTTAAGTACGGACAGTAAAGATGGCACACTCAGTCTAGCACGTGCAGTAGAACTGCGCAGTTAAGTACGGACAGTAAAGATGGCACACTCAGTCTAGCACGTGCAGTAGAACTGCGCAGTTAAGTACGGACAGTAAAGATGGCACACTCAGTCTAGCACGTGCAGTAGAACTGCGCAGTTAAGTACGGACAGTAAAGATGGCACACTCAGTCTAGCACGTGCAGTAGAACTGCGCAGTTAAGTACGGACAGTAAAGATGGCACACTCAGTCTAGCACGTGCAGTTGAACTGCGCAGCTAAGTACGGACAGTAAAGATGGCACACTCAGTCTAGCACGTGCAGTAGAACTGCGCAGTTAAGTACGGACAGTAATGATGGCACACTCAGTCTAGCACGTGCAGTAGAACTGCGCAGTTAAGTACGGACAGTAAAGATGGCACACTCAGTCTAGCACGTGCAGTTGAACTGCGCAGTTAAGTACGGACAGTAAAGATGGCACACTCAGTCTAGCACGTGCAGTCTTGGCCCAGATATTGTGAGTTTCGGATCGTTTTATACCATTTTAAAATTAAAACTATTAGTGTATGTGTTTTGAGGTTTTTTTCAAAGAGAACATTTTGGATCTCATGAAAATTATGTTCCCCGTTTCTTTTATCTATCTTTAGATTATTCCTAGAAGGAGGTGACTTGATTTATCTCCATCGCTTTGTCAGTTTACCGGGATTTACTTTTTTTTTAATTTCTGACTATCCTAATAGAGCTGGAATTCTCTTTGTGCCCACACTATATATATAAGCTCTAGCCATTGATCACGTTGTTTTAATTAATTGTTTCATTACAATTATTTTTATAGGAATTGCATGGGTTTCTTTAAGAAACCACGAACTTGATTAAAACATGAGAAAAACTAACTTAACTCGATAACGTACGAAATACCTAGTCATTTCAACGAAAACTTATTTCGTAAAAAAAGAGAATGGGCTGATTTCCTTACACTACATTTTTCTGTAATACCAGAGTTCCAGCTAATTTTCCTTAATGTATTATGAGAACCCCCCAAAAAATGGCTTATGGTGGCATATGAGTTTGCATTTAATTTTTAAGTTTTTATATTTATAAATGACAAAATATGCAATACTCAACACTAGTTTTTCCTTTTAATATTTTTCTTATACATACAACCTGATATTTGATAGATTTTTTTAAAGATATTTTTAGTCTGAGTTTTTTTTAGATATATATAATTTTTGATTCATTACCTAAGTTTGAGTTATCATCTTCTCTTTTTACTTTAAAAAGACTCAAGGGTTTACAATAATCATTTCTGTTTTTACTAAATTATTTCATTTTGATTTGTATCTTGTGTAATGTTAGTACATTTTTATTTAGTTGTGTTTTTTTCAATATAGGTAGATTGTTTAGGGGAAGAATAAAGTTAAATTCGCTTCAATCACCGTGTGTTATAATGAGATACTTACGGAGTATAATATAATGATCATGATGTGGAGATCAAGTATCGAGTCTCGGTTGGAGGTAGTAAGGGTAGTTTTTACCAAATGGGTTTCCACACTTCCTCGGCACAAATGCAGGTACACTAAGTATAATTATATTTATTCTAATCCATAAAAATACAAGCATAATTAGTATATAATCCTATAACCCAAACGAGTGGTCAAACGCGGTTCTAAAAAAAATCAATTTTTTAGGCTAAAAATCCCTTAAATACATGAAAGTAAAATTCTAATTCATTTTTATGTGATAAGCAGAATTGTAAATTTTTCAACTTTGTTTATTTTCGTAAGCTATGCTTGTGATTAGTCCTAAATCGTAAAATGACAACTTTTTAATAATTAAGACTATAGAATGACGAAAGTGAATAGTACAGAGATCCTCCAGAATCAACCACAAAAGGTGATGAGAAATTAATAGTGAGAATCATAATTTGGGAAATCAGCCGGTTGAGAGTAAAACAGAAATTATACCTTCTGGCTCAAAGATAATAGCGCCATTCAATCCAATAATGTTCTCCTAGATAATGATGCCAATGCAGCCTACACTATTGCTCTCCTATTCGTCCCTTGTAATTGACTAACTTGTTGAATTACAGAATATAATGTCAAGCTTTATAATGCAGAGAATGTGGCGGTCATCTTAAATGAATCCACATCGCTTCATAACTGCAATTTTTTTAAATAAATTTAAAAATCATTTGCTGCTTCTTTCATTGATGTTCATATTATATAGTTCATTAGGACCACCAATGATGAATGCTGTTTCCAGTTTGATAGTTATATTTTTTTCTCCAAAAACTTTTTCGAGGTAAACCTTACTCAGATTTAACAGGATTCTCATGATCGTTTCAAAAGTCTTTGTATCTATTTATCGAATATAATAATAGATGGGAACGATTGTAAAGCTTGTTTTAAAGAGAGAAGTCGGATAGTAGGTATCTAAAACTTTGTCCATAGGTCCTACTGTACCAATCACGATCTTTTTTTTAACACTTTTAATAAAGTAATCCTTTCGGTGAATAAAATGTAACCGTTGGAGAGTAAGTTATTTAAGGAAATATAGCAATCAAGAAAATTATGCCGATGTTTAAATATATTTGGAAACAGCTGAAGGCTACAAAGCTTGATCAATTAATACAAATCCGCTCCAGAAAGTGTGAAAATCATTTATAGTAACGATGTGCACCAACCTTATAATACTGTATCAAGGGCTGGTACAACCTGATATTTAATGTTGGCCTACTACGATAGAAAAACAGTGTAAGATACTGTACTAACTTAGTTGTTGGTACGTGTGTGATGTACAATCCAAAGAATGACCACTATAATTCTAACATTGACTTTATGAACATTATAATATATGAGAGTAAAAAAAAATGGAACACATCTATGTACGAATAAAAGTTTTAGTTAAGAAATAAACAATATTAAATAAGTATTTGAATAATATTTATTTAATAATTTTAATCATATATTTGGATACAATTTTTATACGCACACTTTAATTTATTGTATACGTTTACTAAGTTATCTAAATATTCTGAATTAAATTAATTTTTATTCGTATTAATATATCCCTCGGAAACCTAAAAAGAAAATCCTACATATGAACAAAACAGTGTGGAAGCTATGATGTATTTTTAAATACCCTGCCCATACAGTTGTGTTGACTTGATGAACGCAAAGGAAGCTCTGTCCAATGTATGCACATTGCCACTGGGGGGTGGGGGGTTACCTCCCATCCCTACATTATTTATTCATTTCAACTCTACCTGCAACAATGTTCCAGTGTGACCATAACTCTTCTCACAACAGAATGAGTAGGAGGGAGTCAAAACACGTCACAACTTGCCAACGTGACAACACTAAAAAAATCCCTAAATCTCATTTATAGGTTACAATGGTTGGGGGAGAAAGGGGCGGTGGGAGAAGAGAAACATCGATAAGTTATAGTAAAATAAAAATAAAATGTGTTAAGGGGCGTGGACATTACAACGTTTTTATTTACTAGCTGCAATTTCAGTAGGCACTTCATGTTCCTAAAATAAATCTAAAATATATTTATATATTATATATAAAAATATAAGATACATTTTTATATATATATATATTTTTAGTATTGCATCTTTCTACCCGTTCAAGTTTTAAGCAAATATTATGATTATTCTAGTGGGTTAGGGATGAGGAAAACCACTTAGGAAAAGCCACCCTCAGTGCACTCGACCAGGATTGAACCCCAATCTCCTCGTCTTCGGCAGTCTAGTAAACACGAGAGTGGCACGTTAGACCATGTGGCCACCGAAGCAGTTTATTTAGTTTTGGATGTAAATGTATTTAAAAAACCCATTTTATTTTTAGAGGGTTAGCTTCTTTCGGTAGGAACATTTTATTAAATAGTATTTATATTATAGATATGTTATGTTTAATAGAATATTTTGTCCATTTGGTTTACGTTTATTTGACCAATTCATTTAAATGGCTTAGAATACGCAAAATATCACAAATGCACACTCACCTTAGACCAGGAGATTTTATTCCTACTTTTCTGTATCGTAAGAGAGAGCGTCATAGTTTAGTCAATCAAGTTCAGCCTGTTTTCTTTCTTCGTTTTAACAAGAGTACATCAACGAAATGCTTACCTTGTTGGTACTGTGGTAGATTGGTCACTTAGTGACCCAATACTCGTGGGTTAAATCCAGATGGGGTCTACGCATAAAAATCTGTATCACAACGTCCTTCGGAAAAGAAAGTAAAACCACCAGCCCCGTGTTTATTGCGAAATGTAAAATAACCATATAACGCTAGAAGATATGTGAGAATACCTTTACCGGCAAAATTGGTATGTCCTTTTGCTATCGCTCATAGAGATTCTAGTGTGCTATTATAATCTGTCGGTTCAAAAAATGCTCATTAATACCTCAAATAATTTAAAATGAAAATTATAGAAATAATATTATCGGTAAGGTCATGGACAAAAGTTTTATAGGAGATGTACCCACAGTAGAGTAAAGAGAGGATGTTAAAAGTATAGTTACATATTAATATGTGGGAAAGTAACTTATATACAGCCAATTAAGTATCAAACGTTGACCACCGTCTAGCCAGTGGCTGTAGAGGGGATGGAAGCACGTTCTTTAAAATTGTGCTGTACCAAACATATAGTGTTTCTTTAATCTATTAGAAGCATTACAAACTACAATATTGCTGAGTTTGCGTGTATATTTTTAGATATGTCTAAAAATATTGGTTGAATATAGTGAAATGAGCGAAGGTTAGGAAGAAATAAATACTAGTAAATATCGGGGTTTGTAATAAACAAACATTTTTACTTTCTCACTATCTTACAGGTAGAGAAAGTATTGTGATCGTCAAAAAAATATAACTCGAGATTTTGATGAATCTCATGATCCCCTGAATCCGAAAGAGTGGCCTTTGAATTTCCGTCTGTCTGTCTGTCTGTACCTCCAACTAGAGCCTAAACTGTTTTACCGATCGGGCTAAAACCTGGCTAAAACCTGGTTTTCTTAGAGTTGCCCCGAGGGGTTTGTGGAATTGGATATTTAACCCAAAAATGAAAGATAGTTTACTCAAGGACAAAAATAAATAAAATTGATTTTCTCAAAATCGACTTTAAGGATTTTGAATTAATTTCATTTATGAACATCTATTAACATTCAAAACATAATGACTACTCTCAATATTTCGGCAAAATGACTTTAATGGTTCCGGTCAAATGCCTAAACTCTTATTATTTATCATATCTCCGTAACTCTTTGAGATATGAAATTACTTATCATTGCAAATATGTGGGTCTATTTATATTACAAATCATTTGTTTGAAGCATATATTCATAAAACCAATAAATTTCAAGCTATACGCAATTATATATATATATATATATATATATAATATATATATATAAACTTTTCGAACACTAAAGTTAAAGTATTGCAACCGTAAAACAAAATCCAACCTGAAAAGTTAATGGCTGTCAACGTATCATTACCACTCTAACCCTAAAAAGTGGTTTTGACAGTGCCATATGTCTGGGTTTCTGTTTAACCCTAAAATTAAGAGTAGATTAATAAAAATCGAAAAGAGAAAAAACAGATTTTCTCAAAATTGGCTCTAACGATTTTGATTAAAATTCGTATTTAGGCATTGATTAAGATTATAAAAAATGTGGCTACCTCCATTTTCATATTAAAATGAATTTTAGGGTACTTTAGAGAAGCGGAAATTTCCGTATCTCCACTAATATTTGAGATACTAAATAACTTACCATTGCAAAATCGTAGTACTATTAAAAATAAAAAACTTTTATTTTAAATATATTTTTATAAAACTTACAGTTTCTGATATATTGGCAAATATATTAATACAATTTTGTGAGCTTTAGTTGTAAAGAGATACTAAATTTTTAACTCAATAATTCTGGAATGCCTAAGAGTAATTAAATATAAATAAGTCTGTCAAACCGTTTATTTTTCCTTTAATCTCTTAGGAGAAATTTTTATACAACAATAATCTATCTCCTTCATTTTAGACTCAATAGTCTATATTGAAATTTTTTATTTGTCAAAATTTATAAATGAGGAATTAAAAAGCAATGAGATGACCTTAAGATGTGAAACACCTAATAGAATGTTAAAATTTTAACCGAATGTCAAAATTTTAATACGAAATGTTGACCCTTGAGGACCAAAATCGATCAGTTTTATTGGTCCAAACATACAAATGAGGACATTGGTCTATTTGATCTCTTAAATATTTTATATTTTTCCACATATTTAATTTTTGGTCGGAGGGAAAGTGTGGACACTTTTAGTCCATCCGGAAAATGAGCCCAGTTTTCCGAGTCATATTTAAGTCGTTACGGTTCTTATGAGGAAAAATTTACACAAATCATTCTTAAACCTGTAGAAATCATTATCAAACTATTCATCACCATCAAAAAAATCTTAACAAATACATTTAATCTTGTAGTAAAAATTGTTAGGTATTTACTTTGTGAAAAATATATTTTTAAAATGTTTGTATTTGGGATGAGTCTCAAATCTATCGTTTATTGATATATTATTTATAATTTTTACAAGTAATATATGCTTGTATTTGATTAGAGAGCCTGGAACTCGATTCAAAGTCATAGTAGTGAGTAGTGCCAATCTCCATTTATCTCTTGATGAACTCTATTTCATTTCATACCCAAATAGCAGGGCTCTATTAAATTACATAATTTAAGTCAAAGTAGTACCAGCAATTGAACGTACCAAAATAATAGCTTTTGGATTTATTACATTATTTATTCTCCACCAACTGTATTGAAACACTTACAAGAATAGATAAATATTACGAAATAATTATTTCTTTAAAAAATGTATCTTGTTAAAAATATATTCTGCTCATTATCATTTGTTTATTATAAAATATAAATAGTGTCTTAACTTAGCTAGCACCCATACTATTATTAAATCTTTTAAAATGGTATTACTTACGATTCTACTATCCTTTATCGAATATTATCGTGTAGCTTTTGTAAATCAATAATTAATAAATTTAAAATAAAATAATCCTTTTTTGAGGTCAACAGTTTAAAGTATTTGGGGTTCTTAAGGTGAAGCAACAAACGGGACAATAATTAAATTTATACCAACAATTACAATACACAATGAATAAACAAGACAATCTTTACATTTATTAAAAAATACCTCTTGAAACAATTGATAGGAAGAAGGGAGGTAATATACATAATCATATTCCATACATGTTTGACTTTTTTTTATTGTTTCTCTTTTTATGTGTTTTTTATTATGTACAATACAAACGGCTGGCGCGGGGTAACATTTTTGTATATATATATATTGTAAGAGTTCTATATACAGCTTTCCTGTATCCTGTGTGACGTGGTAACCACTTCCGGTCCGAGCTTGCTATGCAGCGAGCCTGATGGTGTCAGATCGGCGGGAAGCGCTCTGATTGGACTAGACGCCGTGACGCCCTTGTGCGCGCGCATGCTGCACACCTAGACGGACATAACCACAAACCAAATATGCTAAATATCGATCCTATATATTTTTAAGTATTTAAATAATGTTTAAAAACAGTTGTATACACAAGAAGAGGTTTCAATATTCTTGTTTAGATCTAATGAATTTAAATAACTAATTTTTTTAAATCAATCAATTTGAAGTATTGATGATTTAAATAATCTTGGAGTTGAATTAGCTGCTACACAAAATATGCATCTGTTCCACTAATATTTTGAAACATTCTTTAAAAAAATTTGAATATATATTTCAGTCTTATTTTAGATAACTTTGGTAACCATTTTCCGATATTTTGACTAGAGGAAAATAAATTCATAAATATCTGAAACCAATTTATTTTATAATAATAATATTTGGATTATTGTTTCTGACCATATGTGTGTAGTGAATTGGGGTCAATTTTTTTAATCCTACAAATTCCATAAACGTTTATTTAACTCATTCATTTACACCTTGAATACACTGATACGGTTAGAGAGGAAGAGGTATAGTAGAACGAAAATGTACCCGCGTTTTAATAAAGGAATAATATAAAATTATTTTGAAAACACTTTTGATACACTTTATCACAATTCGATCTTGGCCTCTCCATCATCGATAAACTGGAAAATATTAGTCTTACATTTGGTCAGCATCCCTATTCATAACAGTTTCCTCCTTCCTAAGTTCCTTAAGGTGTAAAGGAGAGGTTGGAAACTGGACAATCTAGGTCAGTTTTCAGTCAATCATGTAGGAAAACTACATCAACATTTAAAAGTAAATCGATTTTGAATTTTTAAACTATCAAATATATCGAGTACTGTCAAACAATATTCGAGTGTGGTTAAAATAATATATAATGGTCATAGACATTAATGTTACAAGAAAATTAAATAGTTTATTAATTAAATTCATGTTTTTTATTCGTTACGATCCTTTTTTATTAGAAGATAGTAACATAATATTTGAGAAGGTTAATTCTAGGAAATAAGTATGAGATATGTAGTGCAAAAAATTATGTTGATAAAAGATGTATGAACTTTGATAAATTTGTAAATAAATCTGAATATAAAAAAGTTGCCCACTCCTTGTCTAAAGTGTAACTAAAGATGATACTCACATAGTTCACTTCGTTGTGAATTTCTTTGGCAATATGTCGGTGGTTGAGCTGTTCTCTTTGGGGCGTCGCTTCGTCTTCGTCCTCTGAGCCCCCTACGGTCTTTTTCCTCCGCCGCTGAGGGGGCGTTTTGTACATTTTCATGAAGCCTTTCAAGGGACGTCTTTCTGCGCCAAGCAATCAGAAGATTCGCAGTAATGATTAGAAACACGTACCCAGTACAATCATTTTGCGAAACTACAATGTATTAACACATATTATATTTATTGAATTTATTTTTCAAACCAAGATAATATTTTCATTTATACTTGGGGGCCCATAAGACTTACTACTACTATTCTGATCTAAATACTCCTTAATTTTAGTAAAATAATAATAGATTTTAATACCTCTTATTAATAAAAATAAAGAGGGTTAATAAATTAAATAAATGATACTTGAATCTCATACAAAAGTATTTTCAAGTTTAGATATAAAAAAAATATTTAAAAATGAAAACTTCGACATGGGAATCAAACGTGAGACCTTTGGTTTGGCACGCCAATTCTCTACCATTAAAATAACGAGGAATAATATCATGCTCAGGGTCATTCTTCGCTCATTTTTAAGGTGGGGATTTAGGGGACGCGCGAAATGAGAGTTTTTTGCATTTTTTTATAAAAACATCCTTTATGGTTGAAATAGATCAAATATTTCTTCAGTACAACATAAAGTTTAATATTCTTCATATAGTGATATTAACAGTTTGTTATCTGTCATGATCATAGTAGCATTAGATGACCATCTACTTGAAAGATGAGAAAAAATTTGTCATTCATTTCCAGGACACCTTTGACAAATATTCAAGAAATGTTAAGGCCACTATGTGAAGAAAGATAAACGCTAGGTTTTTAACTGAAACAATATTTTAAATATATTGACAAAAAATATGTTTTGATATAAAAACTACATAAACACTTACCTTTTCATGAGCTCTATACATCCCCTCTTTGAGGCAAATTTCCGGATTTCTCAGTGGCAAAATTTAGGCGCACATTTCTAGAGGTCTACTATTTGATTCCCTGGTCCCATATTCATTTTAAAATATAATCTAGATGATAATCAAATAGCCAAAGCATTTAATTTGTTTTAGTAAGGATTTACTCGCATCTATATATCCTATTCTGAAAATTGAAAAATGACACCTGGACACGGGAATCAAGCCCGGGACCTTTGACTCACTACGCCAATGCTATAACCACTGAGATAATCCAAAGGTCCCAGGTTCGATTCCCGTGTCCAGGTGTCATTTTTCAATTTTCAGAATATGATATATAGATGAAGTTAATCCTCATTAAAAAGCATAAATAATAGCTTTGGCTATTTGATTTTTAAATATGCAATCCCTTACAATTATAATAATTGTACAAATGGCAGCAATAAATCAAATACCGAGTCGAAGATGGCTGCGTTATCAGATAGCTCGTGATATTAATAAAATAACACATTTGTAGCCGACGATTTCTGCATTTTTATCATAGACTCTTCCTTAAAATATGAGTGAAGAATGACCCTGGGCACGGGCGATTCCTGGATAGCTCAGTGGTTAGAGCATTGACGTACTAAGCCAAAGGTTCTGGGCTCGATTTCCGTCTCCAGGTGTCTTTTTTCAATTTCCAGTACATCTAGATCTAGATGGTTGAAAACTATAACCAGATAGTTAGTGCTCTCCAATTCAAAACAAAGATAGATTAAGTCTAAGATTCAAAGGGCTGCAATTTGACTTTGGCCAAATACAATGAGGCTGCAATTATTTTTTCTAAGATTGTGATTTTCAGCCCTCCCTCTAATAAAGCATTATATTTTATAAAATAATCATACATATGGTACATTTAATATAAGGTACTATCCTATATATATCCAAGGAATAAAGGATACAAATAATAAACATTCAATTGAATCATAATCTACGTCATAAAAAATTTGATTTCTTGAATAATTTCAGAACTAAGAACTAAGTATATTTTATTATTGTGAGCATTTTATTTCCAGTTATTGTCGTAAAACAAATTCATGGTTTGGGATATAGTGATCATAATAAGAGACAACTACTATAGATAAATAAGATTTCTTAATTGGTTTTCTAACATAGAAATATATATTCATAAGACATTATTAAATCATTTTTTATTCTTTTATATTATCACCTCCTTATCTATTTTATTTTTTCAAAAACATTATGTTCTCATTAGTTTAAATTAAAGTTTTTGGGGAATTTAAATAATTATTAATCAATTTATTACTGCCTCTTATTACCCGTTTAGATTATACGCTTAAGTACTAATTAAGCTAAGGGGTTAAGAATTGGGTAAGTATAATATAGAGGAAGTGAAACGGTATTTGCGTGGAGGGAAAGCGGAAAACCATTGAGGAAAAAAACCCTCTCAGTTCACCCGAGCGACATTAGAACCTCAATCTAACCATCCTCGACAGTTTAGCTCAACACTAAACTAGCGCGTTAGCTATCTACGCCACCGAGATGGGTAAATAAAAATGTAAAAAAATTAAAACCTAAATAAAAATGAGTTTATCAAATTACAACTTCATAAGCTTATTTTCCCGTTTTCAACGCCTAGCTACCAGTCAAGGATATCATATTTGATACAATCAGGTGGAGACAAGAAGAGTTTAATTTTGTGGAAAGGGAACGACATTTTCTTGAAGTGAAAGTTAAAGTAAAAACCCTTTTACACAGTTAACCAGGAATCGAACTCCTACTACCTCATCACCAACAAACTAGACCATACAAGTGAGACCCTTTGTGAACAGTGGAATTGATCACTAACTTTTCTTTCCATCCGGGCTGTATGAATACATTAAATACACTAATAGAATTTTTTAAGGGTAGGTACAATCTAAGAGAAAATTCACCCCCAATTGCCATCAGTTCCCTGACTGAGAATCGAGTCTTGACCTTCCCGTCATAGATAAACTAGTACACACGTAAAAAAAAGTTCACGTTAGGGTATTGAGACAAAAAAATAGGTTAGCAAACAGTTGATTGAGTAATCATAGCTATATCCGAGTATATAATTTGTTACTTTTATTTTTAACATAAATAGCAAAACAATAATATATTCACATATAATTTTCACCCTGATAATAGTAAAGAAAAAATAAATGGATAAGTGTCTATCATTTCAAATTTATTCCGTGTGTGCCTGACGTTAGTAATTTTCCACTTAATGAACTGTTAATAGAGCTTTTCTTCAAGGTTAAAAAAACTAAGTATTCGACACAATCTTCACAGTTTAATGTTCTGAAAATTGGTACTACTAGCTATGATATCGGTTAAGAAATCTCACCAGCACTGAAATATAATAATAATTCCACAGAAGAAAAGTTAAGTGCGGTGACAAACGCGACTAAAAGTACAGTGCAGTTAGTAAATTTGTGACGCTTTATTTCTAATTTATTATTATGATAAAAAATTCTAAATAAATAATGCAAATTATATGTGTAAATACGTAATGTAAGCTTTATTATTTTTTCTTTGTTTATTTATCTCTAGACGATGTATTTATGTTCATTTTGTCTCTATTGGCGGAGAAGGAAAGGTCAGAATTCGAATCCAGGGTGGGTGTCTTGAGGTTATTTTATAACTGGTTCCCCCTCATTCTCCACAAAGGTGGATACATGTGATTTTAAATTAGTTACTTGTTTGAAAACACAAGTTTAATATATGTGTTCTAATTCATGTGTATATCACGTGATGACTGCCCTCAGGAATAGTTCATAAAGTGGAATGGAAGGGGATAGAGAGAGAAGAGAGAGATACACTGTTTTGGTAGTTTTCATTCAAAACTTTTTCTTGGCCAAAATAAATAAAATATTGCTCTCAGTAAAAAAATATAATTTAATTTATTCACATTGTGATTTTACCAATTCTCAATATCTGTCAAGGGTGTCTGTAATATTTAATGTCAAACCTCTTTTCATTTAAAAAGTTTCTCATCTAATGCCACTATGTTCATATTAGATATTCAGGATTTGTCGATATCAAAATGTGAAGAAAGTTATATTCTGGGTTTGTACAGGAGCAATATTTTATTTATTTGAGCAAAAAAAATGTTTTGCTATAAAAACTGCAAAAAGACAGGCCTTTTCTCGTACTTCCTTCGTTCCCACTTAATAGCATTATCATATTTAATTAAATGAATGGGTGGGCCTGTTGGTCTAGGGTAAGGTGTCAGACTTCTCTGTTGAGAGTTCGGGGTTCAATCCTCGGTCCATGCACAGATCTATCTGATTGCCAAACCCTTCCTTCACCTCTGACAAGATGTGTATTAATCACAACTTGTGAATGTGTGGAATGCCAGGCCTCCCCCGTGGTTCGGATCCCACGTTAAACTGTATGTCCTCCATTTCATCTTAAATCACTCACATTAACCTAAGTGTGTGATAACCCAAATGGGTAGTAAGACGCAGTGATGATGATAATAATAATAATAAAATTAAAAACTGGCATGAACTGGTTTCAATTCCCACGTTTTCACTTAATTCAAAGTAATATATTTTATTTGAGTTTAATCCGAATGGGTCCTAGGATGGAGTTAATAAATAAATAAACAAATATAATGTTTAGTAAGATAAATATACAAACTACATTCGTAAGATTTTTATCAGTTTTAATTCAGTAGACATAATTTACTTGACTGCCAACGATAGGAATATTGGGGTTTGAATACTTGTCGGGTTTACCAAGGCAAGTTTTCCTAATTTTTTCCACTCTCATTGCATGCAAATGCGGTTACACTTCCTCTATATTCAAACTTCTCGACCCCTTATTCATCAGCGTAGTTAGTACATATTTGTATAACCTGAACAAGTAGTGAGATGTGGTGGTTGAAAAAAAATCATCAAACCATCATGGAATTAAAATATGTCAAAACATCTTGTCATTGACTTTTACATTTTACTTAAAAGAGGTAGCTATGATATATTTATTTTAAAGCGATAATACTGTAAAAGTATCTTTCCCTGAAATACTGAAATACAAAATTCTGTTTGAGGGTCTTAATCAATGTTCTCTATCCTATTAATTTGTGGTTGGGTTTCAAATCCCAGTCTACGTGTGATAAAGTCTTTTTTTACTTAACTTTTCTCCCATTATCTCCTCGTAGAATCGAGTACATCTTCTTTTAATCTCTACCTACTCATCCTTACACCATTAGAGTATTAATATTGTCTTGATAGGTAGTAAGACGTGATGCAAAAAAAAAATGTTTTTTGTGCACTTTGCTTTGTATTACATTAGGGTGTAGTGTTAATAATTTAGGTTAAGTCATGGACCTTTTGTGTAGGACACATCACACGCATGGAGAATTAAGGGTGTTAGGACTACATATGGCAATAATAATGTAAGGTTATAACAGCTTTCATTACCCATGCTCCAACACCATGTTTACTTGATGTTGAACTGGCCGGTACACGAGTCTAGCGTGACATGACCTCACACACAATGGAAATAGAGAGAGAGAGAGGTGAAGAGGCGTGTAGGGGTAGAGGGGTAGGGGTGGAGGAAAAGGGAATTATTCATGAGACGTGGTACCTCATGAGCCTCATTACGCTAGCCACTTCCGACATATCCATCAACATGAGCGTAGCTCACAAGAATTACCAGTTGTTCCAACCAACACTCACCCCCCCCCCCTTCCTTTCCAACCCCCCAAATACCGAACAAATGGCACGCACTTAATTACTTTGCACTGGGTGATAGTGGTGAGGGGAAGGAGGAAGGACAAATGCTAGCACTCCTTCTCTTGTCCACCCCAACTCTCTTACTACACCCTCTTCACCAACCACCATTTCTGCCCCAACCTTGTGGCGATGATTATAACATCGGTTAAAAGTGTGTCCCCATGAAATGACAACCGTCATGAATTATTCCTGTATCAACAAAAGCGATGATCAAAAAGGAAAGATAAATAGAAACGTCCAAGTATGAAATTAGGTGTAGCATACGTGAAGGAAAAGTAAATAATAAAACATTAAAGTTCTTTGTGTGCGCAAATATCTCTGTGAGATTTTTTTTAAGAGTTAAAAGAACTAAAATAATGAAAAAAAAACCCCTTTAAAGCACGTTCGTGTGGAAACTTTGTACTGGCATCATTGCTAATTAAATATAGTTTAGTTAAATTGAAGAAAATGTTTGTTTAAAATAATTCGGAAGACTATTTGGCATGTGGATATACTGTGGGAGGTGTTTTTTGAATTATAGAGTAGTGTTGACTCAGTTTATTCAATATATCTTTAATTTTAGAATGTTTGTGTTGATTTTGTATTCAACACTTATAATTGAATAAGGTATTGTGATTATACAAAAATATGCAATGTTGAAACATACACAAATAGATTAATGTAAATGAAGAAAACTCATTTATTTATTTGAAATATTTATCATGCACTATATATCAGAACACGAGAACTTCGATGAGCAAGAATGAAGGGCATATCAATTTTTCTGGGAAGAGTGTTTTCATATATCTTCCAGGCTATTTTTACATGCAACAATTAAAATCGTGCGTATAACCTGAACGGGTAGTAAGACGCGGTGCTAATAATAATAATAATAATAATAATAATAACAATTAAAATGGGACCGACGATCTAGAGGAAGTAGTGCTATTGACTATAATCGATAAAAAGGAATCTGACCACTACACATCAGCTGGGTTTGAATCCACGAACATCGGGTACTGAGGAGAGAGCTTTACCCAAAGACCACCAAGTTTGACAAAATACTTTTTCATACTGTTCAGTAACTAATTCTAGAATCTAGTGTTTAGTCATACAGGTAGGTATTCGTTACATATAACGTCTACTTTACTTTTACTCTACTTTTACTAAGAAGTAAAGTTTTATTAAGGAGTCCAGGTTAAATTTTGAATCAGTTATATCTTCAAAGTTGTTGAACGTAATAATTTTGAACTTTCTATGTTTTGACGCTTCCCGTAAATAATGATGTTGTACCATTCAATGCAGATAATCACAATCAGAAGGCCAATCCAAAACCGAATTAAAATGATCATCATCATAAACATTTTACTGCCATGTGAGGGGCTTGTCTCGAGCATGAACTCTCCGTCTATTCCTGTCTCCCCACCACTTTTCTTCCTCCACACAAACCTAATTCACTACTCTCTTCTTTACACTCTTCCGCAATCCCAGGTTCTGGGTCTTCCTCTTAATCTCATGGCTGCCACCTCCATTTCAAGCATCCTCCTTGGAATACTCTCCTATTACATCATCTAAGCATATCCACACCATCCGAATCTCACCTTCTTTATCTTGTTTTGCAGGGGTTCCTCCTTCACCCTCTCTCTCTCTCTCTCATCCTTCCAATTATTTCTCTGTTCATCCTTGTTACTTCCAGCCTATTCCTCAGAAATATCATCCCCCATGTCTGTTTTCTGATCCTATTCCCTTCCTTCAGATCCTTGGTTCCTGATTCATAATTCAAGATATAACGTTAGAATTAAAGAGCGTGTATCATGCCTATGATTAGAAATGTACTATATTTCGCCATTTTTAATTGGCTTTGGAGAAAGTCCTCCTATAAAAAGATAGGACAAAGTTATCACTGAACAAATATAATCTGGTTGTAATATAATATTTAAAAAAAAGTTCTGGTATTGCAGTTCAGTAAAAGATTGACTTTTCCATTACAGATGATATAATATTGCCAACTAACCAAATCAAAACAAACTAGGGTAAATCCCTCCTACACTCAACGAGTCAAACGTGGTTACTATTCCTGGCATTCCTACCCAATTTATTATAAAACTTATTGATATTTTATCTGATGTACATACATAATTTTCGGTATTATGACTATTAAAGAAAAGAATCCAAACTCAGGGAGTTATTTAAGAAAATCTACTTTCAATAATTTACCCTGTAAATTCTTTGCCTCTATTATTTAATTAACACTATTTTGATTTATTTGTTTGTTTATTGTAAATATTTTATGAATGCTTATACTTTTACTGCTCCCTAGTTATTTTTTATTTTTATTATTCCCTATTTTTTAGTAAATATTTATCAGTATGTATCACTATTTATCAATGATGGTTTATCTAATTCTTTTGTGTAGTTATTCGTGCTTCTTGTACAGTACTATTGTTATTCTTCAGTGCTGGCCTGTTACATATTTCACGACTGGTTGCAAAGCACTATAATAATGAAAATTGAAATTGAAAATATAACATTGTATTATTGTTGTTTTGTGGTTAATAGGGTTTATTTTTCCTGAACAAAACCATCCGACCTTTTAATCATCCAAAAGATCCTTTGTCATGAATCATTTAAGATGATCGCTGTTTTACTATAATTTTAAGAGTAATTTTGCATATTTTAAAATATTTTAGAACTAAAATTTTTGCATGTATTAAAAATATCAAGGCCAGATCCATTATTTTAAGGAATAGTTTTTGGGTAGTCTATATATTAAGCCCTTAAATTAAAAGAAAATAAACCCCTTATTTTAAAAGGCTTTTAGACGCATCTTTACTCGAGATAATCACAGTAGCCAAGCTATTTGAAGGGTGTGGATCTGATTCGCTGTTTATCCCTCCAAGCAATCCATGTTCGAAACATGCCTGGCGAGCTAGGACTAAAGTTTTAGGCCCTATAGATAGCTGCCGTTGTTTTCGGCTCTTAGTGGAGGCCTCGTTTCTTTTTACCGGCCATGAGCGTGGCTCTTTTCCGGTCCATGGAGTCACAAGCCTTCTGCAAGTATTTATGGCCGAGGTACTGAACCAGAAACTGGAGGAGTGAGGCAGAGAGTTAGAGGAGAGGATGCTTATTTTAAGGGTGTTTCCCCCCCTTAGGTGGCATGGGGGATGAAATGGACTACCACCAAGAACGCGATGCTAAAAAAAAAAAACCCCGCCAGATGTCCAGAAGAAAATACAACACAGCTTAGTATAGTCTTAAACGTTATGATTCGTAACCCTCACCGCGTAAAAGCAATACGAATGAAATATAATAAGGAAGATTTAAAAAAAAAAAAGAACGTGAATAAGAATATAAAAGACAGAAATACACCATATAGAAGTGAAAGATGAAATTGCAAGTAGAGAAATTGGATCCTGACATCTGGGAAACGCTCACATCGGAAAATATTTCCTTTTTCTTCTAAATGGTTATATTCAAAAGCCACGACACAAAAAGATAGAATATAAAAATGAAAGAGTGAACGAAAGAGAGAAAGTAAAAGTAAATAGGGAAAAAGTAAAGTGAGGAAGTATGTAATCTACTGCTTTAGGCTACAGGATTGAATGAATTCGCAGAACATTTCGAGAATAGGAAGAGATTGAAAATTTTATTTATTTTTTCTGATCTCAATTTTCTAAAAGGTCAGTTTTTGACAAAGCCAATAGTGTGATTTTTGTTTAAGTACTATTGGAAAATATATATATATATATATATATATTATTTTGTTTACGAGTGATTTTATCTCATGATACATAAATAAATATAACTAAAGAAATTAATTTTCGTGTAAATATTTAATATATTCTTTATTACAAACGGATATTAACATTATCTTCTCAACATTGCAAAACGAATCCTATTCCAAAGAGATCTGGACGAAAACTATTTTACGATATATTATTTAATTCCATTTTATTACAGCCAAGATCTGAAACTGACGAGAGTTGAGATTAAACAGCTCTTTATGCAAAGTTTTAAAGGGCCACCTATACTTTATTCCTGGTGGTAGTTAATTTCAGGTAGTTCTACCTCATCCCTTTTTCACAAACCCCCAGCTATATAACCCCTCCTCTATACCCCTGAGAAAAGTTAAGGGGTCGTTTAATTAATAATATCCATAATTTACCACAGTGAACCTGCCGGGTATGGTTTTAATTTTTTACCAAGTTTTGAACTACGAAAGCTCATCTCAGTCAAACATTAAAACATTTATTACCCTTTTTTAGCCACACAAATTTAAATTTACTACTATCATATATGTGGTCCAGTGGTGCTTGGGAATCTATGGGTATCACGTAGAGTGAGGAAATTTATAAAGTGTTGGGTCAAAAAATATTATTTTAGTTGGAATTAATTTGACGTTTCTGCTATCATATTATTAAATACCAAGTATTACTTTTATATTAATTACTTCCTCTACTAAGGCATTTCCTTGACTAATAGTGCAATTAGAATGTTTCATACCATGATGACGTGAAATACAATGGATGTATTAAAAGTGATACGCTGGGAGATTGAGAAAAACAGATCCAGTCCATTTTGATTTTGTTACAAATGTCTTACTATACGTAGGCTTACGGGTCATCCAAATTTTGATAAAATAGGAGCTAGAGATGAAAAGGTAGAATATTAAAAGAAATATACCCTCATTTGCATTATGAGATTGCAAAAACCCTTTAGGAAAACCGTCAGTATTCCTGGCAATGATTTACACCCTGTGATCACTGTCTACAGTAATATCCTGTCTATTGAGAGATTGATATCTTAGACTAGGTTGTTTTGAGCACAACGTCTTACTGACTGTACGTATACATACTAATCACACTAATGTGTTAGGGATGAGGAATGTTGAAATTAAACGAAGTATACCCGCATCTTTATCGAAGTAGAGTGGAAAACAATTAAGGAAAAACCACCTTCAGTACACATGATTAATATCTAAAACTCAATCTCCCTGTCATCGGCCAGCAAATCTATTGCGAGAGTGATGCCTCATACTATGTGGCCACCGAAAGCAGGTGATTACATGGGCCGTACGGACTTTTGTCCCATTCCTCCCGAGAAGTGACCCATTTGTACCAATCTGCACAGGACGTTTGTCTCAGTCTTTAGTAATTAAATGACAGGTCATTTTGACCAATCGAGGCAAGACGTTTAGACCAAAGAGTAACAAGATTTATTCGTAACATTATATTTTACGCTCGTAACTTTTTAGAGAGGAATCATCACAATAAATATAAACACAACACTTACGATCAGTACAGCGAAACTTGATTTTACCGTTACTTAGATTGCAGTACATATCATGTTTGAAACCATCCGTTAAATTACACATGTTGTTACATTTCATTTGTGATAACTTTGTCAACGTTGCTATCTATTATCACTGGTGATTTAACAGAGACTGGCAGTATAAACGTAATTCAAATGTATACAAACATACAAATATAGGATTGACAGATGTTTTCACAACGACGCCAAACGTTCTATGATCAATATGGTCTAACAGACCCTTGTGTTTCAGACAAGATAATCCCCGACTGCACCTAACGTTCTCCACTGTCATTATTGTGGCACAGAAAATAATTTCTAGGACTCAATAAAATTAAAAATTACAACATGGACACGGGAATCGAACCCAAAACTTTTGCCTATGCTCTATTATCAATTAGTGACGCAGATGAATAAATAATATGCTAAACGTTAATAAATTATGTTGTCTTTGGTGTGGAGGGGGATAGTATGAATTAAGGGGAAGTGGAGGGATAGTGGATAGCTAAATACTATCAATAAACACTACCCTGCATTTATACCTCCTAAAATGCCTATCTAGGCTCACAGATGAGTTTTACACACACACACACACACACACACACACACACACACACACACACACACACACACACACACTTCCCCGATTAAAGACGCTCGTCAAGTCTGTTACCGTATTTGCTGGGGATGATGTCGGGTCAGTCTCCTCCACCCCCCTATGGTCACCAACCACGATCACTCCCGCGGAGGCGCAGGTGGGGTTGAGAGGGGTGGTGTGTCCCACCCCTTGGCAACCGCTGTCCACCACCGCGGAGTCATCGTTTCCGTCCAGCTGGTTCAGCTTGGACGCCCGGGGGCAGCGCCGGCGCCTGTGGCGTCGGTAGAGGGCCACGACGACTGCGCACACCACGATAAGTAGGCCGGTGGCGGTGGCGATCAGGCCGGTCAGGACGGGGTTCATTGGCAGCGGTGTAGAAGGGCCTGAGGGTAGCAAACAAAAGCCCCTTTTTTGATAACACAGTTGAATGCCCTAATTAAAGGTGGAGATGTAATGAATGTGAAAAAAGGCCAGTTTTTTTTTTGCAGTTTTTATAGAAAAAACATTTTTAGGTCAAAATAAATCAAATATTCATCCAGTATTAACATAGAGTTTAATTTTCTGGTGATAGTGATATCAACAGTTTTTTAATATGTTATGAGCATTAGATGAGAACATTTTTAAATGAAGAGAAAAAGTTGTCCTTAAATTCCAGGATATCCTTGATGTATTTTCAAGAACTGTTTGGTTCAACATGTGAAGAAAATTAAATTATATATTTGTATTGAAGCAATATTTTATTTACTTTGATACAAAAATGTTTTGATACAAAAACTGGATGAACACTTATCTTTTCTCCCGTTCCATACATCCCCGCCCAATTAAATAATATATTAACTTTTACCCCCAAATAAGGACAAGCATAAAATATAATAACTTAAAACACTTCTTTTTCTCCCGTCTTCTACATCTCCACACAATAAATAATATATTGGCTTTAAATATAAATAATCTCCTCTCTTCACTTACCAATAAATTATATTCAAGTTCACGTGTTTTAAACACACTAGTTGGCTAACGCGCTAGTCGTGTTGAGCTCGACCGCCGAGGACGGGGAGATCGAGGTTCGAATCTCGGTCGGGTGAACTGGGTGTGGTTTTTCCTAAATGGTTTTCCACTCTCCCTCCACGCAAATGCGGGTTCACTTCCTCTAAATTCAACCCTCCCAATTCCTAATCCATTAGAGTAATTAGTACTTAAGCGTATAACCCGAACGGGTAGTAAGACGCGGTGCTAAATATTATTATTATTATTTAAACACACAAGTCTATTTAAAGATTCTATCCATGCGGCATTAATGAAAAGGATATTTTAAGAGAATGTGCATCCACACGACCGTGGTGGAGGATGGAAAACCACTACTTGTGTATTCGGGTGGAGGTAAAACTTTAATATCATAATCATCGACAAAATAACTTGTGTTTCAAATGCTTCGGTGGCCACATGATCTAAGGCGTCACTCTCGCGGTAGAGTAGACTGCCGATGACCGGGAGATCGGGGTTCCAGTCTCAGTCGGGTGTAATGAAGGAGGTTTAACATAAATTATTTTCAACCTCTCTCCATGTCAATGCATGTACACTTCCTCTAAATTCAACCTTTGTTATCTCTTAATCACTAGCGTAATTAGTGTATATACGTATATAACCTGAACAGGTAGGAAGATATGGTGTTAAAAAAAGTTAAGGTTTTTTTAAAAGTTAGTGCATCCATTTTTTAACGCCGTAGAAGAGTGAAGCGATGATTAGTACACCCGGGAAGAATTGAATGCTATAACTCCTTATCACCGACAGTAACTTATATTTCAAAGCCCAACCCAAAATTATATTTTGATCCCAATGTCTTAAATACCTTGTGGAAAGAGAGTTGATTATTTCTCATTCACAAATAATATAAACATAATGAAAGTTTAATGGCATTAAAAATATGGATTTTGAGATTAAAACAAGAACCAACCAACATTTTGTACGCAGCTCCTTACAGTGATACTTGATGAAAACTTTATTATATGTTTGTTTATGTCCACAATGTCTTGTTACTCTTTGGGCAATCCATATTTAACTACTAGCTTTGGCTCAGGCTTCTAACTTATAAAGTACGGGAGTTGAGCTTTTTATTCGAGTGAATCATCCTAACCACCAAAAATACCATTTCAGGTATATGAGGCGAGATAAATATTTTATACGTCGACGATGCCGCATATTAACGACTACCTTTAGTAAGGAACCAAAATAAATAACTTGAAATTTTGCTGTCCTTTATCAAAATTGACTTTCTTACATGGAGGCATTGTTGAAATGAATATTAAAATAAATACTGAAATTTATATTTAAAAAACAAACATAAGATCATTTAAAATCAGTACTATTTTATCTTCTAATCTCTAATATTACTTATAGAAAAATTAAGCTCCACACCATCTTGAATTTACAGACAGGCCTTAGAGTTTATTATAGAGATTATATTATATTGTATATATTGGGCTGGAGTAGAAGAGGATACAATTTAGAAATAGTGCATCCTTATTTGCGTGGAAGTTGAAGTGAAAATTCGTTTAGCTTAAGAAAAGTTAGAGGTTCAGTCAACGTTTTCCACAGAGTAAAATAGTAATTCTGTGAATATATGACTCCTACCCTCTATCAATTCAATAAAGTAATAAGTGAATCATGTAAAAAAATTATGTCATATTCTTGATATGTTGTGTCATTTTCTACAGTCATAAGTCTTTTCTTTGGATTTTAATTTGAGATCTTCACCTTATTTCTCCTTATATTTGAAATTAATATTTTTCTTTCACTATCATTCAAAAGTACATTATGTTAAGAAGAACAAGTGTTGTTCACGTAGATTACGACGTCCGTCTTTTGATAAATGCTACAAATAATATTTATACATGTCGTTCATGCTGGGCTTTAAAAAGTCCACTGCCAAATTTAGTTAAAATTGGTCCATGTTTTTAGTGGTGGTCATGGAACACATAGACGGATAATATAATGCTAAATGGTATAGTTAAAAGCAGAAAATCACTTTACTAGGTAAAAGAATATATATTTCTTATGTAACCAAATATAATGATATATTTTCGAAAAAAATATTCACAAACTTATCTTTATTAGTATTAAACTTTAAGGTCACCCTGTATATTTTAGTATTTGTTTTCAATATTGAATAAAGATTGCTTTCATTTTTATTCATAGAAAGATCCCACAACATCGTATATCATATAAAGTAAAGTTTCGATAGAGGAGAATAAAAAACGGAATGATTAAATACTGTTATTTGTCTCTTGATTCTGGTCATTTAGGGTCAGCTGTAGTGCGGTGTATTCAAGTAGACACTGCCGAGATGAAGTTTGTGGTACGCCACTGCTGCCTTCACGTCATTGAATGATGTATGCTTTGTTCTGTAATCTGGAGTTGACCATAAATCAATGCTCCAGTTCATAACAACCATGAATCATTGAATGAGGTCTTTCTTGGGCCGTAATAATTTTTTTTTATGTTTGTCAAAATTATATACAAAATTTAGACATGTCAACCTTTTTACTTTTATCTCACGCTTTTTAAAAGGGCTTTACTAAGTCTCCTTTGAAAAAATGTATAATCATAATTTTAATAAAATAGTAGATATGTAATTTGACAATTATTTACAATGTACATATTTTAAGGACATTAAAATGTTTTGTTTTTTATAATCTATAAATACATTTATTATAATATATTTTAATAAACCGAAATATAAACGTGTCTATATAACTTGAATATATGCACAGGACATACAAATAAAGATCGTTGAACTAAAAGTACTAAAAATTTCATTAATTTTATGGTCCATGCAGTGTTTATTAAGTCTTTTGTTATTCATAAAACAATTTAATGGTTACATTGAAGGCTTCTAAATGAAAGCAGGGAACGTTTTTGATTGTTTTAATATCTTTTGTATCCTCAAATAAAAAAGGATGGAAAATAATTATTAAATTAAACACGTTCATAAACATTATTACCCCAGCAATCACTATTATACAGAGTTTATTATAAATAAAGAAGACGTCTAAGTTTATTAGGTATTTCTTTATCTTAACTATTTTCTCTCTACATTTATTGTATTTTTATGAAATCGCTTGAGTGTTATTATTTTAATTTAAGTAAGGAGAGAAGGGTTCTCATAATTTGGTTCACATTGGTTGGTTGTTAATTTATGATTAGTACATTTTAAAAGTTAAATTAAATGTATGAGTTGTGAATATGAATTTATTAAAGGCTATTTGAATTAGATAGCTTTGTTTTGTTCAAATTTTTCATAAAATATTTAAAAACACAAAATAATTTTAAGGTGATTTAAAAATTATGATAAATTATATTTTAAGTCAACAAAATTGTTATTTAAATTAACCTAAACACAATATACACACATAATATTCTTTGATTTATATTTAGGAAATGATTCTTTCCAAATTCACTGTAAATATAAAATGATAAACTAAATCCACCGAAATTTTTTAAAAACTCAATGGGACATGTGAATTGAACTAAGTGTTACATACTACAAACTAACCTGTGCTATTTCATCGACAGTACTATTCTGAGGTGGGTTAAATAAGGAATAATATGTCTATACTGACTTGTGAGATTTCTTGCTCATTGAGCGCTTTCATTTATCATTAGTCATTGAAGTTATTTTTAAAATAATTTTAATACAGATCATATTATACTTTAATTTGTGCCATTCAAACACAGTATACATTTTCTATTAAATCCACATACTTATCCCTAGACCATTACTGGAAATATTTGTGTATTCCGGATAGGTAACCGGGCAAAAAAATAAAGGGCATTTTATAACGAATTTATTAACATAATACTAGCCTCTGTGATCAAGCAGATTAAATGTCAAGATATACTTTCTGTTATATTGATATCAAGGAGGTCAAAGCTAGAATCATAAAGGTGTATTTAAGTGGGATTTTTTGTTAAAACGTTTCTTAATCTTATATTAAATGCGGTTACATTTCCTCTAGATTATATGTTCCTCAGGATTACCCCAAAGACGCCAATAAAATGCAGTGAGTGAGTATGGATGGTAATATATTTCATTTTTGTGAGGTATTTGAGGTGCAATATCTAAACTGACAGATTATATCAACACAAGACTTATAAAATAAATTAAGACTATAATACACACAACACCCAGTTCTTGGCCAATTCATCACTGTGAACGGTAAAACACACAATCCAGTAATGATAAAGTTTTTGGCCAAACTAGGAATTGAGCCCAGAACCTAATCTCAGTAGACAGACACGCAACTGACTGAGTTAAGGTGTTGGGACCTTATGTAACCAATTACAACCCACTTTAATGGCCTCGTGGTCTAACGCTCTACTCTTTCAGTAGACTAGACTGCTGATGAACGAGGAGACTGAGTTTCAAGTCTCTGTCAATTGTACTAGGGTGTTTTTTTTTAAAAAAAATGGTCTTCCACTCTCCCTCAACGCTAAATTGTGTAGACTTACTTTATATATATTTTTCCTAATCCCTAAAACCATTATTGTAGGTATTATATAAGCGTGTAACCCATACGGGTCGTAATATGTGATGATACATAAAAAACTATAAATGATAAAACAAGATTTTTTTATATCTTATCAATGTACAATCTTAATACTCTATTACATCTCTCCTAATATATTGGTAGGAGAAAACATTTTTTTAGGGTTTGGATACATTTTTATTAGTATCGAACCTTTAGGTTCATCTAAGCAACCTTAGTACCTCGTTACTTTATATACTTGTTTTTTATCTTCGAGAAGTTTTTAAGTAAGCCTTGCTCCAACCTCAAAACGAGATCTTGCACTAAAAACCAACATAAATCGAAATGAGCAACAGGCAGATAGAAGCCCACACTTTGTGAAACAAAAAAAAAGAAGTAAGGTTTTATCTTTTCCAAAGATATTCGCTACTTTCCTTTCTTTACAACTCCAAACCACCGTAGTCATCAACAGCATCATCATAAAACTACCCTTAGTATGTTGTTTTTATTTTTTTTTACTTCTTCCATCTTTTCCACTAAATCTCCCCATTCCCCCCCCCTTTTTTTTTTTTTGGACCACCAAACATTTCGTGCTTTTCTTCAGTCAAGATTCTTCATCCTTCATTTCCATACTTCCGGAGTCCAAGAGAGCCTCTACCCCATCCACCCCTTTCCACGTTCCATCTCTACTACCCCCCCCACCTCCCTCCTTAGCTCATGTTTAATTCACTTGGACTCTTCATCCTTGTCATGGTTATTTTTTCCCTTAGTCCCGATTTGAACTAGTGACTGTTTCTTCACAGCAGGGAAAAATGGAAATGGTATGAAAGATGCTTCTTCAACACTTTCATTTTTTTTATTGAGATATAACCCCCACCTCCCCCCCAAATCATTAGGCTCTTCATGGAAACCACACTGTTAAATTTTACAGCTCTTAAACTTAGAGTAGGGTTATACAACCGGGGAACACTTATGCTCAGGTACACACGATGACATTTTAAGTGATACGTAGAATTAAAAAACATATATGAATAAATAAATAAGTAAATAAATATATAATGACAGGATGTTGGGAAATTCATAGCTCAAACTACACATAAGGCTTTTTTGAACCAAAAGTAGTACAACATCCATATACAGTTTCATCGTAAACCTATACTAATACCATTAAATTGTTTTCAAAATTTCGGCGTAAAGCACAGGGAAAGCAAAGCTGCCAAGCATGCGTGTACCACAAGTTGATTAGGAGTTAGGTGCGCGACACTGCACATGTAATAATGGCAAGCACTATCTGTGATGTAGGACAGTTAATGATGACCTTCAGAAATTACTCGCATTTCTAGATGGAATGGTGTGCTATTAACTATTAATTGTGTTAGGTCTGCTGCAGTGGTTCAAGATGTTGAGGTGTGTAGTTACGCACGCCTAACTCCTATGCAACCTGTTTGTACACTAATTGATTGAAAGAATGTATTTCTTTTGGATTACCATCTCAGCCAAAAGCCATTAAGTTAAGACGTAAAATAATAACGAGCCTATTAAAACATAGCATTTACCTTATAAAATATTCATAAACCTGACCATTTTAATAAATGGCTATTTATCTTAAAATAAGTGATATAATTCAATACATATTTTTTTCAGAATAGTTAAAATAAACATATAAATGATAGAGTTTGAGTGGCCCCTTAGTCATAAAGCCGTCGCTAGCTGAGGTATTCTATTGAATAACAACTAAATTATGTCCTATTATGAATGGGAATAATTAAACACTATAATATTTGAAAAAAATAAAAAATCAGTCAAGCATTCGAGTTGACTTTAAATATCCTTCAGATTTTTTTAGCACCTTTTCCTACCACATTCTCAGGTTATACACCTATTTACGAATTACAATAATGGTTAAGTGATTATGAAGGCATAATCGAGAGGAAATGCACTCGCATTTGCGTGGATGGAGAGTTGAAAACTGTTTAGGAAAAGCCATACTCAGTGCACTCAATTGGGATTGAACCCCGATTTCCCTGTCTTCAGCAGTCTAGTCCAACACGAGATTAGCGCGTGATACCATATGGCCACCAAAATGGATTAAGAAAATACTACTATTTAAATTAAAAAATATATTATTAATAGTATTACACATTTGATTTTGTAAAATATTCTTAGGACCTAATAAATCCAAACATATTAAAAATACATAAAATATTCGTGTATGTTATATTAAATCTATCTACTCTCTAAGTTGTAGTGTATACCAACTCATATTTACATAATGACGCTCGTGTATTCTACATTCTTTGATATAGCAAAGCTCAGGAGGAAAAAATAAAATTACTTGCTGCTTCAACCACTACATTTTCTGAATACCAAATTATTTATCTCACTCCCCCACCCCCCTTTGTTGTCCCCTATTCGAAATACCATACTTAACATGGGCGAGCGTACTTTTATACACACACTTTCGTTAATGGATTTGTTTCACTTCATAAAATTTAATTAGAGACTTTTTTTATTGCGTTACATAAAAAATGTTGTTTTAAAATATTCAAAAAAAACAACAACTTCACAGCATGCTGTCATAATCTACTCCTAACAAATATAAAATTAATCTGTTATAAATATTACTGTCAAGACCTGTTGTACACACTATTAAATGAAAACATGCTGGAAAAATAACATATAAAATTAGATGTTTTTTATTCAATACGAAGAGAAAAGTTTAAAATAAGGTAGTAAACATTAAATAAATAAAAAATGTGAAACTGTTTATAAAGAGACAACCTAAACATTCCTTGATTTTAATATTTTATTTCCAGTGATTTACATGTGCGTGGTATGTAAGTTTTTCTATAAAGCTTGAAGGGTTAAAATATTGGAGATAGCCAAATGATCAAAAATACAATATGTTTTATTTAATTCCAATTTTACCTTAGTTACAAAAATGATTCATGTGGAATAGGTCAAAGATAAACGTAACTTTCGGTTTCTAGTGACATCATTTATTTTGAATTGTATTTAAATTGTGGTTTTTATATTAAATTATCTTCCACCACCCTTTCAAAAAATAAAAAAAACCCATCAAAAACGTAATAAAGATTCAGATATCTGGACGAAGAGACAGATGGACGAAATTTTGTGAGAACACTCTTTGTAACTAAGACGAACGCTGTATATACCATACATAATTTTATAATCTGGTTATCCGTCTCAATATGACAACCATTCAAATGTTTTTGGTTTAATAGCTCATCTAAATTGATTATAATTTATAATTCTAAGTAATAAATCGAGTACCTAAATTTTTTTCACAATTTATTACGAGACTGACGTTTAAAATATCTTTAGCCATGGCATAATCCATTAATATAATGTAATTTTAAATACAGCATTCATTTTTTTCTGTGTAGTTTGATGACCAAGGAAAATTATCAATTTCTAATTCAAGGAGAAATTCAAGGATATATTTCAGCTTAAAATACGAAGAAAAGTTTAAGATTGTTGCAACGAAAAAAGAGGACAAAAGTATTAAAATTATGTTTTTATCATGCTTACTTTCTCAAGATCACTCCGCGAGAGAAGGTGTTGTGAACTTAAAAAAAAAAAAATCAAACTCAAGATTTTGATGGTTGTTAAAGTTTCATAAACTTCTGTTCCCGAAAAAATTGTTTTTGGTATGCAGACTGTCTGCCTGTCTTTTACTTGGACTTAAGCCAAAATCATTTTACCAAAAAGGCTAGAATTTGGTATAAATTTTTAGGGTTTTCACTTTTCATATGTTTTCCCAGAGAGGTTTTTGGAAATATTTATATAAACCTTAAATTCTTAAGGGTTGTTTACTTAAATACAAAAAGAAAAAACTGTGATTTTCTCAAATTAGCTTGAAGTATTTTATTATGAAAATTGAAAAATGACACCTGGACATGGGAATCGAACAGGGTCATTCTTCACTCAAACTTAGCCGACGATCTACTCTAAGTCCATCTATAGACGGTGACCTGGTGGTCTAGGGGTAAGGTGTCAGACTTCTGTGCTGAGGGTCCGGGGTTCAATCCTCGGTCCCGGCACAGATTTATCTGATTGCCAAACCCTTCCTTCACCTCTGACAAGACGTGTATTAATCACAACTTGTGAATGTGTGGAATGCCAGGCCTCCACCGTGGTTCGGATTCCACGTTAAACTGTAGGTCCTCCATTTCAACTCACAATCACCCAACCATTGCACATTAGCGTAAGTGCGTATAACCCGAACGGGTAGTAAGACGCGGTGCTATAATAATAATAATAATAATCTATAGACTGACTTAAAATATGAGTGAACAATTACCCAAGACACGGGACCAATCCTGGATGGCTCAGGACTTAGAGCATTGGCGTACCAAGTCAAAGATTCCGGGATCGATTCCCGTGTCAATGCGTCTTTTTTCAATTTTCTGAATATGATATCTAGATGGAGTAATTCCCACTATAAAGCATAAATATTAGCTCTGGATATTAATTCTTGAATTATTTTAATAAAAATCCGTGTTTAGGCATTTTTATAATTTTTCCATGAAAATTTCTATGAGAGTGCTATGGAAAAGCGTAAATCTCCTATTTTTTAAATCAGTCCTCCAAAACAATTTTACATAATAAATAGCTTAAAATGACTAAGTTTTATTGCTCTTGTATACAAATATCTCTTAGTCTTAATCTCTTAATTGAAAGACTAATGTGAAGAATATAAAGTTTTAGAAGTATAGGCAAAAATTTATTTTTAAATAGAGTTTTGTGAACTTAGGATTTGATAGTGTACAAAAAATAATTTTCTTTATCAGTGCATATTATTATTTTGTGCTCTTTGGTTGGATGTGCTTTTATATATTTACTATTATGTTTCTATATAACTGTGTAATATTTCGTCTAACATATTTTACTAGTTGTAAGCATAATTTAGATAAATAAGAGATAAAGTATGTGCGGTGTACCATCGTCTTACCATTTATTTAAATGAAGGGATTAAATTTAATTGTTCACAGACATATTAGTCAAGTTCAGAAAACTAATTGTAATGAATGTATCACTGGTGAACACCCGGACATAGGCCTACACCCAATAACATTGCTGAGGGAACTGCAGAGGTCTTTTGGAGGAAAGTTTTATCTTCGCCTTCTCTTGGTCTTGTCTGCTAAGAAGAAATGATTTCCTCAGATCCAAGCACTCAATTAATTTATAATTATGTATTCTAAATACATATGCAAAGATGTTATAAACCTAAATTAATAAAATAATACGTATTGAATATGTAAACTATGTAATTATTAATTCACCTATATAACTTTACCCACCTCTTATCTAAGACAGCTTTAGTGAGCTATTTTATTAAATGGTTTCCCATTCTTTCTCTCTTTCTTTCTCCAAGCTAAGAGGGATACATATCTTCTAAAATGCTAGCCCATTCTTTTTACAACTTAATTGATAAAACATGTGGATATGTCTGGTAGGTAGTAAAACGCGGTGCACATAATTATACTCCAATAATTATAACTGCATTGTTCAGAGTTAGATGAGATTTTTTTTACCGTAAGTCACCGACAAAGTTTATTTGTACATACATTTTTTTCATGGTCCTTTGGTTGTGGACATGTTTTTTTATGTAATATTATTTGAACATTTTTTGTTATTTTGATTTTAGGTTGTTTAACTTGGCTTTCGTAATTTTTGAGAGTTTTTTGGGATTTTTGAACTATTTTAAGCATTTATATTGAATAAGCATATTTTTAAATATCATATATATATATATATATTATAAATGCTTAAATACACAAACACCAATTTTGTTTAGCTAGGATTGCATCTAATTCTCCAATCTGGCTACACGCATCATATTTTTTTAAATCATACAGTTACTGAAAAGAGTAACGTAGGCAAAATAGAATTTATATTTTTTTATATGGTTGGAAAATACACATTTCTCGTGAAGTAATACAATTATGCTAGGAAAGAAAAGGCTGGGAAGGGATATATATTTTTCTGAAATAAATATTTGTAAATCACAGTTATTGTTAGCAGATTACTCAAGTTTAAATTTTAGTTTTAATTTTATAATGTGAAGTTTTGATTTGGTTGTGTGAACTCATTACAAGTTTTTGATTAAATTTACTAAGCCTATTTTTGTAAAATTATAGTCTCTTACTAGTTATTTTGTAATTATTGGTGGGTGATCAAAGTCTGGGCTCTTTTCATAGGAATAAGATGTAGCAATTCAAATAATCAATAATTTAATTTTTTCCTCAAGATAGTGACCAAAATATTCGACCTGCTCGTTACATTTCAGATGAACTAGATCAATTTTATTCATAAAAAAATAACTAGAAAAAACTGTTTTATTTCAGGACCTGATTTAAATATATATATCAAATTCCATTTTATATTTCCCTCTCTCTTTAAAAATATATTAAGTGTTTTGAAAAGAACAAGAGGTTTGAAAGTATACAAGGCCATAAACTCCAGTCGTTTGTTTTCAAAATGAGGGTAGAATATTTGTCTTAAAACGAGCACAGCTGGAGAACTGTCATGTTTCATTCAAACCAAGATTTATATCATGCTATATAAAAATTTAATACGCATTTTTATGATAAAATAAAAGATTCCTTTAGAAAACTAGTCCACAGTCTTAGAATATAAAGTATTGTGGATGTCACCCTAAGTAGTCCTATATCTCTGAAGATCTCTCACCTGTGAATTTGGCAACGCCCTTGAAGGTGATAGGCTCTATGACGAAAGGTTCGCTCCTCCCTTTAGCGTTGGTGGCATATAGATGGACCCTGTAAGCTCGCCCCGGCTCCATGCCATACACGTCAAACACAGGGGGTCCACGAGGAACTGACAGGTTGAATCGGGGACTCAAACCCGGCAGTTCCAGCAGCTCCATCACAAAGCTCTGGGGTAGGCCACCATCGAAACTTTCGACGCACTCAACGTGAAGCGAGTCCGACGTCTGGTTAACCACCGTGCAGTTGATCAAGGGGAATGGCCGACCTGGAAATTGAGGTTTTATTAAGATGAATATATTAACACATTTTTATTTAAAAAATAATAAATAACATTAGTAGATTTAGCTATTTAAAGAATTAATATTTTATATTTTATTTTATGATTTATTTCCATATTTCAGATAAATTATGGCACATATATATTTATGCATTCCTTTAAGTTCATTTAATTTGTAAAATATATCTAGTCTGAAAATATAATTCAAAAATTCTCATACAAATTTAAACAGTTAGGAAAATTTAATCTTAAATAATAAAAAAATAAACAAATGCCTTTAACAAATTAAATTTTACAAATATAGATATTTTATAATTTTTTTGTTTTAAAAACTAGTCCAAGTATAGTTGAAAAAATCTTATGTTATATTTATATTACAGAAAGTTTTAAAAAACTAGATTTCAAATAAATATTATAAATTTTAACGAATTTTTATACTCAAATAATACATTTTGTCAGACTACTTTGCCCAGTTGGTAGCGTATACTTCCAATAAAGCTGAAGGTCCTGGATTAGATTCTGGCATAGCCATTACATTAAATTGAAGGTTTCCCCATTCACATTTTAAATTGACAGCAGAGAATCTGCGTATTTTGTACGTTCTAGAAATAGCTTTACTTAAAAAAAATGTTTATTTGGTCAGTGATCTGGTGAATGTATTATAATCTATTAAAAAATACATTTTTTTGTAGAAATAATTTTAGATAATTGAAGGATAAAATTATTATATATTTTTTTAAAGGTTTGCTACTAGTATCGTATAAGTTTATCTTACAAAAGATTTTTCCTTGTGGTAACAATAATCTGATAAGCCTTGCAAAGGAGATTTTAACTTAAAATTCAAATTTGATTATTATATTACTATTTTGTATAGGTTTTTTAAATCATTAAAGTAAGGAGACTGATTTCTTAGGTCATGTGACCATATAGGTGGATTTGAGTTTAATAAAAATAACTCTTTTAATATTAATATAACTTTCACAAAATAATATTTAGAAGTTTTCCATTATAAAATAAATACTTTAAAATGTTTGAAACACAAGCTATGTCCCATTAAATTACTTTTCTTTAAATCCTAATCCTATATCTTAAGTAGTTACACCTATTAACATTGGCGGGATTTCACTAAAAAGAAAGTAAAGTTTGTACCTGGAAATCGGTGTTTAGTTTGACTATATAACCGAATTGATAATATTTAATTGATTTAATAATGTTACAAATTAGTTTTATTATCATGGCCATAGTTTTTTATTTAGTTTCTTAGTCTCATTTAATAAATATGTTGGACGCAAAGCACGGAAACGGCCAATGAACAGATATTATGCTCAATCTTAGGATTGAAAGTTTTAAAATGACCAAAGCCTGAAGTTCTATTCAATTTTGGGCTTTGGCCTTCTCCAAACAACCAAACCTAGGATTGTGCAATTACTAAACGACCAAAGTTGAAAATGAAGTCGTTCATCTAGGTTAGATTAGTTTAGGCTTCAAAAAAACAAATTTAGTTAGTTGTGTTTGATAATTTAAAATTAATTTTTAATCTCTGTCTGGTTTTGTTTGCATATCATTGAGATCCAATCTTAAAATATTCCTTCTTCTTATAATATTAAATGGATAATATCTCAATATTAAAGATCGATTTAAGACTCAATCATGGATTAAATTTTGATATTACATTTTTATGCAAATATATTTTTCATGCCAACCTATATTTGAGATAAATTTTGTGAACCATCAGATATCCTTAAGTAGTGGATAATTTAAGAATCAGTTGAATGGGTGGATTACATTCAGACAATTTCTAAAAGAATAGTAGGCGTCTAACCAGACAAAGTGAAAGCTATATTTAAGAATAAGAGAGTTTTTCTTGGGAGTGTAGTTACATATTTAACAATAGAACAACCCGTTTCGGTGGCTTCATAATCCAATGCGCTACCCTCGCAGTAAATTAGACTGGTGATTTAGGCGAGATCGGGGTTTGAATTTTGGTCGGTTGCACTGAGGGTGGTTTTTTTTTTCAGAATAGTTTTACACTCTCCCTCCATGTAAATGTGATTACACTTCCTTTGATGTATAGCCTTGTCATCCCTAAAACTATTAGCGTAATTAGTACATAAGTGTATAGCCTGAACGAGTATAAAGAGGTGGTGATAAAAAAAATTATAGAATAAATTGAAAAATGATACCTTGTCATGGGAGTTAGACCCAGGACCTTTGGTCTGGCATGTCGAAGCTCTACACTGAGCTATCCAGGGATCACCCTGTATTTTGCCTCAACCCTGATCACAGGATGATCCCTGGATAGCTAAGTGGTATAGCATTGGTGCACTAGGCCAAAGGTCCCGGGTTCGATTCCCGTGAGTACCGTCATTATAATCAGTCATCTTCCAAGCTTCTATTTTCTTATATACCTAATTGTATTGCGTTGCTTTATTCCATATCTAATACTGTTTAGAGTTTTGGATTGGATGTAAGCGTATAATCCTATATTTTAATATAATTCTATGTACACTATTAACTAAACCACGCTTATCTAATCAAGTGAGTAGCTATAATTGGTATTTGTGCAAAGATTTGTAGTCTTGCAAACTACATATAAGACAAAACCTTTCAAACTAAACAAAATGTTTGGTTATTCATGTAATTATTTGAAATATAACCAAATTTAAGATAAACTCTTACCCATACTGTCTAATGTGTTTATAGCTAAATAAATGTTTGATGTGTGAAAGTCATCCATAGTCTATGTGATATTTAAATAATCTTTATGACTACTTGAAAAATTATTATTCTAGCATACAGGCTAGGTAGATTAATCTCTTTGCCCGTGATGATTTTTCTCAGATAAGCTAAGTTTGTTTGATATGACTGAAAAATGGAATTAATAACAACTAAACATAATTGGAGAGCCACTTTGATTTATTGTATGAACCAATAGGTGAAATATATAAAGAAGTTTTGTTAATAAACAGCCTCGGACACTTTGTTTCAAAGTAATGTGTGACGTGAAGATAATAATTGTGTAAAACTGTTTTGGAATTTTTGAGGACTATTTTATCGACCCAGGAGGGCCTCACAAATTAATCGAGTTTTGCAAATACCTCATTGTAATTTTCACAAAACTGTGAAAGGTGCGACTAGCTTTTGGCCAAGTTTCCTTTCAATACTCAATGACAAGCAAGATGACTAAACAATTTTTTTTTGTATCCCACAATATAATTTTATTATGGCTACTATAGCACCAGATAAAAGATCGCGTTTCAAATATCTAAACAAAATGTGGAAAAACTGTCTAAGTTACACACTACTTTTACCCTGAAATATAGAAGTCTTACCTTGAAGGACTACAATATGGTCTTGTCTTATAAACTATACCAGGAACTGGCAAATTGTCTATCAAAATTTACCAATTGATCCTGTGGCAATTTTCAATCTATCAGTAAGAAAATTATATAGTCAAAAAAATCGAATTTCTGGTGTTTTAAACTTGGACACATATCAAGTAATTTCAAAAATATTAGAATATGACCAAAACAAACTTAATCACTCATAACTGACAATGCTGTAAAGTAATTTCAAATAATATTAGAATATGACCAAAACAAACTTGATCACTCATAACTGACAATGCTGTAAGAAATTTAACTAATTTTCTATCCAATTATTATATTTTCTACTTTATGTAATATATAACGGTGTGGACATCAGTATTTGAGGATATATTTAATTCTATTAATAAAAATAATGTGTATTTTAAAAAAATGGTATGGAACTCCACACGGACTCTCTCGCTCTATTGTTTAAAATGGAGATATTTACTCAAAATTCTTAATATTATATAAACTAGCGAACCCGAGATCAAATTGTGCTATACATACGTAAAAAATTTTTTTAATTAAGGTTTTAAATTTTATAATTTTATTTTTAAAATATTAACGTCTTAATTTTAGCACTTTGACCAATAAAAAATATCGATATCGGGTATTCAAGAGTTAGCACTTTGTATTAAAATTTTGATATCCGGTTAAAAATTTTGGAATTGTATTAGGGGATGCACATTTAATGGTTATCACATTGCTATTAAATTTTTCTTTTATGAATTTTGGCCAATAAAATAGGTAATTATTGACTATTGAGTCTAAAATGAGAGATTTAGATCATTTATGTACCAGAGGCGGATCCAGGAGTAGGGTGTGAGGCGTGGGTTAGGGGGCGCGCCCCCTTCAAGATATTAAACCAATTAAATCAAGATTAATGTCACTACTAGTTTAATTGTCACGTAATACTACTAACCAGATTTCATTTTTTTAATTTGTTATTGGTAATTTTATTAAATTATTAATATATGGTAATTATTATTAATACTTAAAATAATCACATTTTGTATTTAAATTGTAAAAATGGTGATTATTAAAACCACTCAAATTTAAGTTACGTACCTCTAACCTTGTTGCAAAAACATTGTTTAAGTTTAAATTTATTTTATTATTTTTATAATTACTATATCATTGATTAATAAAAAAATTAATAACTATAAAATATTTTATTTTTAAATAACGTGCTTTAAACAAAATATTTTTATAATATTTCGTGTGATCCCCTTTATTAGAGGATTATTCTCAAGCTTAGCGTTACACTGAAAAAATAATTACATGTTTACTCTCAAATTTTAAAGTAATTTTATATCAACATTTCTTGAGATCCTCCCCCCCTTCCCGACCCAAACCCAATGGGAGAGCCCGTGTCCTCCCCCCTCACAAAAATCCTGGATTCACCCCTGTGCTGTACAAACATTTCCACTAAGAGGTTAAAGGATAAATAACATCAACTTCTTGAGAGAATTACATCTTTGCTTACGCTATGGCATTGGAGAATTATTGCATTTAGACTTAAGTATTATCTCTCCACAACTAGAGCTCACCAAATGGTATTAATATATTTGCCAATATCGCAGAAACGATTGGTTTTATAAAAATATATTTCAAATATTTTTTTTTATTTTAATAGTACTAAAATTGTACAGTGATATCTCATAAGTTATTTAGTATCTCAAATAGTTTTGGAAATATAGAAATTTTTGCTTCTGTAAGGAACCCAAAAAGTCATTTTCATGGGAAAATGAAAAAAAAAGCCATCTTGTTTATATTCTTAATCAACGCATGAATACGAGTTTTAATCAAAATCGTTAAAGCTGATTTTGAGAAAATGGGATTTTTCTCTTTTCACCTTTTAGTAAACTGCTCTTAATTTTAGGTTTGACAGACGCACAGATGGCTTTGCAAAAAACCACTTTTTAAGGTTCGCGGGGTCATGAAACGTCCACTTCTATCAACATCTCTGGTTTATATATATATTTTTTTTTAAAGGTCATACTACTTTACTTTAAAGTGTTGAAAAAATTAAAAAATATATATATTTGCGTATAGCTTGAAAACTATTAGTTTAATAAAAATATATGTCAACTAAAAATGTTTTTTGTTTATTATAAATAGATCTATATGTATGCAATGATGAATAGTTTTATACTCAAAGACTTACGGAGATAAAATTAAAAATTAGAGTTAACGCATCAGAAAAATTTAGGGTAGTCATACGGTTTTTAATATTGATCAAAGCTTAGAAAAAAAATTTAATCAAATTGTTAAAGCCAATTTTGATCAAATAAATTTTTCCTCTTTCCGTACTTAAGGAAACCACCCTTAATTTTAGGGTTGGATATCCAATTCAAAAATTACTTTGGGTATCCGTATGAAATCCTTAGTTTAGTTTAGTCCCAATCGTTAAAATGGTTTAGTCTCTTGTATGAGGTACAGACAGACAGACAAATAAACGGAAATTCATAAACAACATTTTTGGATTCTGGGAGCCAAGAAACGTCGAAATTCATCAAAATCTCTAGATCGATTTTTTGTATGATCACAATAATTTATTTGCCTGTAAGATATCGAGAAAGTAAAAATAGTCTTGAGAAACCTTGGATAATCACGGGACTTTTGATAAATTAAAAGTCAATTCGGGCCCAAAAATGTGGCCGACCCCTTGCATTTACCATGATTTCTGTTTGTGTTTTTATTTACCCTTCGGGGTTCATCAGAGCATACATCTGGGAAAGATGAAAGACAAAAAAAAGATCATTTTTATTGATGTTCAGTTTGACTGATAGTGATGCTATGATAATATTCCCAGGTGCAATTCTAAATATATAGCTGACAATAGAAATACCTTGTATTTTATCAATTTCAGGACTCAACTGACCATTGAGTTGCCCATAAAAATATTGATAAGTTTCCCACAGCACCTACTACCAGTCCAGACTATGCATTTAAATGGTGAAATATTAATTAGGTCATCACCATCGTAACTAGTTTATTTTACCTTTCCTTTTTTTTAACATCCTGGGCCAAATATCTTACACATTTGTATTTTATTCTGACAACATCGTTTGCTATTTGTTTTATGTACTCTAGAATTGGTCTCCCTCTATAAATGCTCCCTTCCACATATAGCTCTAAGATTATCTTCATAAAACTATCATGTCTCAGTATATGTCCTACCATGTTATCACTTCCTTGCTGTATACCTTTCCAAAGTCTCCTTTCTCCATCTTCTTTTCTCAACGATAGTGAGAATCCATTGATTAGAAAAGTAAAACACTCAATGCATTCCATCCCAAATTAAAAGCAGGGTCTCCCCATCACCGAAAAATCTTAGACAATATTTTCATACAGTTTGAGTGCTCATATTTGTGAATTATCAAACACTACCTTATGAACAACCGCAGGAAAAATAAAGTAAGTTCTGATACTCAAAATAAAACGCTAACAGCACATTATTTCAATGGTAACATGCCTTATAAGAACTTGGCACAATACCACCTCAACTCTTAAAGTAAGTTTTATGAAGTTGCCTGTTCTCCTTATAGCCGACACAAAGAAAGCGGGAAACAAGAAGATTGAAGAGAAAGACGAATATATGGCCTAAGGAAAGAAATAATACTTATTCAGGAAGTCAACTAGAAGACTGTCTGAAACCATCTACAAATAATGACCCATTTACTGCACCGAGGAAAACTTTAAGATCTAGATGGTTCCCTCCTACCCTCCCGCCACACACACATTGATACTTTGGAAAAGTTCATGCGGTTTATATTTACTATGGCTATTGTTTCAAATAATTTAAAACTTTATGTTATGGGTCCAATATCTTTTTCACATTAACATTAAAAAAATATATTTTATAATATTAAACATACATTAATTTGAAACCCGCCTCGGTGGCGTAGTTGGCTAACGCGCTAGTCGTGTTGAGCTCGACCGCTGAGGACGGGGAGATCGAGGTTCGAATCTCGGTTGGGTGAACTGGGGGTGGTTTTTCCTAAATGGTTTTCCACTCCCCCTCCACGCAAATGCGGGTTCACTTCCTCTAAATTTAACCCTTCCCATTCCTAATCCATTAGCGTAATTAGTACTTAAGCGTATAACCCGAACGGGTAGTAAGACGCGGTGCTAAATATTATTATTATTATTATTATTATTAATTTGAAAATTTATTAAATATTGATTTTTAAGAATTTACATCAATAGGTATCAACAAGGCTACATCTTTGTCAAAAATCGATTCAGGTATGGAGTGAATAATGTGAATAATTTGCCAGGCGCTGAGATTGATTCGGACAACAACCTGCTGGTACCATAGATCGAAACAATACTGACGAGGATTAGAAATGTGAGCAAGGCAAAACCCAGGTAGGACCGTAAAAAATTAAGATGCACAAACGACATTATGAGACATTCAATATAATAGAATCTATTTGAGGTGACATAGAAGATTACAAGTGCGGAAGGGAAGTTGAATTTTGTTAAGTGGTTTTTAATGGTGCTAAATGAAAAGGTTGTAAAGGGTAAAAGGACTGCATGAAAACATTGGTAGAAACGTAAAATATTCACAAAATGGTGGAAAGAAGAAAATGGAAAATTTCAACAAAGAAGAATATATAAGGCTTAACAGAAAGTTAAGGATGAAACAGACTAAGAGAAGAGAGGCTATTAAGAGAAAATATAAGATGGGAGTATGGAACTACAAAATAAAGGAAGGTATGAACTCATGTGCTAGAAATAAAAGGAACTGTGAGGGAATGAAAACAAAGGTATGCGAATAATAGGAATATATAACCTCAAAGGTCATAACGGATCATAACGAGGTTCCTATTAATTGTCAAAGATATTTATAAAAACTTTAAGACAAGGATAACCAACCATGGAACCTAGAGAATGAAGTAGAAGCTAGCGGAGTAAGACGAAAAATACCCAGAATTTTAAATAGTGAAGTGGAGAAAGGCACATAGGGCACGGAAAGTATCAGAGCTGTTGGATATGACCACATACTAGCTGACCTTTTGAAGAAACTGGGAAACGATGGATTAATATTCATGTCAACATTTATAGATAGGATCTACCAAACATGAAAATGGTCCAAGAACTGTATAGACGTTAGTATGGATGCTAAAAAAAATATTTGAAACTCAGTGACCACACGTACATTATCCTCATGTCTCATGTCAAGAAGATTGTGGTAAAAATAATCAACAGAAGACTGGAACATAAAATATTATGTGTTATGGAAGATTACCAATTTAGATTCAGAAAAAGTAAAAGTAACCAAAGATGTCATCAGGAGAATAATTTCAGAGAGTGTGCTGGAAGTCAAGGAAGAGGTATTTATTGGTTTGGTCGAATGTCAAAAGTTGTTATATAGAGTGAAAGTGATGAAACTGATGGAAATGTTCTAGAAGATTGGCATCAACTGGAGAGAGAGAAATCTGATTTCAAAACTGTACCTGGGACAGTGAGTTAAGGTGAATCTGAGTGATGAAAAGACCAACAGCGTAGAAATATGAAGAGGAGTAAGGCAGGATGCTGTTTGTGATTCAGTCCGTTCAACTTTTATGCGGAAAAGACATAGAGGAAAGTGGAAATTTCAAGATAAGAGATCTTTCATCAACACAAATAAAATACGCAGATGATCTTTTATATTTGGCCCAAAAAAGAAAGAGTTGCAGGAAATGATAGACTGGCTGGTGGTGATAGGGAGAAAATATGGCTTAAATTCAACATTGAGAAGTCAAAAGTGATAGTGATTTCAAATAATGAGGAGCCACTACTAATCAAAATTGTAAACAAAGAGTTAGAAAACATACGGCGGTTCAATTACCTGTGAAGTCTGCAGACAAAGGAGTCACACTGCACTAAGGAAATAAAGTTGAGAATCACCATGGTCAAGGAGGCTTTTAACAAGAATAGGTTACTACTACTGACCAGAAATTTGAGTTTGGCATTGTGGAAGAAACTGATGAAATGTTACATTTGGAGAATCACGCTGTATGGAGCAAAAACTTGGACTCTTAGGGAGTGGAAAAAGAGATTCTTGGAGGGACTTGAAAGTTTTAATGGACAAGACTTGATAAGATCAGGTGGACAGACAGGGTGACAATTGAATACGTCCAAAGAAGAGTGGGGCAGAAGTAAATTATTTTGAATGTTATTCTTCAGTACAAAGCGTACTCGATCGGACACATTCTTAGGAAGAACTGTCTTCTGCACGACGTCATAGAAGAAATTATTGAGGGAAAGAGGAGCTTAGGATTAAGAAAAATTAAAATATTAGATGACTTGAAGGAAATCAGAAAATTCTGGGAGACCATGGAGGAGGCAGAAGGACAGGGTGCACTGGTGGTTTAAGTTCACCGACTAAAGGCATAGATCTGCCGTTGGACAAAACACCTGATATTAATAATAACCTTAGTTTAAATATTCGACTTATTTATATATTTGCAAATAAATAATGTAAAAATATGCCTTCCCACAAATATATATTTTCTATCCAAGTTCGTTGATTGGTATGAGTAGAGGCATGTTCACAGAATAGGCAGAAATTGGCCCAATTTTTGAACTGAGCAGATTTTAGAATGTGTTTTAGTTCTTACACTTAATATTCCTTCTTAGGTAACTGCAGATCTTATGGAGAAGATCTTTATCTTTCTTCTCTCTAGGTAACATTTTGTAAAGTTCACTTCGGTGTCCGCATGAATAAGACGTCACTCCCACAGTAGACTGAAATACTGATGACGGGGCGATCGAGGTTATAATATAGTTCCTGTGTATTGAGGTGACTTAAATAAATAGTTTACCAATCTCCCTCTATGCAAATGCGGGTAATTTTTCTATATATTAAACCCTCCTCATCTGTAAAACTCATTAAGATTATCTCTCATAATTTAAGTGATATCAATATTTTCCCGATCACAATATTTTCTCTTGAACAGAGAAATTAAATAAATTTTATGGTACACCACAAATACTTTCCCTCTCTTTTGGCAGAAACACGCCCAAAAAGAGCATAAATGTAATTATAAACCCTTTCACACAAACATTGGGTATCTCTGTCCAACAAGGAACATAACAATCAATTTAATATTTATAAGTATTACATACAAATATATGTGTTTGCTTATAGCTCAGAAACTATTGGTTTTATAAAACTATTTTTCAGATTAAAATGTTTTTAATTTAAACAGTACTCCACCTTTAGAATGTTAAGTTAATTTATATCTCAGAAATATGCAGATATTTGACCAAAATTGGAAATATTTGCCTAATTAATGTGCCCTTTGATTCGTTTTAATGGGGAAACAAGAATTACAATATTTTTTTTAGTTACAAACAACGTTTTGATATCAAATTTAATGAAAATTGTTAAGGCGAATTTTGAGAAAATCGATTTTATTCTTTTTTCCTGCAGTAAATTATTCTGAATTTTAGGGTTGAACATCTAATTTCAAAAATCCCTCTGGGGGACAAAATGAAAATCATAGATAATAGTTTTATCCTGAACAGTCAAATGGTTTCGTCTATTCTCCTTATACATACAGGCAAAGAGAAAAATAAATGGCATCACTAAAAAAACTTTTGGTTTTCAGGGGGTCATGAAACGTGGTAGATTATCGATAGCTCGAAATGGATTTTTTTTTAAAGTTACACTACTTTTTAATTTATTAGGTCAAGACGATAAAAGAAGAGCATCACATTCCACCAAAGAGCATTATTCAAATAACTTACACCGTTACAAAACAACTAAGAAAAGAGGAATATCTGCGTCCACCAACGAACATAACAATCAATTTCGATTTCAGACTTGAACTAAGAATATTTTTAATGGCTTATTTTATAAAATGTATTACAAAAGAAAAGGCGTTTAGATTTAATAGTACTAAATATGTACAGTGATAAGTTATTTTGTATCACAACTAGTTGCGGAGATATGATCGAAATAGGAAATTTCTCGTAAGTGTAGTACCCAAAATTGATTAATGTAAAATTGAAGATGGTAATTTTGTTTGTAAAGTTAAACACTGTTAGGTTACAAATTTTGTCAAAATTATAAGATTTTTAGATTTTTTTCTGTTTTTTGCCCTTTAGTAAATATTCTTTATTTTAGGGCAAATATCTAATTCCGAACACTCCTCGTGGGAACCTTATGAAAACCATAAATACCAAGTCTTTAGCCCAATAGCTAGAAGGGTTTTATCTCTAGTTGGAGATACAGACAGAGGGCAACTCCAAATATTTTTTTAAATATAGAGTTTAATTTTTTTTTCGATCACAATACTTCTCTCTTCTAGAGACAAAACAAAGTAAAAATAGAGACACTTAGTTCAGGTTCCACTTCATCCCACTTTCAAACTTTTACTTCAGCAATTATTTTAGAATACTAATAAACGTGCTCTACAAAGGTTTGAATCCATAAACCTATATATATATATATATATATATCTATATATATATATATCTATATATATCTATATATATATCTATATATATATCTATATTATATAGCGTAATATATATCTATATATATAGCGTAATATATATCTATATATATATATATATAGAGCGTTACAATGAAACTAACTATCCTTCAGATATTAAACTCTTTTATGAATGCATTACTTTAAAATTATTAATACGGATTTGAATTATTTTTTTAGTATCAAACCCTATTGAGAAGATTCATCTTTCACTAATAAAATAAATATTATTTAAAACCAAACGTTATCTGCTAATTTAAATTTTTCAATATACTGATCAAAATGTTTATTCTAGATAGAAAAAGATCGCAAAAAAAATATATTATCTGAATAATGCACAAAATAAAAGAGGCAAAAGCAAGCGCTATAATAGTAAAAAATGGCTACATGGAGGATACAAAAGAGAAATATTATAAAACACTGTTGCTTAATGGTACTACAAATAGATAAACGCCTGGAGAGCACGCAGCTTGCAACAACACAAGCCCTACCGGTTGCCTACTTATTAGGGTACAATGAAACTGTAATAAGTGGGAAAAATGAAGGAGTCTCAGTAAAACCTTTTGCACATGCAACAACACCCCACGTTGGTTCCCTCGAGAAGCGTCATAATGTAGGGACTACTTACTAACCTTTCACCCAACATTCGTTTATACTTTTATTGCGTACGACGAGCCATTTATTGTCCTCCACAAGGGTTGTAATGAACATTCATTTGTGGTGGTGTCCTTAATTATAATCTGGCGTGCAACTTTTATTTCTAACCATCCTGGTTTTCCACATATCAACAACAAACAGGTAGGGATAAGAATAGTTTAATTTCAGAAAAAGGAAATCCAAACATGTGTTAAGAAAGTATTGGGATTACATAAAAAAAATTGGAATAGATCTGGCCAGTATTTGACTCCCAAGCTTCAAGTAATTGGAGAATCAGACCAGACCAGACTGGATACCTTGCACGGGTGCTTCTAGGTATTTTTGTCACTACTTAAATTTATTAATCAATTCCCGAAAAATTAGCAACTAATTTTATTAAAAGCAGCACAACTGTTTCTTTATGAATATTTAATTAGTATCATACCTGTATTAACATGTATTTTCTACTACAATAATATATATACCCACTTCGTTGGCCACATGGTCTAGCGCATTAGACATGATTGCCGATGAAGGGAATATCGATATACATATATATATATATATATATATATATATATATATATATCAGATATACTGATAGAATTTTTCCAAAATGGTTTTCCACCCTTCCTCCAAGCAAGTGATGATACACCTTTTAACCATAACCATCTTAATCCCTAAAACCATTAGCGTAATTGGTACATAAGCGTATAGTCAGAACGGGTAGAAAGACACAGTGCTAGAAGAAGAAATATTGGATATAAATATACGTACATTGTCATAACTATATTATATTTAAATTAAATTTGGCGTTCACAACTCATATCTACTCGTAGTAAGTCTTGCCATTGAAGTACATTTCTTGATACTTGAACCATAAATAGCTATAATCACATACCTTTATAAGCCAAGGGACATGTTGATTTAAACAACTTTAAGATATATAAAGTAAGATTTTCATAACTTATGATTAATACCAGATAAGTATTTATATTTTTACTAGTGGTGCTAATTAGGTAAATAAATATATTTCTAGGCTATGGATTAGGAAAGTTGATTTTAGATTAAATGTACTAAAATCTACGTGGCAGGATAGAAGATAACCATTTAGGAGAAATACACTTTCAGTAAACTCAGTCACGATCAGAACCAAAGCCTCCCAGTTATCGAACAACAGGGATGGACTGGGCTTCTGTAAAACTGGGAGATATCCCAATGTGGTAGTTTGAACCTTGGCTTCCACAACTATTCTAAACTAAAATAAAGATAGTCATAAAATTTTAACATAATATTTTTATTAGTTTTTAATCAAAACTTCTTGTGAGTTAGTCTGAGGGGACCAATATAATTTGTGAATATTTTCGATGTCATTAAATGTCCCGTTTGTTATTTCTTGGTGTTGTTTATAAACAGTATCTTAAACAAAACATAATATTTAATTACTTATTCTGAAAATTGAAAAATGACACCATGACACGGGAACCAAACCCGGGACCTTTGGCATAGTACGCCAATGCTCTAACCACTAAGCCGTCTAGGAATCACCCCGTGTCCAGGGTCATTCATCACTCATATTTTATGGCAGTTGGAGTAATCCCCACTAAAATCATAAATAATAGCTTTGGCTATTTGATTCTTATTTAATTACTTGTTAAATTAATACTGATTATAAAAAGCCTTGTAATCTAAACAAGTAGCGGGTAAATTATTATTTTTAAATCTTAAATTTTAAAAATAATCGACCTGCAATTATTTAATAGCTTTGAAGAAATTTTTTCTTACGTCAGTAGGCTATAAAGTACAGTCTGAGGATTTAAGTGGAGAATAGCAACGTAGCCATCGATAATATAGCTGAAATGGCTTCCGGAACAAATTTGATAGTAATATTAATATAAATACTTCACCTCACCACTTGAGCTTGCACTGAAACATATCCTCAGTGGTATTTATGAAAGTATGTTAAGGCCCGTCATATTTGTAATACCAGGCCATTTGGAACCGACAAGTCCACACCTACAGGAAAACAATACCAGATACGTCTGACATTTACTATGAGTGCCGACCGATGTGGAACCTAGCTGTTACCTCAGTGAACAACAAAAATATTTTTTTTTTTGAATCACCTTTATAGTCGAATCACTCTCAAACAGCTTTCCTTTGGAATGGATTTATCTTTCGCGGTTGCCATACACGTTCGAGCCTTATATACGCTTCGCATTGTCAAGTGGACAAAGACATCCTATACAGAACCACCAGGAGTTATCCGAAAATAGAGAGAACCTGTCCGAGACAGATTCAATCCGATAAGGGAGTCACTATGTCCCTTCCACCCTCCCCCTACTGTACAGCCCAAACTTCCCCACTTCTCACTACACGCTATAGTGACTGATCCATTCCCTTCAAAATGGTCAAACGATGTCATCAGAACATGGAAGGTATCGTCAGAAACCTTAGAGACCTCCTTTCCCCTTTTTTTTCACCCCTTCTCTCTCTCTCCCTATCCCCCATTCTTGACAAAGACAGCCTTATTCCCTTACTCTCATCATCAGCACTTCTTGACGACATCCGATGGGGTTTCGATGAGGACATCAACGAAAAGAAATCGATGCCGTCAGAAATTGCGTGCGAGCGTGAAGTTGTGCTCAAAATAACAAAAAAAAAAAAACTACTCTTTATATTGGTGTCTTTAAGTTGGAAAAATTGACTCAAGAATTTGTTTTAAATTGCTAAATAATAAAACAGCAGGATAGTAGCTGTAATTATCCACACCATGAATAAAATAAATTATTATAAAGAAGTTAGTTATTGATTACATTTAATTTACATTAACATTTTAGGTATTTTATTATGTGTACATCAATATAATGTCTTAATTTATATAAGTTTATGTTACACCACTTAATAAATCTCTTTTAGTAAACTCATTACAGTTTACAAATTATTTCAAAGTACCAATTAAAACAGTTAAACCAATTTATTACGAGGAACCTAAATAATTAATGAACATTAAGTGTATTTTTGTTTGTGTTCCACATTCTATATATTTGTTTACCTTAACTAACTCAGCTTTAATTATTATGAAGTTGGTGTTTTTTAAAAAAAAAATTGAATGGAACTTCTTCGTGAAAAACTATTTAAAGAAATTCAAATTCTGACCCTAATTTCACCTTAACTGGTGAGTTAGATTTCTTCACATCATTACGTATGGTTATTAACAACTTAATATACATGGTTAGGATGAGGAGGGCAATTTGTAGAGAGTTCCAGTAATATGTTGTTGAAAGTTAGTGAGAATATTAGTATTAAATTAGTAGCATTGAACATTTCTGCAGCCACTACCCTAAAGATGAAAGGCGCCCTCTGATGGGTACGTAATATTTTTTAAAACATATTTTTTCATTATAAACACTGAATAATCAGGGACGAATTTAAGGCTAGCCACAAGATCTACTGACATAAGAACATGTGATCCGGGTGCACCATTTTATCTCTCTTCATCCCTCCTTTATGCGATTCTTATATGGGCAGTTAAATTCATTTTGGGGGCACAAATTTGAAGAGAACTATATTTGGGGGTATGTGAGTAAAACGGTTTAAATACCTCTCTATCTTAAGGCCCGTCAACACGGTGTTAGTGGACTAATACAGATTTACTAGTATTATCTTACTAACATGCTAGTTGTGTTGTGTTGACACGCATTTTTCACTTGTATTAGTATCGCTTCTTAAAACGTGGCTGAAAATGAAGTGGTGCTAACTGATCTCTCTTGAAACCATTTTTGTTATCACTGCTTCTAATTTTTCGGTCGGGCTATTAATAGGCATATACTAATTACGCTTATGTGCCAGGAGCTAGGGAGGGTGAATTTATAATAAGAATGGGTGGCCAAATAAATTACAATATTTCCGTAACCGCAATGTATAATATTTAGTTGACCTATTTAAAAAAATATTTTATATAGCCAACATAAAAAGTTAGTGATTAGTATGTCTCATTTTTCTTAATAGATTAAAATATGATTCAGTTGATCCCAAATAATTATTATATTATTTTGCTTGACTTGTTAACTCACTTAGCATACATGATAAATAAACTTAAACTAAAATATAGTCAATAAATCCCAATACAACCAAACTCGTTTGGATATTTTTTTAAATAGGCCTAACTCAGGTTTTTCCAACCTTGTTTTAAATGTTGGTATACTAATAATAAAATATCTTGTTAAATGCTAGGCCTAAAATAGTCCTTAAAAATAATAATAAATTAATTTGTAGATTGGTTTGGATATAACTTATCTGGTTTGCTATGAGACAATAATATTATGTTGTGTATCTACTAAAGTTATCAAATCATTACTACAAAATGTTTGAAGTGTATGGGCTCAACATTATTAATTAAAACTTATAAAGATTGTTAAAGTGTCAAATAAGAAGATTGGAAAAGCGTGTCAGCGATTTCGCGTGAAAACCACCGGCCATTCATACCTTACTTGCCAATAACACGAATATTATGTTGCCGGAACTTATCACGGCACTACAAGGTATTATATTTTGTGATTTTATGTAAAAAAAATTACACGTGCCTCATTGATTGTTAGGAAATAATGGTTTGATAAAAAATTGTGTATGACATTTGTTTACCGATATTAAATAATATCTATCACAAGGCATATTTGCAATATTTACGTAACATTTCTATTTTGGACACTTCTTGAGAATATGTACGCCTGATATCACTTTACAACATCCTCTAGTCCAATATCATTGGCACTTCTTATCTTTATAAATCCGATGCTTTAAATTCCATAAAAACTAATTATTTTTATAACATTCCACAAATAAATTTCTCCTGCACAACATATTTTAGTTGCCGCCATTTTGAATTGTCTACTTATATTAGTAAAGTTGGAAGGTGACCAACTTTTTCACTTGCAGGTGGAGTTTTTTGTTAGTAGCTTGCTTGTCTGTTTACACGGTGCAAGCTGTGCGCGCGCAGCCAAATTAGTGTAATTACATTAGTCAACTAATACCGTGTCAACGGGCCTTTAGACGACATGACTGTGTGTTCAAATCTAGGACATAGGAGAAAAACTACAAAAGCTAATGGTTTGAATGTTGTTTTCTGGTATTAAAACTTGTTTTATAATTCACCCTCGGTCCCGGCACAGATTTATCTGATTACCAAACCCTTCCTTCACCTCTGACAAAACGTGTATTAATCACAACTTTGAATGTGAGGAATGCCATGCCTCCACCGTAGTTCGGATCCCACGTTAAACTGTAGGTCCTCCATTTCATCTCACAATCACCCTACCATTACACATTAGCGTAAGTGCGTATAACCCGAACGGGTAGTAAGACGCGGTGCTAATAATAATTTATAATTCACGTACAAGCAATAATTTATAGATTAAGAAATGCTTTTATATGAGAATCAGTAGACGAGTTTTTTATCCTCGACTAACTGCACTATGGATGGATTACTTTAACAGTGTGTTTTTAATGTATTTTCATCACTTTTTTACTTAGATTATAGACATAGTGTAGCAAGATTCTATTTTTAATTGACCATTTGACATTTAGTCTGTCTAGAGGTTTGTACCACGATAACCATCAAATACGTGAAATTTGGCATGGCTATTATTTTGAAACAGGCCCAATATCTACATACAACATTGATTTTTTTAATTTTGGTTTACAGTTTACATTATGGTGATCACTCAAATGTATTTTTGTTTAATATCTCATCTCAAGTTATTTAAATTATATTTTTAGCAATCTTTAAATTCTCTCTGTCGTATTTAAGTAATTTTTTTCGTATTATTAATGGACTGAGGTCTTAAGTACATAAACAACGGTTAATCACTATGAATAAACTGATCTGTTCAATATATGTTTAATTTGTTTTCTGTCTAATTATATCACTAAAGAAAAATATCAACAGGAAACCAAAAAATTAAATTTTGAAATAGTTTCTACTTGAGGTTCAATGAGAAATCTTAAAGAATTTGGTAACAACAAGAACATGGAGGAGAGAGATAGATATATAATGTTCACTGAACTACTTGTGAAGTAATAATAATGAAGCATACAGTTGGGAGACCGCAAAAGTGATAAACCCAGCCAACAGTTTGATACGTGGCACTAAGAATGTAAGAAAGAGAAATAAAAATTACGATAAAAATTTATTATCAATAGTCATAAGGCGAGTGCTTAGCTTACTTTAGTATCGTAATATTTTAACAATGCTCTGCTTCTTACTATCGACAGCTTATATTAATTATATGATAAACAAGCTTCTTCATTATATTATGATCAACAGCTATAATATATATATATAATGGTGTAGAATTTTGTTTGGATTAAGTGGAATAAAAACCTCCTTGTAAATTAAATAAATATTTAAAAGCATATTTTTACTTTCTCATATATTAAGATAATGTATTGTATTCGTGTGAATTTTCTACTTTGAGATTAGACGAATCTTAAGTTTCAAATAGGTCTGAGCTCAAGAATGTTGATCTTACTATTCTGTTCGTCCCCATCTTTGCCTGTCTTCCTTTCTATCTGTCTCTGGTTACAGATCTGGAATGGTTTGATAGATTTTTTTTTCAATGTTGACATGTAAATGTTTTAGGGAAATAATTAGGATTTTTCTCATTTTAAATCTAGCTATTAAATTAAGGATAAAATATCGTTAAACGAGTTTTTAGAATTGCAAATTTTTTTTAAATCTCTAAAATTGCGATTTAAATTGATTTATATATATTATTGAGTGTTGACATTCCAAATAATTCCGTAAACTTGGTTTGTGTGTAAAATCCATTAAAGGTTTACTAATGACAGGTATTCTAAGAAATTTAGTAAATATTAAAAGGCTAAAGCAATTTGTTTATAAATAAGATACCTATTAGATTTTTGAATATGAACAGTAACGTTTTTAGTCTTTCAAATATTTGACATTTTATAAAATATTTTAAATATTTTATTAGAAAATGATATCGAGGGTTGGGGCTAATTTTAATAATCAATAATAGTCTATATATTTACTTTTTATAAAGTTATTTAAGGTTACTTACCCATTAGTTATAGAAACTTTGAAACTTTACGAAGTGTCTTTAATAATTGAGCTCAAAATGGGTAATTGGAGAATATATATTTATGATAATTTAGAATACGTATAAAAATAATTTCAGGGTGGTTTACAAATAACTTATCTTCGAAATTTTGTATAGACTTAAAATATTTGGACAATATTGTTTAAAATGTATATTTAATATATAAATCACGCCGTTACCCTTAACGGGATTTGGGCAAGCAACTGTGCATTTAGCTACAAAAAACAACTCCGTAATTATCCATCCTCACTAACGTTTCCGATACTTACCTATCCTTGAATCCTTCCTTCGTTTCAACATTATTAAAACATCTAGCTATATATGCTCTTTTATTCTTAAAACTCTTTATGTTTCTATTTTACACACATTCATCTTCAATAGTTAGCCAAGTCTTACAAGTCTTTACCGATTTATTTTGACCCACACAATACACCTTCATATTTTTGCTTCATTACTCGATCCACACTCACCCTTTCAACATGCCTAAACCAACGTAAGACACTTCTTTCAAAGTGACCTAATGGCTTCCCTTTCAAACTTTATTCCTCTAGCACCCGTTCATAGCTGAATCTGTCCAGACGAGTTTTTTCAAAATAAATTTCTTAGATATCACATTCCAACAGCATTCACCTTGCTGTTGTGTTCCTCCTAAAGGCGGTTTTACACGCTACCATAAATGCTAGCAATTTATAGTAACGATCAAATTATTACGATTTATCGTTGCGTGTAAACAGGAAATTGTAGCGATTTATTGGAATCGGAATGGGATTGGATGGTTGATGCCGGCCGGCATCAATTTCTGTGAATCGTAACGACAAGTTGGAATGTGTAAACAAGTAGCAGCCATTCATCGCTACGATTTGACTCAATTTGCATTGGCTGTTCACGGGAAAGGTTGTGTCTAACTAGTTCGTTGTTTCGTTAACAATTGTTTTTATTCAAGTGATCACTCTTAAATAATTCCGCCAGTCATTGGGCCCATTTCGCAATTCTTTCAATAATTTTATATGAGAAAATGCCCTTTTCTTCAGCAACCACTGGCGGCTCCACTTTCTTCTTGGTATTCGCGACTTTTCACTTTTCTTGCTAGACAAACGATATATAACGACCACAACAGTACTTCCTCCGTGGCAAAAGCTAAGTGAGTGTACCGTGGTCGACAGTGAATATTGGACAAGAAATCGTTGCATGTAAACAATACTCACTCTTTCAATTTATTTGAACAATAAATTGTCAATCACATCGTTACGATTTATCGTAGTAATGGTCGTTATATATCTTTTTTTTTTACAAGAAAAGTGAAAAAGTCGTGAAGAAAAAAATGAAAATGGATCATGTAAGCCTGCCTTAACAAACACACGCTTCACACAAATAATAAGATATTGGCGCTGGCAAACTTTTATATCGTTACCTCTCTAGATACTACTTCATTCATTGCAATTTTCCACATACATCTAACTATTCTCCTAGAAGCATTTACCAGTCTGTTGATTTCAACATTTTTACTTCCATTTTTACAGAACACACTGCCCAGATACACAAAATCGTTCACTTGTTGCCATTTATAATGAGCTTACAATCGTTTTCGCTTCTTTCCTTACCAAAAACCATCACCTTAGTTTTGGAGACACTTTTACGAAGATCCACTCTATCTGTTGCCACATTCAAACAATTTAATGAATTCTGCAAGTCATTTTCACTCTCAGAAATTAATAATTCATCATTTCTTAACAGCACTCTCCACACACACGTTATTAGTTTGTAATCCAACCGTAGGTAAGTCTATTCAAATTAAAAAATAAAATTTATTGTTTAAAAATGAGGAAAAGGATTAAAAGGGTTAGAGGGTCAAAAAGGGCAAGAAATGAAAACATGTAACCTTATTTAAATAGGTTTAAAAGGTTAACAATATCAAAATGGATAAAATGTGGAAAAGGGATTAAAAGTGTAGAGAGTTTCAAAAGGCAAAAAGGGTAAAATTTGTAAAATTTGCTTGGAGGTTAAAAAGTTATAAAAGGTCAAAAAGATTTAAAATAGGAAGAACGATTCAAGGGCAAAACGTGTAAAAGTATAAAAAAAGAGAAAATGGTGTAAAAATGGTAAAAAGTGTAAAAGGGGTAAATGGCGTAGCTAGAAATCGATTAAATGGTTCCAAAAACATTGATTGTATTCACTTTGTACCCTTTTGGGTCTTTTATACTACTAACCTTTATTTACTGTCCCTAGACTTTTATTACTGTTTTCGCTGCTAATGGTTTTGTTTACCGTTTGAAAAAAGTTCTTAGAACTATTTTTTACCCCTTTATTACTATCTTACTATTTTTACCATATGCTATTTCTCCCGGGCAAGCAGGATACATCTTGCTAATTAGATTAATAAAGAAAATTAAAAGAAAAAATTAATGATGAAAACTAAACCAATTTGTTGAGAAGCGATACATGAATGCTAAGAAGATCTAGGCCATTTATTAATAACAAATAATATTTTCTCCATAACTCCACTAACAATTTCGAACAGATTGTAGCCGCTGAGGTCTTAATTTTTCTTCTAACCATGAAAATTTGCAAATATTGGTCATAGCTTAAGGAATTATATTCAGGAAAATGTTAACTGACCCATTATATTTTCAAAAACTTTGTGGTATATAAAAAGCTATAAGCTTTTTCCTTGACGCAATTTTCAAAATTTTAATAATTTGTTGAAAATATTCACGACGCACTTCGGGACGAAAATATTAAGACCTTAACAGTTCAAATCAGTTCAGAAATATAGGAGGAGTTATGGAGTTAAGCTTCTGTCAGTAGAGGTTTAGTAATATAGATTAGCTCTTTGAGTAACCTAGCTTAGGAACAGTGATACACAGTGAAAGTGGTCTGCCAAAGTTACCTGCAGCCACTACCTGAAAGATGCATGGCGCCCTCTGATGACCGACGGCGTTGCTTCCCCAGCACGCCAGAGTACCGTAGTCCAGGTCAGACATTGGGGTGTAGTTAAGGCGGGAAACTACCCCTGCGTTCGTGTACCTAGCCGGCGGAACCTCAGATTGGTCACCAGAGTTGTTGAAGGTCCAGTGGAAGGTTACCAAAGGGGGGTTGGCGTCTACTTCACACCTAAGCGTCACGGTCTCCTGTTTCAAGCCCCCAGAAGTTCTTCTCTGTCGTCCTTGCACGTCGGGACGACTGAAACATTTGAAACAATGGATTACCCTTTCACATGTTAATCGTAACATGTACATTCAGGATTTACAGGCGCTCCTCAAGATAATCTCTACAAGCTGGGACGACTACAACACGAATACAAGACAGTTGATTACTACCTCACATATTGGTGTCAGACACCAGATCGTGTTCAAGTGGAGAGAGAAGAATTGTGATAGGAAGGAGAAATATGTAGGCATTCTACTAAAGTGAGTCGGCCAATACTAGAAACAGTTTATGATGAATACTGAAACAAGAATTCCAAACTGTAGATTACCACCTCACACATTCATATGATGGTCTAGAGATACAGATTGCTTTTCTTGATCATCCAGTCGAGTCGAACTGAAAATATGATTCAAAACATATACAAAATATCACATCAATTAAGAATATCCACCTGTGAAAAAGCATAGGTAGCGTAGTTACAAATATGTTAGAGTAGATCTTTGACATAAAATATGTTTAGCTATAAACCTTGGATCCAAAATGTTAATATATATTCACATAGTTTATATTTTGTATTATGGTAAGTTATAAAAAGTCAGTATGGTAAATACACGCTAGCAAGTGTATCTCAGTTACAAAAATAATAAGTATTCATATGTACAGTCATTTGATCTGAAACTTTCATTTTTAATAGATCTTTTGAATACAGATTAGATAATAAGCTTAGGCTTATAGTAAAATTGTGTCAATGTTGACTGCCAAAACGGAATAATATCTCTGTACTTTCTCAAATATATTTCAAAGTTTATTATTAGGCTAGTATACCGAATAACACTTTAGACTTCAACAAGAGGTATCATGGAATATCCAACCTAACGCTATTTTATATTTCCACAATAATGTCATGGAATATTTAATTAGCACGTCATTATTCACCTTGCTATCAATTACAACTATGTAGTCTCTTGAAAGATAGTATGAAATTGGAATGTCAGTTCTCACACTAATTCACAAATGTGGATGGATGCTTATGCTGAGTATTAATTCAGAATGTTCGCCTATATTATTGTCACAAAACATATAAGAATATCAGTCTTCTGTGGACCTCAACCACTTGTCACAAATATTCGGCCATGATATTCACTTCGGCGTTAGTTGATACCAATGCACAATGGACAACGCAAGTTATGACATCGCTGCTGTTAATGCAAAACTAGCTATGCTATCCAGTATATGGTTTTTGAACCGTAAAAAATCTTATCAGAAAATTCCCCTATAAAAGCCACAAAATAATAAATTAGTAACGTAGCAAGGAGGAGGGTTTTTAATACGATATACCATTGGTCGAAGGGGTGTCATATAGATGTCATTTTGTAAAAAAAAATCTAAAATAGTAAAAAATATATTATTCCTATTAAAACTATTAAAATCCTAATGTTATTAATTATTATATTGTGATTGTAAATTTATCACTTAAAATCATTAAAATGGTAGTAAGGAACATATTTGAAAGGCATGCCATATTTTTCCCTCCAGTATCAGCAGACTGCAACTCAAGATTTCCATGCTCTCCAGAAAGTCACAGCTGTAATCACAACGCGCACGCGCATAGAGAAGATAGTGACAACAAACACCAAAAAGGCGGGATTAGTTTAGTAGCTTCCCTTGTTTACAATCGTTAGAAGTCCATTGTTTCACCTACCTTTCTCTATGTTAGAAGTGCACTGCTTTAACTGCCATAATTGGTTTTGAAGAATTATAAAAAGATTAACAAGAGCTTAAGTAAAAATAAGAATTTCCTTATTGGAATTTGGTTTCTACACAGGATAGGGGGTGCCAAAATCGATACCCAGCCCGGACGTCAAATTCCTTCACTACACCAAAGCTAGACGACATGAACAACTGATGTGTGGTGTTGGAGCGTACCAAATACTTGATTCTTGGATTCTCGCCCTAAAACCGCTCCTAAAGCGAAACCCTTCGAACCCCGAATATTCGACTGAGCATTCGACATTCGTATACCGCCCACATTTCTCGAAGAGTCACCTGGATCTCTAACATTCGTTCCCCTTAGTCGAGTATTGAAGGACCGGCTTGAGGCATGAATTAATTGGACTGCTAGTGACTGGTAGATTTATTCCTAGCCTCAAATTGGTGCACATCAAGTGGTTTTATTATACCTCTCTTCACTTTAATGTGGATTCACTTTCAATAAACAAACCGTATCATATTCTTTCCTCTTATTAATAGTGTTAGTAAATCTCCCTAATGCAGCACACTTAGTGTTGAAGTCATTTAATATAAATATTTGCACTTATAATAAAATTATCTTAAGGACACAATAAGAGAAAATATACAATGAAAAAACACTGTTAAATAAAATAGCCCTTAAACTGAACGTGGTGAAGATTAAACCAAGGCCTATTGGATCATTAGGGAATACGACTATCCCCATAAGCCAGATCTGCCGATAGCCTAGTTGTCACCAAACGTAAAATCTATCAAAGAAAGCGATTTTATTTTCATTTAGTTGATGGAAAAGGAGGAAAACATGACAAATAAAGAAATAAACCTCCTTTTCTTTTGTCAATTTTTAGCATTTTATGGATTTACCATTTGTCAGAGACCTTCAACGAAACAGTGTCATACACGGGGAGGTTTGGTCAATACAAATAATGATTACGTAATATTTCTAAGAATATTTAATGTGAGCTATTTTTCCATGTTCTAAGTAAGAAATAAAGATCCTTCTATCTTAATTTTAATAACGCCACAAGGAGACGCCATCGTCATAAAATATACTGGAATAAGGGTAACTAAGATTGCTAAAAATAGAGTCTATAAGAGCCAAGTTAAAGGTCCCTTGTTTGATTCCCTTTTAGTGGTTGTAATTGTAAGATAAATAATTACTATCCTAGTATAAGTACGGATACTGGTAATAATTTAAATGCAATTAATTAGCTATATTTACAAAGGATATAATAATAGAATTGTGCTGTAAGTTATTCTTGAAAAGTCAAAATAATTTTTCCTTTTTTATCTTATCAACCGTTGAGGCTATACATATTTGAATATATTCTAAATAAGAAGGTGACGTTAAGAAATATTTTTAAGGAAATGTATCCTAATTTCCTTAGAGAGGAAAACAAACTCTCAGACCCAGTTAGGACTATAAATCCAACCTTTTAGTCACTAGAAACCAGACTAAATGAATATTACATATTTTCCCTATGCTTACAGATTCTGGTTTTACTGTATCATAAATATCTATTTTTATAAGTACGTTTATTTACAAAGGTTATTAATGGCAAAAAGTAAGGGTAAGTATGATGAGGGTAGTTTTATAGGAATTTAAGTTGCATCATCGTAGAAAGGTATAAGAAAACAATCACCTCATACAACCATTTTATATTAAGACCCCAATCTCCCAGAAACCAGCAATATAATAAATGTCGAGGAAAAGACTTTAGACCACTTGATCACTAGTGAAGATATTCTCAATTAATATATGCGCACTTAAATGCAGTTTAAAATGTGACTGCCTTGGACTTTCTTAAGGTAATCAATCACATGTCTCATCAACCTTGGCATGGTCACACTCGTATTAAATTGGATTATAATCAACTGCAAGGTCGGGTTACAAATCCCGGTAGTTTGTACCGAGCTAAGTTTTATCTAATTGGTTTTCTCTAAATGGTTCTCCACTCTCTCTCCACGTAAGTGTATGTATATTTCCACCTAAATTTATCTTCCTCATCTCTATTCCGTTAGCGTAATGAACGCAGACAGATAGCTTGGTTATAAACCAAGACCCATTAAAAATACCAACTTTTTCACCACGGCAATATTAAATCATAAACTATTAGGTTTAAAGGGATTTGAACACTTTCGCTAAGAGTGGCCAAGCCAAATCGTTTAATTTGACCCAAAAGAGGTTGGCGAGGCTTTCGACTACATTTTTAAAACGCGATGGGTGGCGTTTGTTGTGATTAAGATACAATTATGAATGTAAATGGAGTTCATTTCAACAGTTAGCTCAAAATCAGTATGAAATTGTATTTTTGAATTATTCAAATTGCACTAAACATCCGTAATAACGAATTCTTCACTATCATTTTAAAATGAAATTTTCTTTTTCAATACCCAAAAGTTTTTTTTAACATTTTAGTTTTAGGAATTCTACTCTTAATATTAATGTAAAATATTTAATAAGATATGTTCTTATGGATATTAACAATATGTAGCTTTTAGGAAATCTCTATATACAGGTTGTTTCAGTGGCAGGTCCCAATTTTAAATATGTCTCTCGCTTAACTTAGTAACTAAATAGTAACATAAATGAGTGTAAGTAAGGGGCTAGTAGTGGGAATATGATTTACTACTATATAATGTGCTGAATGTGTCCCCTTCCTCTTCGACACACGTTTTACCATGTTTACTGATACACACTCCTACTTAGATAACGTATTGTTTATTTTGGTCGTGATGTTTTGCCCTATATCCTGAATTGTTTGTAGTCTGTTTTTGTAGATTATCCCCTTAAGGTGTCCACAGAATAGGTAATCCACTGACACCAAGTCTGGTGACATGGAGGGTCACATGTTTTTGGAGACAGCATGTCTCACGAAGGAGCTGTTGATGAGCTTCATTGACTCATTGGAGTTCTGGGATATGGCACCATCCTGCTGGAAGTGCCCCTGCTTAAGATAGAGGTCGTCTAGTTTCTCCACGAAGACCATGAAAATGTCACTTTCACTACAAAGAATATTGGTCCAATGGCTCTCTCAGCAAAATGTTCAAACCACACGCCAACTTTTGAGAATGAAGTGATGTCTCGTGGATTCCATGAGGGTTTTATGACACCCAAATTACTTGTTTCGGGAATTCGTATATCCTGAGAGTTTTACCCTTAAGACACGTTATCATCAATATTATTGGCTTTCTTTCAATTAATTTGCGGAACTACTTGCAATAACGTACACGCTTAATGGGGACGACTTCATCAACTGGTGTTCAACTGTTATTCTGTACGGCCTGATTATTTCATGCTGAGCTGCTCTTTGGCACATTGTCACAGAGAAGGCGGTCTCCAGTGACAATCGGCGTAGTGATTTCCAGGTGAAAGAAGTCATTGCTCAAGCAAATATTTTGCACACTGTGGCACTTTTGACCTTGGATTTTGCTTCTTTTAGACATTTCTCACTCAGTAGTAGACCTTTTTATTCTTAGTTTTGGCACGAGCCTCAGAAATGTCTTCCGGTCAGCACCATCAAGAACACCGTACTTGCATGGTAGGCCTTTTGTTTTACACTAACTGAAATGTTAAGATGGTAGTTCTTCACGATAAACACGCTCTGCTGCACTGTATACGACATCATGTAGAATATTGATGTGTTAAAACCTGAACAGCAGCTAAAGGCAACATCAACGCCCTCTGCAAAGGTAACATAAGTTCCAACATTTCGCGCACCGTTTGAGAACAATTATAATGTAGAAACCTCCACGGCCACAAAATTATAACAAATTGAAAATGTGGAACCGCCCACTGAAACATCCTGTCTTTTTAAACAATAAATTAAATTGTGTAGAAATCCTGCTTTAATCTTGTTTTAAATATCATCACCTTTTCTTTGATGAGAAATGGAAGATGCATCAAGGGTTTCTCTGTTGAAAAGATTCCCCAAAGTAAAAAAGTTAACTAGGTTTGAGAAGGTATTAGCCCTCTCAGGATAAAAAGGATAGCGCCATAAGCCGTTTTTGTTTCTTAGTTTTAATATTATATTGGTATCAATGGTACTATATGACTACATTGATAACTTTTGGGTCGAAGAAATTTAAACCATGAAAATACTGTAGCGAAGTATTATTGCTTATTTTTTCAAGTGTGTCATTATATATATATATATATATATTATTTACGTTAATATGGCAGTCATAATAATGTTGGGATTTAGAAGACCTGTACCCTCATTAGAGTGGTAGAAAAATTGTGAAACTAATTAGAAAATAAATATCTCA